>CAUYUJ010011181.1:221270-426270 GCA_963575745.1 Prorocentrum cordatum
CCGGGCCCCGAGGCCGCGGCGGGGCGCCTGGCGCGCCTGGCCGAGGAGGCGCGCGGCTTTGCCGGGGCGCTCGCCGAGGCCGCCGAGCTGGTGCGGGGCATGCAGGCGCGCCGCGGGCCGGGGCGCCGGCCAGGTCGGGTTGGGTTGGGTCGGGCTGGGCACGCCCAGGTGCCTCCTCCTCCTCCTCCTCCCCCTCCTCCTCCTCCTCCTCCCCCCCCCCCCCTCCTCTCCTCCTCCCCCTCCCCCTCCTCCTCCCCCTCCCCCTCCTCCTCCTCCCCAACGCACCAGGTCGGGTCGGGTTGGGTCGGGCTGGGCACGCCCAGGTGCCCCAAAGATCGTTCTGAGACTGCGCCCCGAGAGGCTCCGAGAGGCCTCTGGGTCTGCCCCGTCCCGAGAGGGCCGAGGCTGGACCCAAGAATCCCCCCAAGAGGACGCAAGAGGCTCCCAAGAGGGCTCTCGACGATGGAGGCTCCCTCAGAGCTGGGCTGCATTTTTTTCACACCAGGCGTTTTCGCCCGGCCTCTGGCTCCGAGGCCATCACGGGTCGATCTGGCTCGAAGAGTGCCGCAGGAAGATGGGATGCGGGCCGCGATGTCGTAGCTTCTTCGCCTCGTCGGATCTCAGGGTTGGAGGTTTTCGGCTGGTTTCGTCGGTTTGTGGAGGTTTTCCCGCCTCGGTCCGAGGCCCGAAAACCATCACTTCACTAATTTTGGGCCCCAGGGCCCACTGACGCCTCAGGGGCCCCAGATTTGTGAAGTGATGTTTTTCCCCACGTGAGGACCCCGAAATGCATCACTTCACTAAAACCGAACCCAGGACGAAAGTCAGGGGCCGAATTGCTGCTGTGATGCCACATCGGCTGGTTTCGTCGGTTTGTGAGGGAGGGAGGGAGGGAGGGAGGGAGGGAGGGAGGAGGAGGAGGAGGAGGAGGAGGAGGAGGAGGAGGAGGAGGAGGGTGCTTCGCCCCCCCGATCGCCCACAACGATCGCCCACAACGATCGCCGAGGGGGGCCCGACAGCCAACCCCCGCCTGGGAGCGTGCGGTTTCGCCATCGGGTCATGGGGTCCCGTCGCCGAGAGCCGTCGGCGATATATGGCCGGTTCGAGGTCGACGTCTCCCTTCCTGAGCCAGTCCCCCCTGGCGTTCCCCCTGAGCCGAGACTCCCCTGGCCACGCAGGTGAGAGGGCGAAAACCCACCCCCACCCCCAGTCCCGACGCCCACCCCCGAGCACGCGATCTGGGGGGTCGGGACGGGGTGGGGGTGGGTTTTCTCTATTCCTGGACCCCGAAAACCCACCCCCACCCCCAGTCCCGACCCCCCGGATCGAGGGTTCGGAAATGGGGTCGGGACTGGGGGTGGGGGTGGGTTTTCGCTTTCTCAGCAGAGGAGGAGGACAGGTTCGGGTCGTGTCGTCGCGGCGGCGGTCCTAGAGGGGGGCTTTTTAGAAGGCGGGGGGCCTTTTGCAGCCATCCCCCGCCTGGGAGCGAAACTCTGCCAGAAGCCCCAAGGCCCTTCTAAGAAGACTATGAAAACCAATGCTTCCTAAGAAGCCCCCTCGCTTTATCAGCCGCCTCCCTCAAGCCCCTCCCCTTGTGCGCGCCGCTAGTTGGCGCCGCGTTGGCTCGACGACGACTCCAGCGCGGGCGTTCAAGTTTGAACGCCGCCAGTGGCTCGGAATTGGCCGGGATCGAACGATATCCACTGTCGGAGACTCCAAGTCTTTCGAGGTTGAGTGATCCACGCGGCGTCAGATACCAACGCCGACGACATCGCGACGTGGACCCGCCCTAACTCGCCTGGCACTCTCAAGATGGTGTTCAACCGCGCGTGAACATTGCCTGCGCAGGTTTGACGTTTGAGATGCCAGCAGATTTCCCAAGCGGGAGTGTACCTCTACGGGGGTGTGGCGTGTCGCAGCGTCGACTTGATCTGCAGAGGTAGAGTTCGCAAGCGGTTGAAGTCGGGAGGTGTCGGCCCCTCCTCCCACAGGAAGGGAGGAGGAAGAGAAGGAGGAAGAGGAGGAGGAGGAGGAGGAGGAGGAGGAGGAGGAGGAGAAGGAGGAGTAGGAGGACCAGCGGAAACTCAAGACGCATCAACGATGTTGGAACACACCCTTCCTCTAAGCTGCCTCCTCCTAGGCCCCTACACGGATTCATGTCCACTGAGGTGAGTGGCCCGTTGGCGGGCAGTCGTTCGAAATTCTTGGGGCGTGCCAAAGCACCTTCTCAGGACTTCAACGCCACGAGTCAAGCTGACTGTTGCGTCTTGACGATCGTGACTCGTGCCAGAACACCATTCCTGGGATTTCAGCACCGTGAATCAACGTAACTGTTGCGCCCTGGCAATCCTGAATCTTTCAAAAATGCCTTCGCTCGTTGAGACCCCGTAGAAGTCTTGCGATTTTTTGAAGGCGAATGTGCGCTGCGCTAAGGCGATATACACATTTTGAAAAGGAACCGCCCTCACTCCCTGCAACTCCTGCAACTGTTTAACAGAAGGTACGCGGCGCCAGGGGGAGAGCCACATTTTGGAAAGGAACCGCCCTCAATCCCTGAAACTCTTGCACTTGTCAAGCGAATGTGTGCGGCGCTGAGGCGAGAGCCACATTTTGAACAGGAACCGTCCTCACTCCCTGCAACTCGTGCAACGGTTTAAAGCATGTGCGCGGCGCTAGTGGGAGAGCCACATTTTCGAAAGGAACCGCCCTTAATCCCTCAAACGCTTGCATCTATCAAGCGAATGCGCGCGGCGTTGAGGCGAGAGCCACATTTCGAAAAGGAATCGCCCTCAATCCATACAATTTCACTTGCAACTTTTGAAGCGAATGTGCGTGGCGCTGAGGTGAGCCGCGTTTTGAACCACCCGCCCTCCCTCCGTGAAACTCTTGCTCATTGTTCAAACGTACGTGCGCGGCGCCAAGGCGAGAGCCACATGTTGGAAGCGGCCTGCCCCCCACCTGTGAAACTGTTGTCAGTTTGTCAGCTTGAGACTCATCAGTGGTAAGGCAGTCTCAGGCGAAACGCCTGGCCCGCCTTTCCGACTAGCCTCGGGGTGCGACAGCGAGGAGTTATTCACGAGGAGGAAGAGGAGGAGGAGGAGGAGGAGGAGGCGGAGGAGGAGGAAAAGGAGGAGGAGGAGGAGGAGGAGGAGGTGGAGGAAAAGGAGGAGGAGGAGGATGGGGAGGAGGAGGAGGAGGAGGATCGGGAGATCGTGAAGCGATGCTGTTTCATGATGGTGGGCCTTTATGGTTGCTGGGGCGCCCTCGCGGCCGCGGTCGCGGCCTGCCCCGAGGAAGTCCTGGCCGGAGCGCACCCGAGGGAGAGAGGCCCCAGGGGGACAGCTGCTGATGAGGAGTGGTCCAGCCACACAGCGGGGGCGCGCATCAAGAAGCCGAGTGCTTTTCGTAAGGGCACCCTGGGTTTCTTCGCTCCGCGCGCTGCGCGGTGCCCTCCCGTGGCCCTTGAGGGCACCCCCCACCTGCATCTCGCGCCCGCGGGTTTCGGGGCCGGGTTTCCTGCGGGGGTTTCTCGCGGCCGCGCCCCGCGCAGCACCTGCGGCGACTCGAGAGCCTGCGCCGCCGAGGGCGCCGACGGAGGGCCAGCATCAGCCACCAGGTTCCGCCAGGGTTCTGGGCCGGCTCGGGGCGGCCAGGCCGCCTCCCGTGGGCGCGGAGATCGCCGCGCGCCGCGCGCCGCGTCCTGGGACGCAAGGGGCGCCCTTCTCTGGCGCGGTGGCGCTAAGCTGGGCGGCCCGGGGACGGCTTCGGCTGCTGCTGCTGTCGCCGCTGCTACTGCTGCTCCTCCTCCTCCTCCTCCCTTCCTCCTCCCTCCCTCCCTCTCCTCCCTCCCTGGCTCCCTCCCTGGCTCCCTCCCTCCCTCCCTCCCTTCCTCCCTCTCTCAGCCTCCCTCCCTCCCGGACCCCATCGCGTCGTGAAAAAGTCACGACGGAAGGTTTTCCGCCACGTTAGGCCTCCAGGGGGCCTTCACCGGGCCTCAGAACCGGCAAGAAACGAGGAGGAGGAGGAGGAGGAGGAGGAGGAGGAGGAGGAGGAGGAGGAGGAGGAGGAGGACGAGGAGGAAGAAGGAGGAGGAGGAGGAGCTGCTACTGGAGGATGAGGAGGAGGTTAGGAGGACCGGGGAACCGGCAAGGAGGAGGAGGAGGAGGAGGAGGAGGAGGAGGAGGAGGAGGGAGGAGGAGGAGGAGGAGGAGGAGGAGGAGGAGGAGGAGGAGGAGGGAGGAGGAGGAGGAGGAGCAGAAGCAGGAGCAGGAGAGGAGAGGAGGAGGAGAGGAGGAGGAGGGAGAGAGGAGAGGAGGAGGAGGGAGGGGAGGAGGAGGAGGAGAGAGGAGGAGGAGGAGGAGGAGGAGGGGAGGAGGAGGAGGAGGGAGGGGGAGGAGGAGGTGGAGGAGGAGGAGGAGGAGGAGGAGGAGGAGGAAGGAGGAGGAGGAGGAGGAGGAGGAGACGAGGAGGAGGAGGGAGGAGGAGGAGGAGGAGGAGGAGGAGGGCGACGAGGAGGAAGGGAGGAGGAGGAGAGGAGGCGGAGGAGGAGGAGGAGGAGGGAGGAGGAGGAGGAGGAGGAGGAGGAGGAGGAGGCGGAGGAGGAGGAGGAGGAGGAGCGAGCAGGAGCAGGGGCAGGAGCAGGAGGAGGAGGAGGAGGAGGAGGAGGGAGAGAGCAGAGAGGAGCAGGAGGAGGAGGAGGAGGAGGAGAGGAGGAAGGAGGAGGAGGAGGAGGAGCGGAGGAGGAGGGGAGGAGGAGGAGGAGGAGGAGGGAGGAGGAGGAGGAGGGAGGAGGAGGAGGAGGAGGAGGGCGGCCCCGCGAGGCACGCCTGGAGCGCGAGCGCAGGGAGCTGCGCGCGGCGCCGCGGGAGGCGCGGCTGCGGCGCGGCTGCGCCGCTCAACGGGGGGGGGGGGAGGCTGTGCCTGGCGGGGGGAGGTCGAGGAGGGAGGAGGCGAGAGGGAGGGGGGGGGGGAGAGAAGGACCAGGAGGGGGGGGGGAGGAGGGAGGAGGCAGGAGGGGGGGGGGGGGGAAGGAGGGATGAAGAGGGGAATGAGGGAGGGAGGCAGGGGGGGGGGGGAGGAGGGAGGGAGGAGGTGGGGGAGGGCGGAAGAAGTGCCTGGCAGGGCTCGGCTTGTCTTCGAGAGGCTCCAGTTCTGCGGCCAGGCCTCTCGCAGGAAAGCTTGTGCAGGCCCCGACGGGCTCGCGGGTGCCGGTGCCCAGCCCCTCGGGGTTTGGGCGCACGGTGAGCGCCTTTGACCGCACCGATGGATCTTTGAGAACTGTTCAAAGGTTCTGGCTCAGGCGATCGCAACCATGGATCGAGGCGTGGATTAGCGACGGGTCCCGTTTCCATGTGGAATCGCGGATTTCCGCCGCCGAACGAGGCGGCAGCGGCTGCATTTTGGGGAGGGCACCTCCCCCGATCGATGGATTTGGCGACCGCGCGCTAAATCCTTGGATCGCTAATCCATGCTTGCGCGCCCCCGACTGGCGACAATCCAGGTCATCGGGCTCGCCCGTCCCCCCTCCTTTCCGTTTGCACAACCAGACCCTGGGGGGACGCTGTGCTGGTGCGCGCGGGCATGCGTGCGGCTGCCTAAAGCGAAAAGGTTATCGACCAGCACCCCCCCTCCCCCCTCGCCGGACAAACTGGGGTGTCGCCAAGACACGGTCTTTTTCCGCTGCAGTCCGCACGAAGTGCAGGTTTTTTTGCAGTGGAGGTCAGGTCCGGGCGGGGCTAGCTAGAACAAAGATCAATTCGCTCCAGAGCGTTCCGGAACGCTCTCAGAGCATTCCGGAAAGCTCTGATTAGGCCGCGCCGCCCGAGACATCCTCCAGATCCGCCGGATCTCAGAGATCCTCGATATATCCGGAACCGATGTTATCCTCGTCCTAGCTTCGTCTTACCCCAGGAGAACGGGGTCCTTGACCCAGGTGCCTTCCCCAGCACCAGATCTTTATCCTGAGTCGTTTCCTGCCGGCAGCGAGGCACTAGTGACCTGTCAGCTCGCGAGTGTAGTATACGTACTTATCACGAGCAGGTGAATATTTCACGAAGTGGTCCTCTATGCGGCCTCATAAAAAAAAACGTTTCCTGCCGGTCCCTTCGCCCGTGGAGGGCCCCCCGAAGCCGCTGGGCCAGCGGAGCCACGAGGTGCGGCGCCGCGGGTGCCGTCGCATGTGCCTGCTGCCGTGGCCTGACGCGGCCGCCATACGCGTTCAGGCTGTGGCGTGTTTGTCCTTCCCCTCCCCCCTCCTCCTCCTCCTCCCCCTCCTCCTCCTCCCTCTCCTCCTCCTCCTCCTCCCTCCTCCTCCCTCCCTCCTCCCTCCTCCCTTCCTCCCTCCTCCTCTCCTCCTCCCTCCTCCATCCTCCCTCCTCCTCCCTCCTCCCTCCTCCCTCCCTCCTCCCTCCTCCCTCCTCCCTCCTCCTCCCTCAAGCCTTTTCGGCCCTGGCCTTTCCCCCAGGGCTGTCCCAGGACCTCCACGAGGTGCTTGAGGGACTTCCGTGCCCCTGTCCATCCTTGTTCAGGTTTTACGGTTGACTAACGCTGGGACATCATGGGGCGCCATGCGCGCCACTTTCCCGCAGCTGAGGGCGCACCTTGGCGCCAAGTGGTTGGATCCACCCGCCTCTGGAGTCGATGCAAAGGGTGGAACGCATGCGAGTACAACGACCGCCTCAACCCCACTCATCCAGTCTGTCCCAGGTGCCACAGGCCCATGAAGTTGCACCGCTCTCGTTCACGCAGCCCCAGCGTCGTCCGCTTCGGGCCCGAGGAGATCATCGAGGTCCCCACCAGGCTGCGAGCATCGAGGGCGGTGCCAAGGCAGGCGGCGCCAAACCGCGCACGACCTCCAACGCCGAGCTGGCCGCTCACTTGCGGCAGGCCATGGCCATCGCCACCGACCCAGCCATGCAGGCGGTCCTCCACGCCCAGGTGCAGCGGCTGGGCGCTTCCGACGCCGTCGTGGTCCAGGAGAGCGAGGTCGAGGCGATCAGGAAGGCCGACGGCGCGTGGCGGACAGCCACGAACCATCACAATCAGGTCGTCAGCAATGTCATCAGGCTCCGCAAGGCGCTCGAGGTTGCAGAGACCAAGGAGCAAGCCGCCGCGCTTGAGGTCGCTCGCACAGAGCAGGCCAAGAGGCGCGCGGCGGAGGCTCTCGCCAGGGCAGAGGGAGTCGGCCGCTGCGACCCGACTTCCCATGGTGCCCAGGGCGACGGGCCTCAGGAGCCTTTCACGGTCAAGTGGGACCCCGACCTCTTCAAGCAGATCGACGAGCTCGACTTCACTGAAGGCGAGCAGGCGGAGCTCGACGCCATCAAGAAAGGGCTGGGGGACCTCCAGCAGCAGTTCGCTACCAAAGGACCGCAGGTCACGAGTCTGATCGAGAGGGCTCGCAAGGTCCGCAGCGCCCAGGAGGCCAGGTACGCCAAGAAGCGCAAGGGGGCTGACGGCCAGACCAACGGCGGCACTCCTGGGCAGGCCGACGAGGCAGCCACCCCGCCACGCGGCTCCAGTGGCGTGGCCGGCGCCGAAGGCAGCTCAGCCGATGGCGGCGTGAGCGCCAGCCCCGCCGAGGCCGCGCCTACCAAGGACGCCGACCAGCAGCTGGCTGCCGAGGCCGCTGCCGCCGACGCCACTCGACCAGGAGGAGCTGCCGCAGATCCTGCCGCCAAGGCCAGCGCCAAGGGCAAGGGCAGGCGCAACGGTCGAGCCCACTCCGAGTGACTAGGCATAGCAGGGTCACCTTCAGCTGGGGGAGGGGCGAGCGTCCCTGCCGCTCACGACGCCGTGGCAGCCGCTACCAGTACTAGTACATCCTCTACGTTGTTCTTTGGGAACATCACATGCGCAGGCCAGAAGACGTTCGACTGGGTCAGGACATCTACGGACGACTTCGTGGCTTTTGTGGAGACACACATCAGTGACGGCAGCGTTGGCAAGTGGAAGGCACGATATCGATATATCAATCGTCGGCTCTTCGCCAACCCTGCGAGACCTCCTCAGGTTGATCAGGAAATTGGGAGGCTACACCATTCCACCAGTGAATGCACAGTCGCTCCTGAGCATGCCAATGAGGGAGGAGAACGGTTTCTTCCCAGAGGGCACCTCCGTGCCCATCCCCTCTTAGAGTGCCTCCAGGCCAAAGGGCTCCAGTGTCTTCCCACCTCCAGCAGCCTCGACAGTTTCCTCCCCGTGGTGATTCACCTCAAGGGGTACTCCATTGTGGCTGTTTTCTTTTACGCTTTCTGTAGCATATGCCTGAGAGGGCCCAATGTCGCCCGCTTTAGACGTCTCGGGAGCCTCCTCAGGTCCCTCCAGCTCCCATGGTTTGTCGTCGGGGACTGGAACCTCAGCCCCGAAGCTCTCAGTAGGACAGGCTTTCTCCAGCAGGTCCAAGGGGAGATCCTTTGCGCCCCTGTGGAATACACGTACGACCCTGGCGGCGGACGTAAGCCATCGCATTTGGATTTCGTTGTTCATAGCGCCGCTGCCCGCCCGTGCCTGGTCGACGTTTCCGCTGTGCATGACATGCCGTGGAAGCCTCGCATAGGTTTGCGAATTCGGCTCGTTCAAACAGAAGACCAGCTCCTGACTAGAGTTCTCGCCCTGCCTAGGCGGCTCCCCGCCGCCAACAAGCCCCCCAGAGTTGCCACTCCTGGCTCCGAGGCCAGCCGTGCCAGAGCAGCCGGACAGGAAGCCCGTCTCAAGACAGAGGCTAACAGGCAGACTCTTCTTCAAACGCTTATTCAAGGTTTTCAGGGCAATGACCCTGCAGAATTGCCCACCAGTGCTGGCGAAACGTCCGACTGTGATGTGCCCGAATCCCAGCTCGCGGACAGCTCTGACGACGAAGATCCCTGGGCTCACGAGAGCAGTTTCAGCCCACATGTGCCTGCTGCTGCTTCGAACGCCGCCCGCGTCGAGACAAAAGACATGCCGCCAAGCCCAGCATTGGAGTGCCAGGCCCTGCCATCCAGTCAGCATCGCTTTGCACCGCCCAACACTGAGTATCATAGCGAACATGTTCAGCCTGCTGCCTTTGCATTTTCTGCCGCCCGCCCTGATGGTGAACTGCAACAACAGCGCAAGGACGGCTTTTCTCTGCATGATTCTGCCTCTGGTGACAGTCATCCATGCCTCTCAGCCAGTACAGTCAGACAGTCGAGTTTAACAGGTAGTAAATTGACAGCCCAGCGTGAGAACCCCCCCAGCGACCCTGACGCAAGCCAGGGGACCCAGCCCCCGTGCCGAACTAGGAGCCCCGAATTCGACATCAGCCCAGAGCTATGGAGTGCCCACAGGCAACAAATCAGTGTCTTGCCGCCGCAAGCATCGCGGCCTGCCCCTGCTGCTGCTGCTTCCACAGCCTTCAGGCTCAAGCCTGACATCGCCCTGCAGCATGGGCAACTCTACGGTGCGTGGGTCACGACCGTTGAGACCTCCATTTGTGCACGCCACCAGATCCCCTTCAGCGGAACTTCACGCGCCGATGGACCGCAGTACCATATTGAAGTTGTTCGAGAGCTGCAGTGTCGACGCATCTCTCCACTTGCTGACAACAGCAGCACGTGGTGGACGACACTCCACACCCTGCTACAGGGCATCTACAGGCACAGGGCGCGGGGCAACGGTCACCTCCAGCTCCAGCAGTTGTTCAGAGGGATCGAGAGGCTCTTCGAATCGCCTCCCAGCCAAGCCGCTCACGTCATCCACGACAAGGACGGCTACAGTTGGACACAGTGGCTCGATTTCCTCGGCCACATACAGCAACACAGCGCTGAGCAGGTCGTCGCTGGTGCAGTCAGAGCATCACGACTAGCACGGCGAGCACAGCAGCGAGCCATACGACGTGCCATCTACAACTTTCGCGACTGGGCGGTCACTGACGACGCCATAGGTATATTACATCGTGCATTACGACCTCAGCCACAACCCGCCGAGGTTACCAAGGACCGCGGCGCCACCATCATGCACCCCAAGGACCTGATTGACAGCAAGGTGGACACCTGGAGGCGAGTCTGGGCACCCGAGGGAGCTGCCAATATTGGCGGCCTGCAGGAGTGCTTCCACCGCATCGTCGAACGAATCCAGGAGTGCCCGCTGCCACCCATCACCAACTACGAGGTGCGACAAGCCATCAAGCGTCTCAAAGCCAATACTGCTTTGGGAGCTGACCGACTTCGGCCAGCCGACCTACAACGGCTACCAGACAACGCACCCAGCGAGCCCGCCGAGCTGTACAACATTGCAGAGCAGGTACAGATGTGGCCCCATCAACTCCTTCACACCATCGGCGTCACGAGGGCCAAGAAGGATAACGGGGACAGGATACTCGGCATCATGACCATCATCGCTCGGCTCTGGTCCCTCATCAGGGAACCCTACGTACAGGCCTGGGACAGGGAGTACTTCGCCCACTGGGATGCCATCGCCAAGGGGAACTCTGCGTTCCGCGAGGCCTACGAGCGCAGCCTCCACGAGGAGGTGGCCGCCAAGCTCGGCATCACGCAAGCTCACGGCCTCCTTGACGTTTCGCAGTTCTACGACTCCATACATTGGACCACCCTCATTGACGAGGCCCTAGAGCTCAATTTCCCGCCCGAGATCTTGGGCTTAGAAGTTTTACAGTGCACGGCACCACGCGCGCTCATGCAGAGCGGCGCCTACGCCGATGCCATCCAACCCACGCGCTCAATGGTGCAAGGGCTGCGGTCGGGCACTCGCTTCGCCAAGATCATGACTTACAAGGCCTTGCTCCATGCCACCACGTGCCATCCTCAGACACGGCACCGCGTATGGGTCGACGACCTGTCGCATCGCATGCAGGCCAGCCGACGCGCCCTGCGCGTCGACATGGTTCACGTTCTCACCGACACATGCATGGCGCTCCAGGGCTACGGCCTCAGCATCGCCAAGAAGAGCGTCATAGTATGCACACACATCCAGGACGCCGAGTACATAGCCAAGGTCATGCGCATGAAAAGGGTACCCCATCCAGCCACGCGAACATGCCGCATACCTGGGGGCCGACCTCAGCTGCGGCACCAGGCAGGCGCGCGCTACCACCACCCAACGACGTCTACGGCACCGCAACATGCATGTCAAGATCGTCAGGGTAGCCCGAGTCACCAAGCGATATCACGTTACATCCCGTCTGGCGATCCAGGGCGGGCTCGCAGCAGCCAACTATGCCCACCAACTCTACGGCACATTTGGGACGGCCATGACTACTTGCAGACGGCGTCTGGGAGACGCGGTCGGACCACGGCTCCGAGGACGGTGTTTGACCACTCTTCTCGATCTCAAGGCTGCAGAATGGGACCCAGCACGAAAATTGCCGCGTGAATCCGTCGTTGCCTGGCTTACAGCGTGGACTTCCAACCAGCAGCTCCACCATGCCATCAACAGCACGTGGGCAAAGATCGTCGAGCATTTCAAGCGCATCCCAGCAGCTCAGCGTGTCCGACACATACGTGGCCAACAAGCCACCATCATCCACTACCTCATGCAGATGCGGTGGGACCCATCACGACCGACTCAATGGCGCATGCCTCAGACAGCAGGTCTCAGCGGGGACTCATGGGTGATTGACGTCACTGAGCTCCCAGGTTTCCCCGACGCCGACATTCCACATCAGCTCCTACTTGACGTCGACGCCAGCATCTGCCACCAACTGTGGACTTGTGCGAGCAAGCACCATGGAGGCGAGGGCCTACAGCATGGTGTGGACAACAGGTCCTACCGCAAGCTGCTTACCTACTTAGAGCGCATGCCACAAGGAGTAAGGTTGGCCAATTTGATGCTCACCATCGCTACGGGCGCCATGTGGACACGACAGCGAGTATTTCAGGAGACAAAGACGCCAGACGTTGACGCCAAGTGCCCCAGGTGCAGCCGGGCCAATGAGGATGACTTCCACCGCGCCTGGGAATGC
Source organism: Prorocentrum cordatum (assembly GCA_963575745.1). Lineage (NCBI taxonomy): Eukaryota > Dinophyceae > Prorocentrales > Prorocentraceae > Prorocentrum > Prorocentrum cordatum. The sequence goes on from CAUYUJ010011181.1 coordinate 233,212, forward strand.
GAAGGCAATCAGGACAATCCCATCCTTCGAGGCACCAGCTACTTACTTCCAGAGGCCTACGCCCAGCGGGACATGTACGAATGTTTCTGGACTAGGGGACTAATGCCAGCAGCATGGACGGCAGTACCACAACCGCCACAACATGAACAGTGGTCCTGCCATGGTTTCGAGCATTTCTTCCCACAGTGTCTACGAGTCCACGCTGATACGACACTTTACGCTTTCGGTGATGCAAGCGGCGGCCAGGACACCAACAACCCACAGCTTCGGAGGGTGGGTGTCGGAGCTGCCATATTTTCCAGCCTCGAGGACAACAGCGTGGAGATGAGTGCTGCTTTCTGGGGGCCGTTACCTGGTCCTCATCAGACGGTGCCCAGAGGCGAGCTCCTCGCTCTCGTCGCGACGGTGGAGGCTACAGACCAGGACCTCGTCTTTTTAACCGACAACGAAGCCTGTAACATCAATTTCCATCACGGCAAGGCCCAGGAACCTACTGGCAGCGACGCTGACCTCTGGTTGAGATTGAAGAAGGCGACAGCGCAGCGTACTGGGACGATCACAATTATCTGGGTACCTTCTCACGCCGAACCACAGGACATCATCCAAGGGGGGATTGCTTCGTCTTTGGCGGTGGGCAATCGTGTTGCAGACACTCTTGCTGGTATTGCCGCCAGTGAGGCACGGGTTTTACCTGAACACCGCCAGCGGGTAGCGCTGGCTGAACAAAAAGCTTTTCAGGTCCGCATGAGGTTACTTCGCACAGCGCTCGACACCCTCGAGGCCCAGAGGCAGGAGTTTCAGTGTCAGAGGGAGCAACGCCCTAAGAGGCAGGCGGCTAAGGCAGACCGACCGCCTGCCCCTCGTTCTTGTGCTCTCTTTGGGTCCCAGCACTCTGTCGACCCCACTGGCTCCCAATGTACTAGGTGCTTTTGTTCCTCCAGCAAAGCTTCGAGGTCTCGTTGGCTCCTTTTGGATTGTTTTGAGTTTCTTAACATAGACGGCACTTATAAGGAGGCCCCTCAGGGGAAGTCGGTCCATGTCGCGGGGGGGTTCGTGCACAGTAGCCACCGTTCTCGGTTCCACGCTCAGCTGAATTTGTGGTTCTGTGTCAGGTGTGGAGCTTACGCTCAGTTGGTTCTCGGGAAACTCGGGGAACCCTGCGGTAGGCTCACCCCCTCGGGGCAGGAATACCTCAAGCGTATTTCCAAGGGGCTCTGGCCGAAGGCCCTCAGTCGAGCTGAGAAGGCCACCAGAGCCCACAACACCCCAAGTGGGGTGGCGGAGGTCTAATTATCCACATCGCTACGCGATCAGGCAGAGACTCCAGAGACTCCTCCCTCCTCCTCCCTCTTCCCTCCCTCCTCCCTCCTCCCCTCCCTCCCTCCTCCCTCCTCCCTCCTCCTCGAGGGGGAGTGCGTCTCCCCTGGCGCTGGCCCCGCCGCCCCAGGCGCCCGAGGCGGCGCCGCCTGCCAAGCCGCGGCCAGCCGCGGCGCAGGCCGCCGGGCAGCCGCCGGCGAAGGCCCTGCCCGCCGCGCTCTGCACGAACGAAATGGGCACGGAAAGCATTGGTACAGTGCCCAACATCGGGGGAGCGTAAGACCCGGGTTTGCCAGGACTCGGGTTCGCCATCGCTTTTTGACGACCGCGCCTCGGATTTTGACGAGGAGGAGTTTCGTGGGATGTCTGCAGCGGGAGGCCTCGTCAAAGTGCAGGCTCGGCCTCGTCATTTTTTTGACGACCTCGTCGGGGATGTCCGAGTCCCCTGTACCCAGGTCTTACGTTCCCCTGACAACAGCGGATCCCGTTCATTTTGAACAGGACTCGCTGTCCACGCCGCCGCGGCCTGTGCCCATTCGAGACAGGAGGCCGCCTGCCCAACAGCGGCCGCTGTTGGTTTGGGGCACCATTTGTTGCTGGGCACTGTACCCATTTTTCCCGTACCCACTTCGGGCGTGCAACCGCGCGGGGGGCCGCCGCGCGGCGGCGGCTCCGACTGGCGACGGCCCGCAGGCCTTCTATTCCGACGAAGGCATCTACATACAGTGGGGGCGCGCAGCAAGAAGCCATGCGCTGTTCGTCCGGGTGCCCTGGGTCTCTTCGCTCCGCGCGCTGCGCGGTGACTTCCCGCGGCCGTGAAAGCAGCTGCTGCGTCCAGGGTGCTCCGGGTTTCTCGACAGGTGCACCTCGCGCACGGGCTTTCAGGGTTGGGTTTCTTGCGATGGTCTCTTGCGGCCGCGCCCGCAGTGCACACCACCGCCGTGCCAGGCCAGGGCCACGCTGGGCCCCAGGATGGTGTATGGGCCCGCCTGGCCTCGGCCAGGAGGGCGTACACACCATGCCGGGGCTCAGGCTGGCCCTGGCCAGCCACGGTGGCGGTGTATAGATTATAGATGCCTTCTGCGCATCTATGGGACGCGCAGAGACATACTGATACTAGATGTTCTCCTCGGAGGCGCGCGTCCGACCCGAGCACGTGAGATACCCATCTTGCGGCATATATCGTTTCCCGAGCGTCGCCCCGAACGGCCGCCAGAGGCCCCGAGTGCTGTGACCCCGGGGGCCGGACGACGGGGGCGCCCTCGCGTCGCGTGAAGAAGCTGGCGGAGACAGGTTTTTTAGAGCAGTGCTTCGTGGGGTAGCAACAAGCCCAGATCGTTCGGACGACTCAGAGATCCAACGTATTGAACGAGTCAAGACGGCGGTTTTCCTTGCCTTGCCCCAGGGCCGTAAAAAAAAACGACTCAGGATGAAAAGCCGGTCTCAGGGAATGGGTCGAGACTTCTGGGGACCCCATGGTGAAACAATCATGACATCGGGTCCCGGGGAACCCAGACGGACGATCTGATGTTCCTCTTGGCGTTTTTTTTCCTCACTGGCGGCCTCTGCGGCCTGTTTTCCAGCCTCGGGGCCATCAAACACGGATCCGGGGCGACTACAATCGGGGCGCCAAAGAGGGAACCCTTTTCGTTGGGGAGGGGCTCGGTATTCCTTATATTTGTTTCGCAGCTTGCCTGAGATGTTCCTTAAGCTTCCCACGGGAAATCGAAGTTTGATTTATGGAAAAAGGGGGCCTCGTTCCTTATCAAGGGTTCCTTAGGTCAACGCCTCGACTGTAATTGCCCCCGCTTCGGGAGATTTGGAGCCGCGGGCGGAGAGCTTCACGTCGTCGGATGCCTGGGCCAGCGGCGGCGGCCCCGACCTGCGACGGCCGCTGCGGCGGGCTTCGGGCCGCTCCAGAGCTTCGCAGGACGTTTTCAGAGCTCTCCAGGGCGCTCTTTACCATCCTCGAACGTATCCTTATCCCTAAGATTGACACGCCAAAAGGCGATGACAACCTTAGGGATTCGCCTTCAAAAAATAAGGGGATCTCTAAGATTGGCATCGTGATGAGAAGGTGCCCAGCATAGGGATAGGGTTATGTTCCAGGCTGGTAAGCTCTGGAACGGCCGCGGCGCCCAGGGCATCCAACGGAGCCGCCAGACCTCACAGATCACCAGCTATGCCGGTCCCATTTTGTCCCCGTCCTGGCTTCGTCTCAGTCCTCGACGCCGGCGGAGGCGGCGTCGACTCCCAGTGGCGGCGGCGCTGGGCGGCGGCGGCGGCGACTCCAGCGGCGGCGGCGGCGGCCTCGGCGGCCTCGAGGCTGGCGGCGGAGGCGGCGGCGACTCCCAAATGCGGCGTTGCTGGGCGGCGGCGGCGGCGGCGACGACAGCGGCGACGGCCGCGGCGACGGCGGCGCCGACGGCGGCGGCGACGACGACTGCAGATCGATCCGAGGCGGGGACTTCTCCATCACTGCAGCCTGCGGGGACTTCGGCGGGCGGTGGCTGAGGATAAGTGCCATGCTCTGCCCCCCCCCGGGGGGCCGATTATGATGTCCAGGTCCGCCGCCTGCCGAGATCCCCGACCAGCGATCCCCGGGCGGCGGCGTCGGCCCTTCGAAGCACCCCAGCTTCTGAGAAGGCGGCGGCCTTCTCTGCAGACGTAGGCCTGGCGCTTCCAGGAAGCAGCCTTCTTCCACTGAGGGCCCCTGTGCGCGCCGCCAACGGTGATGGGGTGGAGGTTCGAGGATCATTTTTTGGTCAGGCCTCCTCGAGGATCATTTTTTTGGTCAGGCCTCCTCGAGGATCATTTTTTGCTCGAGGATCATTTTTTTGGTTCGAGGATCATTTTTTGGTTCGAGGTTTTGGGGTGGAGGTTCGAGGTGGAGGTTCGAGGTCTCTCGCCCCGCCTCCTGCCGGGTCCGCTCCGGGATGCCTTGGCCAGACCGCGACCCAGGCTTGGATGTTTCCCTTCGAAGGGGGGGCGGGGTGGTCATGGTGGCAGTCGTCCGGGATTGCGCTTCCCGTAATTCGCAGGGCTTGGTCAGGTCGGAGCTTGCTGGAAGGTGCTCCTGGTCCAGGGCTTCCCCGGTTTTTCGCTCGACTTTGGAGCCCCTGGGCCCCGCGCACCCGATCAGGAACGACTGAAGGACGTGTGCGTACATGAATCGCCGTGGGTTTCGAGAGTCCGCGCTGCGCGAACGTTCGTAGCACGAGGCGCGAGGCTGGTCTCGCGGACTGGGGGGGGGCCGTGCTCATGTGCGTGGGTCGGGCCTGTACCGAAAGTCGCAGGCCTAGAGGTTGACACCAACACCAAGATCGGCGGTGTTCCTCCACCGAGGGAAGAAGATCCCGATCTCGGTGATGGTGGTAATATTCTGGCTTACAAGGTGGCCGAAATATTACCACCAACACCGAAATCTAGGATCACCTCCCCCCTGTGGAGGAAGCCCTCTGTCTAGGTGTTGGTGCCCATTTCCAGGCCTGCCAGAAAGGCCAGCCTCTCTTGTCGCGTTGGCCTCGGGAGGCCAGTGTCGGACAGAGGGGGCCATCCGAGGTCGGCTCGGTCGTGGAGAGCCGGTCGGGGGAGAGGCGTCGAGAGGTCCATTCAACGGCACCGTAACGGGTATTTACGAACGGGTGCTTTGCAATTTTGCCGAAAGTTGCCACTTTCGGGCCTCTTTCTGGCAGTGCAGCGTTGCCCACATCGGGAAGGGTTCGGTTCGCTGGGTCACTGGCCAAAGTACCCGTTAGTTGAGTCCCCGTTTGATGGGCGCTGATCCATGGCCCATGTCTCGAGCAATCGAGCCGCCAGTTGTCATGGGCGACAGCAGCTGCTGCGTCTGCAGCTGCGGCTGCGGCTGCATCGACTACGACGACTCGACGGCGACGGCAGCGACGGGCATTTTGTGTATGTGTATGTGTGTGTGTGTGTGTGTGTGTGTGGAGGGGGGGGCGCTTATAGTGCGTTCTTTTGATTCCTATAGGTCCGTGGAAGGCTTGCGGAACAGGGAGACGGAAGGATGAGTAAGGAGGGTGGGGAAAGGAGGTGGGATGGAGAGGGAAGGTGGACAATGGAGGGTTAAGGAGGGAGGGAGGAAGGGAGGGAGAGAGCGAGGGAGAGGGGGTGGGAGGGAGAGAGGATGGGAAGGAGCAGGGGAAGGAGGATGAGGATGAGGATGAGGATGAGGATGAGGATGATGAAGATGATGATGATGATGATGATGGTGATGATGATGATGATGCTGATGATGATGCTGATGATGATGATGATGATGCTGATGATGATGATGATGATGACGATTATGATGCTGATGATGATGCTGCTGCTGCTGATGATGATGATGATGATGATCATCATCATCATCATCATAGTGGTGATGATGAGGAGGAGGAGGAGGACGAGGAGGAGGAAGAGGATCAGAGGGAGGGAGAGGAGCTGGAGGAGGAGGAGGAGCAGGAACAGGAGGAAGAGGAGGAGGAGCAGGAAGAGGAGGAAGAGGAGGAGGAGGAGGAGGAAAAAGACAAGGACAAGGTAGAAGGGAGGAGGTGGGAGGAAGGCGTAGGAGGAGGCGGAGGAGGCTTAAGAGGAGGAGGAGGAGGAGGAAGATGAGGAGGCGGAAGGGAAGGGAGGAGGGAGGAGGGAGGAGGACGAGGAGGGGGGAGGGATTAGAAGGGAGGATGAGGAGGAGGGAAGGAATAAGAGGAGGGAGGAGGGAAAAAGGGTGAGGGAAGCGGGAGGAGGCGGAGCAGCATGAACAGGAGGGTGGAGCAGCAGGATGATGATTATGATGATGATGCTGATGATGATGATGATGATGCTGATGATGGTGTTGATGATGACGTTGCTGCTGCTGCTGCTGATTATGATGATGATGATGACGACGATGATGCGTATGATGATGCTGATGATGATGCTGCTGATGGTGATACGTCTGATGATGATGATGATGATGCTGATGATGATGATGATGATGCTGCTGATGCTTATGATGACGATGGTGATGACGGTGGTGATGCTGATGATAATGGTGATGATGATGAGGATGAGGATGAGGATGATTCTGATGATGAGGAGGAGGATTGTGACGATAATGATGCTGATGATGTTTGTGACGATGCTGATGATGTTGTTGATGATGATGCTGCAGCTGCTCATGATGCTGACACTTATTATGATGATGCTGCTGCTGATGAGGATCTGGGTGCTGGTGGTGACGAGGATGGTGGCGACGATGATTCTGATGGTGGTGATGATGCTGGTGATGATGATGATGATGATGATGATGATGATGATGATGATGATAATGCGGATGCTGATGCGGCTGCTGCTGATCATGCTACTGATGCTGATGGTCATGACGATGATGCGGAGGGAGAAGAGGAGGAGGCGGTTGATACGGATGCCGCTGCTGCTGATGGTGATGCTGATGCCGCTGATGCTGATCGTGATGCTGATGATGATGCTGTTGATGCTGATCATGATGCTACTGATGTTGATGGTGATGTCGGCGATCATGCTGTTGATGATGGTGATGGTGATGTTTGTGAGGATGATGCTAATGATGATGGAGATGCTGCTGCTGCTGATGATGATGACGCCGACGAGGATGATGCTGATGATGATGATGATGATGATGATGATGATGATGATGATGGTGATGGTCATGCTGCGGATGATGATGATGTCGATGATGATGTTGCTGATGACGATAACGATGATGATGATGATGATGATGATGATGATGATGATGATGATGACGACGCAGATGATGTTGCTTATGATGATGCTGATGACGATGATGGTGATTATGATCATGATGATGCTGTTGAGTATGATACGGATGATGATGATGGTGATGCTGGTGACGATGATGATGCTGATGATGAGATGCTGCTGCTGATGCTGATGCTCATGATGACGATTTTGATGACGATGATGATGCTGATGATAATGGTGATGATGATGAGGATGAGGATGATTCTGATGATGAGGAGGATGGTGACGATAATGATGCTGATGATGTTTATGATGATGCTGATGCTGTTGTTGATGATGATGCTGCAGCTGCTCATGATGCTGACACTGATTATGATGCTGCTCCTGCTGATGAGGATCTGGGTGCTAGTGGTGACGAGGACGGTGGCGACGATGAGTATGATGGTTGTGATGATGTTGGTGATGCTGATGATGATGATGATGACGATGATGATGATGATTATCATGATAATGCGGATGCTGATGCGGCTGCTGCTGATCATGATACTGATGCTGATGGCCATGACGATGATGCGGAGGGAGAAGAGGAGGATGCGGATGATAATGATGCCGCTGTTGCTGATGGTGATGCTGATGCCGCTGGTGATGATCGTGATGATGATGATGATGTTGATGATGATGATGCTGTTGATGCTGATCATGATGCTACTGATGTTGATGGTGATGTCGATGATCATGCTGTTGATGATGGTGATGGTGATGTTTGTGAGGATGATGCTAATGATGATGGAGATGCTGCTGCTTCTGATGATGACGCCGACGAGGATGATGATGATGATGATGATGATGATGATGCTTGTGATGGTCATGCTGCGGATGATGATGATGTCGATGATGATGTTGCTGATGACGATAACGATGATGATGCTGATGATGATGACGCAGATGATGTTTCTTATGATGATGATGATGATGATGATGATGCTGATGATGCTGATGATGATGATGGTGATTATGCTCATACTGATGCTGTTGATTCTGACACTGATGATGATGCTGATGCTGATGATGATGATGAGGATGAGGATGAGGGTGATGATGATGCTGATGATGATGATGATGCTGATGATGATGATGATGATGATGATGATGATGATGATGATGATGATTCTGAGGATGATGATGATGATGATGATGATGATGTTTATGATGATGATGATGACGATGATGATGCTGATGCTGATGCTGGTGCTGATGCTGCTGCTGATGATAATGATGATGATGATGATGATGTTGACGATGGTGGTGCTGATGCTGATGGTGAAATTGAAGATACTGAGGAGGAGGCAGGTGTGCAGACGGAGGATGTCGATTCACGGTCCAAGCGATGATTCATGACCATGATATTGTTGGCGATGCCAGGCATGACGATGCGGATGCTGCTGATGCTTGTGGTGGTGGTGATGGGGAGGAGGAGGAGGAGGAGGAGGAGGAGGAGGAGGCGTTCGGTGCGGCGGCAGGCTCACCCTGGGACCCCGTGCCGACCCGCGTCCGTGTTCGTTCTGCTCGGTTTTCTTTGCTGTGCACGAGTTTACCGACGATGTCTTCGGGCTGCGAACAAATGCCCAGTTGCTGCGGCAAGTCCCGCCACCGTGTCAGCCCAGCATTCTTGGTGACCACGTTTCGACGGGGCATGAGAGGCCGTCACGTGTGACCCCTCGTGTCCCCAGGCTTGGGGGAGCCGTGATGATGTTGATGATGATGTTGATGTTGATGACGATGATGATGAGGATGATGCTGCTGCTGATGATGATGATGATGCTGATGATGATGATGATGACGTTGATGCTTGTGATGATGATAATGATGATGATGGTGATGCTGATGATGATGGTGCTACTGATGATGATTGTGTTGATGATGCTACTGTTGATGATGATGCTGGTGATGATGCTGATGATGATGATGATGATGATGACGGTGATGCTGATGGTGATGAGGATGTTTGATACTGGTGCAAAATGTGATGATGCGAAGGATGATGAGGACGATGAAGATGAGTACGAGCTGGTGATGGGGCGACTGATGATGGTGAGGATGGTGATGATACTGAGGATGACGATGCTGCTGATGATGAGGCTGCCGATGCTGACTGATGCTGATGAAGATGATGACGATGGTGATGCTGGTGATTCTGATGGTGGCGTTTGTGATGGTGATGGTGTTTATGATGATGATGGTGATGATGCTGATGCTGATGATGACGCTGATGACGATGATTGTAATGATGATGACGACGATAATGAGACATGATGGTAACGACGACGATGACCGTGATGATGTTGATGATGCAGCTGTTGATGCTGATGATGCGGATGTTTACGTTTCTTATGGTGGTGATGATGATGTTGCTGCTGATTTTGATGGCGATAATGCGTGTAGCAATCATGCTGCTCAGGATGTTGATACTGATGATGATGAATCTTCTGAAGATTATGATGATGATGCTTATGAGGATGATGATGATGATGATCTTGACAATGGGGATGCGTTTGATGATGGGGATACTGATGGGGATGCTGATGACGATGCTGATGGTGATACTGATGATGATAATGATGATTGTGGTGATGGTGATGGTTGTGGTAAATATGCTGCTGATCAGACTGATGATGATGATGCTGATGATGTTGATGATGACGCTGATGATGTGATGATGATGAGGAGGAGGAGAAGGAGGAGGATGAGGGGGGCGCTGCTGATGGTGGCGATGATGATGCTGATGATGGTGGTGATGATGCTGTCAATGCTGGTGTTGATGGGGATGAGGGGGGCGCTTCCGATTATACAGTTAATGCTATTGCTGACGATGTCGAAGGTGATCATACTCCTGATGCTGCTGGTTGTGATGACGATGGAGGTGAACATGATGATGACGTCATCGACGCCGATGTTGACGATGATGATGCCGACGACAACGATAATGACGACGATGAGGGAGGATCATGCTGAGTAGGGAGGGGAGGTAGTTGAATGGGGACGAAGGTGGGGAGGTAATTATGTTGTTGATGATTCTGCTGTTGGTGATGCTGATGCTAATGCTACTGCTGATGCTGATGCTGATGATGATACTGATCATGTTCTTGCTGGCGATGGCGATGGCGATGACGATGTTGATGGTGGTGATGATGCTGCTGATGATGGGTAATGGATGATCTATGATAGACGATGGTGATGCTATCGTTGATGGTGGTTATGATAACGATGATACTGGTGTTGATGATGATGATGATGCTGATGATGATGATGATGATGATGATGATGATGATGATGATGATGACGATGATGATGATGATGATGATGGTGGTGGTGGTGGTGGTGGTCGTCGTGGTGGTGGTGGTGGTGGTGGTGGTGATGATGATGATGATGATGATGCTGATGATGATGATGATGATGATGATGATGATGATGATGATGATGATGATGATGATGATGATGATGATGCGGAGGAAAAGGAGGCGCAGGAAGAGGAGGAAGAGGAGCAATCCATAGGAATAACAGTCCTCGACGACGACGAGGATAGGCATGATGATAAAGATGAGATGCGGAGGATATACAGTAGAGTGGGGAAGAGTGTGGGGGCCAGAGGCATGGTTCATTGAACTTCTGTCGCCGCCCCGCTCAAGGCGCTTCCCCTGGGCGCCGCTGGGCTGGCGAAGGCGCCGCCGCTGGGCGCCTCCGAGCCGCCAGCGAAGGCGCCGCCCACCAGAGCAGCCGAGCCGCCAGCGAAGGCGCCGCCCCCTGGCTCCGCCGAGCCGCCGGCAAAGGCGCCGCCCCTGGCTGCCGCGGAGCCGCCAGCAAAAGCGCCGCCGCCAGGCACCGTCGAGCCGCCACCGAAGGCGCCGCCTAGAGCTGTGGAGCCCCCGGCAAAGGCGCCGCCTCCGGGCGCGGCCGAGCCGCCAGCGAAGGCGCCGCCGCCGGGTGCCGCCGAGCCGCAAGCGAAGGCGCCGCCTCCAGTGGCCTCCGTGCCGCCGGCCAAAGCGCTTCCTTTGGAGGTCGCCGAGCCGCCGGCGAAGGCGCCGCCCCTGGGCGCCGCGGAGCCGCCAGCGAAGGCGGCGCCCCCGGGCGCGGCGGAGCCGCCGGCGAAGGCGGCGCCCTCGGGCGCCGTCCAGCCGCCTGCGAAGTCGCCTCCCCAGGGTGCCACCGAGCCGCCGTCGAAGGCACCGCCTGCAGTGGCCTCCATGCCGCCAGCGAAGGCGCCGCCCCCGGGCGCGGCGGAGCCGCCGGCGAAGGCGGCGCCCCCGGGAGCGGCGGAGCCGCCAGCGAAGGCGGCGCCCCAAGGGGTCGTCGGCCTGCCGCTGGCGAAGGCGCCGCCCCCCGGCGCCGCAGAGCCGCCGGCGAAGGCGGCGCCTCTTGGGACCGGCCTAGCAAAGGCGCCGCCCCCGGGCGCCGCAGAGCCGCCGTCGAAGGCGCCGCCCCCAGGGCCTGGCGTGCCGCCGGCAAAGGCGCCGCCCCCGGGCGCCGCTGGGCCGCCGTCGAAGGCGGCGCCCCCACTGACCAGCCTGCCGCCAGCGAATGCGCCACCTCCAGGCGCCGCCGAGCCGCCAGCGAAGGCGGCGCCCCCAGGGGCCAGCCTGCCGCCGTCGAAGGCGCCGCCCCCGGGCGCCGCCGATCCGCTGGCGAAGGCGCCGCCTCCAGAGGCCAGCCTGCCGCCAGCGAAGGCGCCGCCCCCGGGCGCCGCCGAGCCGCCGGCGAAGGCGCCGCCCCCAGGGGCCAGCCTGCCGCCGTCGAAGGCGCCGCCCCCGGGCGCTGCCGATCCGCTGGCGAAGGCGCCGCCTCCAGAGGCCAGCCTGCCGCCAGCGAAGGCGCCGCCCCCGGGCGCCGCCGAGCCGCCGGCGAAGGCGCCGCCCCCAGGGGCCAGCCTGCCGCCGTCGAAGGCGCCGCCCCCGGGCGCCGCCGATCCGCCGGCGAAGGCGCCGCCTCCAGAGGCCGGCCTGCCGCCAGCGAAGGCGCCGCCCCCAGGGGCCGCCGAGCCGCCAGCGAAGGCGGCGCCCCCAGGGGCCAGCCTGCCGCCAGCGAAGGCGCTGCCCCCAGGTGTTGCAGAAGCGCCGGCCAAGGCGGCGCCCCTGGAGGCCAACCTTCCGCCAGCGAAGGCGCCGCCCCCAGGCGCCGTCGAGCCGCCGGCGAAGGCGGCGCCGCTGGGTGCCAGCTTGCCGCCAGCGAAGGCGCCGCCCCCAGGGGTTGTCGAGGCGCCGTCGCCCTGCGAGCTCCACTCTTCTCCTTTCTCGCGGCGGAGGAGGAGGAGGAGGAGGAGGAGGAGGAGGAGGAGGAGGAGGAGGAGGAGCAGGAGCAGGAGGAGGAGGAGGAGGAGGAGGAGGAGGAGGAGGAGAAGGAGGGAGGGAGGGTTTGACGTTTATCGCCCATATTGGGCCTCGATGAGAGCGTTCGTCAGCATGGCTGGATTTCCCTCCAAGTTGTCTGCGGGGGTGGGCAGTACGAGCCAGCTCTGAGGCAACAGTAGTTAGTTCAGAGAAGGAAGAGAGTTACCGTACTGCTACCCTCGCGCCTTTTCTGGGCCTCCTGGAAGGCCTTCGTCGCCACCGCTGGACTCGCCTCGAAATCCTGGTCAGAATGCGCCCCAGGAGAGGTCCGAGGAGTAGCGTATCTGTACCTCTTGGTGTCCCCCAAAGATGCACGGGGTGGAGGTCCCTTCGAAGTTCCAGGGGGCGGCGGAACCCGAGCCTTCCCCATGGGCGCTGGCAAACGGCGACGACTACGATCAACACGACAACGACACTGAAGTTGTCGACGCTGACGCTGACGCTGATGACGACGACGCTGACTCTGACGGCGACGACGACGACGACGACGACGACGACGACGACGACGACGACGACGACGACGACGACAGCGAACCACGTCCCCGTCAACGCGCGAGGTTTCCATTTAAGGCCCCTGTGCCTCCCGCTCGCGTCAGTGTCCCGCCCGTTGCCGCCGTCGGTGCCGTCGCTTTCCTTGGCCATCCTTCGGCATCTGGATCCTCGAGAGGGGCCGGGGCCAGGGCCCGGGCTTCTCGGGCTGCACGGAAGGGCAGGCTAGTGAAAGGGCATTTGCTGCATGCAGCTGGCTCCCGCCCCGTGGCCAGGCCCACTCCTCGATGCACGGGCGCCTCCCGGCGACGGGCGACGCCAGGAAAGCCAGCTACGCGAGCAATTTCTCTACACTGCCCTTTGCTATCCTGCCCTGTCACTATCCTGCACTTTCGTCTTCGGCGAGGGGGGAGTGGACGTTGCGAACGTGGCAGCGCAGCACTCTCTGTGGTGACCCTTCGAGTACTGGTACCGTCCAGAAGGCCGTTGCCTCTGACACCCATCCCGGGCCCATCCTCTCCAGATCTGGGGGAGCTTTCCCGGGGCTTACTTGGGCCGTCTTGGGGCCGTCTTGGGCTCCTGTGGGCGGTCTCGGGGGTCGCCTGGGACCGTCTTCCGTCGTCTTGGGGCACTCCTGGGCAGTCTCGGTGGCCTCTTGGGATCATGGGGTGTGTTGGGATCGTCTTGGGCCGTCTTTTGGGCATTCTTAGTCCGTCTGAGGTTCCTCTGGGGGTCCTTTTGGGACAGCTTCGGGCTCTCTCTAGGGGTCCACTTGGGCCTTCGAAGACCGCACGCGAGACAATCTTCGACCGAAGAGCGTGGAAAGCGACAGAAAATCACAATCAGAAAAGCAGTAATGTGCTGCGTCTCTGGAGGCCCTCCTGGAGAATGTCTTGGGGGTAGCTGGGAGCCTCTTGGAGGTCTCTTGGGACCCATCGGGCGCTTCTGAGGGGCGCTGCTGGGTGCCTTTTGATGACAATCTTGGGCCGTACTTGCGGCCTTGGTGGCCTTCCTGGGCCGTTTCGGAAGCCTTGGGGAGTTGAGGGGAGCTCCGTGGAGGCATCGGGCAGCCCACGGAGCCTCGGGAGACAGGGGCGATGCACGCAGGGAAGTGTGACCGGGAGGGCTCCTCTCGGGGCTCTCTTGGCAAACTCTGCCGCGCATCAGCGTTCCAGGGGGCACGGCGGCGGATCCCTGATTTGGAGCGTTCCCGGTGCCTTGCAGCCTTGCGCTCACGGTTGATTGACTGTAACGTCGGTCCGACGGGGGTCAGTCGTCTGAGGAGGAGCAGATACCGATACCGCTGCTCGTCCTGGAGAGTGCCCTCGTCGCCACGGCTGGATTCTCCTCGGAATTCTGGTTGGAATGCCCCCCAGGAGAGGCCTGGGGAGTAGCAGCACTGGTATACCTCGTTTGTCCCCCGGAGTCGATCCCCTCTCTCCGGTGCCCTCTGGCTGGCCTGAGCCTGGGAGCCACGCGGGGCCGCGCGCCCCTCCCCCCTCCCTCGGGGCCCCCAGTTTGGAGCCGTCTCGTGCGCGGTCGGCTCGGGCCCGCGACATGTCGGGGGCAGCGCCGGGGAGGGGGGGCTGGGCTCAGGCTCGGGGAAACGTGAGACTCGAGTGCGCCGGAACCTGGGTTTGCCGACGTTTCTTGACGAGCGCGTCCGGGATTTTGGACGGTCCAGCTTTTGTGGGATGTTTGCAGCGGCAGCTCGTGTCAAATTTCTGGCTGGGTCTCGTCAATTTCATGATGGTCCCCGCAGGCCGAGCCCGACAGGCTGGGAGCGCACCAGCCCCGCATCGCCCATTCATCGCCGAGAGGGGCAGGTCGACGTTTACCCCCCCGATTCTGTCCCCCCCTGACGCCCCCCACCCCCCCTGAGTGTGGCCCTTGCTGACCCGGGTTGGCGCTGGCCCGCTTCGGCCCGTCCTCGAGGGGGAGGTTTCCCCCCGCATCCTACAAAGTGGGGTTCCGATTTTCTCTGGGCACCCCGGCGCAGGAGAACACCTCACTTTCTCTTCCTCTTCTCCTTTCACACTCATCACCACCATCACACCATCCTTCTCCTCCTCCTCCTCCTCCTCCTCCTCCTCATCATGATCATGACTCATGACCATCATCATCATCACCACCATCATCATCTTCATCATCATCATCATCATCATCATCATCATCATCATCATCATCATTATCATCATCATCACCATTATCATCATCATCAACATCATCATCATCATCATCATCATCATCATCATCATCATCATCATCATCATCATTATCAGCATCATTATCATCATTATCATCATCATAATCATCCCATGATCATGATCATGATCATCATCACCATCACCATTAGTATCATCACCATCATTGTCATCGTCAGCATCATCGTCGTCGTCAGCATCATCGCGATTACCATCATTCTCATCCTCATCACCATCGGCACATCAACATCATCATCACCATCATCAGCATAGCCATCATCATCAGCATCATCATCATCACCACCATCATCACCATCGCCAATGCCAATGTCATCGTCATCATCATCATTGTCATCGTCATCATCATCATCGTCATCGTCATCGCCATTATCATCGTCGTCATCGTCATCGTCGTCGCCGTCATCAACATCATTAGCATCATCATCATCACCACCATCACCACCATCATCATCACCATAACCATTACCACAATCATCACCATCGCCATCACCATCGCATCAGGATCATCGATCATCATCACAATCGATTCTCGCCTCGAGCTTGAGCCTCGTCTGTGAGCGAATTGCGAGGACATCTTGAGCTAGAGCCCCTCCCTGTGTGGCCTGCATTTCATGATACTAATCCGAGCGGGTCATCCAAACCCTGGAGTTGTCGTCACTTTTGGGTTCCTCAGGCCTGAATTTTGAGGAAGTCTCGAGCGAGAGCTTCTTTCCATCGGGCCAGCATCTCGTGTTACTCATCCGAGCGGGTCATCCAGACCCTGTAACATTCGTCACTTCTGGGCTTCTCTGGCCTGAACCTGGAGGAAGTCTCGAGCGGGAGCCTCCTCTGTTAGCGTATCGCGAGGACGTCTCGAGCGGGAGCTCCTCCCTACGCGGCCACCACCTCTATGTTCGAGTCCTAGCGGGTTATGGGCTCACAGTGAGGTGACGAGCTCTGAATACAGGCTCCTACGAGTAACCGATCGGCGGTCTAATCAGGCGCAGGGGGGGAACGCTTGCGTCTGGGGCGCGGGTGTGGTGGACCATCCGCGCCCGAATCGGGCGCATGGGAAACTCCTTGCGTTCAGGCTAGGGGTGGTAACCTATCCTCGGCCGAATGTTGTGGACAAGGGGCCACTGACGCGGGGTTGCCCCAACGACCTGGCCCGCGGGGTGGTCCCAACGGCTTCGCGAACCCTTGAGACTGCTGCACGTGTTCGAGAAGCCCTGCGCGCCGCCCCGCGGGTCCCTGTGCTGCCCGGCGAAGGGGGATGAGGGCTGCAGGCGGACGACGACGAACGCCCAGGCGGGAGGCGGGGGCCAGCGGGGCAGGCGGGCGGGCAGGAGGGGGGGCCGGTCGGAGACAGCAGGCAGAGAACATGCACGCGAGAGTGGCCCCGGTCAAGGGTGGACCTTTGGTGCGAAGGTTCGCGACCTGGCCATTGGAGAACGAGCGCATCCGTCCTGGCTGGGGCGGAGACGACGCAAAGGGAAATCAGCATGCGTGCCCCGTCCAGACGGGAGGGGAGGTGCATGAGGAGAAGAGGCAAGAGGAGGACAAGGAAACGGAGAAAGAAGATGAGGGGGGGGAGGAGGAGGAGGAGGAGGAGGAGGAGGAGGAGGAGGAGGAGGAGGAGGAGGAGGAGAGGAGCAGGAGGAGGAGGCAGGAGGAGGAGGAGAGGAGAGGAGGAGGAGGAGGAGGAGAAGAAGAGGGGAGGAGGAGAGGAAGAAGGAGGAGGAGGAGGAGGAGGAGGAGGAGGTGGATGGATATAAGGAGGAGGAGGAGGACGAGGAGGAGGAGGCGAAGCAAAGGGCGGGAGGAGGGCCTCCGCTTGGGCGAGACGGGAAGGGCGAGGGGAGTGTTGAGTTGAGATAAGTATTGTGCACATCAATGGTCGAAGGGGACGGGAGGGATAGGCAGAATGTAGCGGGAATGATGAAGGAATCCGTAATGTGGATGGAGCAAGAGGGATGTCATGGAGGTAGGGAGGAAGAGGGGATTGTGGAAGGACGGGTGGGGGATCAGGGTGAAGATGGAGGAGGGAGGTGGAGGAGACCGACGAGTGGCACGAGTGGAAGGAGCCTGAGAAGGGGTGGAAAAGGACAAGTAATAGCAAGAAAGAGGGGGATAATGAGGAGGGATGTCACGACGGGAGCCACGATGCCATCGTCGACGACTTCGATGACACACGGCGATGGTGACTTTGACCATCATCGGCATCGTCATCATCAGTGTCCTCCTCGATTCCCCGAATATCCTCATCCGCCTTGCTGATCCACGGGAAATCCTCATCCTCCGCCTCGATCCCTTGGAAGCCTGCGTCCAAAGGCCAAAGGTCGATGCAGTTTTTTTTTGTTTGTAATTTCTGTTACTAATCTGTGAGGCCTCGCCTTTTCTTCATTTGACTACCGCTGGAAATCATCCTTTGTCTCGAGGACCTCTGAGGACAAACCTCTTCGATCCCCTGGAAATCCTCTTCAATCTCGAGGAAAAGCCTCCGCATGGTTCTCGAAGACACGCCTTCTCCTCCTCGATCTCCTGGGAATCCTCCTTGGTCTTGATATCCTCCTTGGTCTCGAGGACAGGCCTCCTCCGCCTCTGAATGCTTCTCGATCCCCCAGCCATCCTGCTTGGTCTCGAGGGCTAACATTAAGTCGGGCCTGTCCCCCCTACAGGGGGATTTTCGACGAAACATACAAAAAAACACCAGAATAGTAAAAACACATCAACAAATAGCCCAGGGACTATTTTTTGTGTTTTTAAATACCTTTTTGGGGTATTTGGGGGGTATTTTCTCCGTCGAAAATCCCCCTGTAGGGGGGCAGGCCCGACATAAGGCTAACACAAGTCAGCACCAGTGCGTTGGCGCGCGGGAGGCGCGCGAGGACCCGCTGGGCAAGAACGACCCCTGGGCGGCGCCCAGGCGGCCCGGGGAGAACGGCAGCTTAGCCAAGGCGCCCGACGACGAAGACAGCGACGATGACGACCCTCCTTGTCTTTTCTTCTCCTCTCCTCCTGTCGTTGTCGCTGTGGATCTGTTTGTCGGTGAAGGCTGGGAGCCTCTCATGCCTGCTCCCGTTCGGCCAAGAGCCAGGGGTAGGGGCAGAGGAGCACGCAGGTAACACAGAGGAACATTGGGGACGATCAGACGACGGAAGAAGGACCTCATCGCAGGATTCACGGCAAACAGGGTCGCGCCAGCCCAACATTGCTGCTTGTTCCTCATCCTCGTCCCTCCTCCTTCCTCCTCTTCCTCGCTACTCTCTCTCCTCCCTTCTCCCTCATTTCACCTTCCTCCTCCTCCTCCCTTCTCCCTCATTTCTCCTCGCTCCGCGGTCGGTCTGGTCTCGTCGCGTCTCCCTCCGCCTTCCGCCTCCTCCCACCTCCTCCCCTCCTCTGCCGCCTCCTCCGCCTCCTCCGCCTCCTCCTCCTCCTCCTCCTCCTCCATCACCCTTCTCTCCTCCTCTCCTCCTCCTCCTCCTCCTCCTCCTCCTCCTCCCTCCTCCTTCCTCCCCCCCCCTCGTCCCTCCTCCTCCTCCCTCCCTCCTCTCCTCCTCCTCCTCCTCCTCCTCCTCCCTCAAGCAACTTGGGCTCAGACCATTTTGGCAAGAGCCCGCCTTCTGTGCCTGCGCGCGGTGCTTGGGGCACTTCACCCACGCTCTCCAGGAGAGCCGCTGGTGACGACTAAAACAGAAGGTGCTCACATATGATGTCTCGTCCTTGATGTCAGGCTCGGGAAATTTGTTTTTGGCGCCCATGCTGTTCACTGGAGCGACGCACTTGAGGGGCTCAGATCGGGTCGCGTCCACTTTCCGTCTGGCCGTCCTCCCGTTCTTCCTTGTCCCGCACGTGTTTTTCAAGCTCCCACAGGCTGGGCGGGCACTGGTTTCGTCATTTACATTTCAGCCATCCCTCAGAGCCGCACGGAGGGGGTATTCTCTTTCGCTGGCCTCGGGCGTTTGCTGGTTGCAATGGCGCTCAGTTCCCATCATCTACAATGCTGCTATCTCCCAATGCCGCGTGGGGAGGGTACGGGCGGCGGCCTATTTGTTCAGCGTTGCTGGGACTGGGCCTCTTACTGTTATCTTTTTCACGCGGTGCTGCGAATGGTGGTCAATTATTGCAAGGGCTGGAGGCTTTTTCCTTGAATGCAATGAGGCTGTTTTCGGTGTGAACGATCCGTCAGGGTTGCCCGATGACCAGTTTACTGTAGTGGGCCGTATCGAGTTTGCTTCGGTTCAGCTTATTTGTATCAAGGTGGCTTTTGGCATTCTTTCAACTTCCTCTGTGTTTGTCTGGTGTTGAAGGGGTGAACTGACATTCTATGTTTGGGAGGAACCCATCCGCGGGCTTATGGTTCCACGGGCTTCTCTGCCAGCTTTTTCAGAAGAAGTGCGTCCTCTTCCTGTCCGTCGTGCTCTTCGACGAGTCCAGGGGGGGGGCGTCTGTTTCGATCTTCGCTTCGCGACTGTTCTCACTCACTCACTCCCTCCTCCCTCCTCCCTCCTCCTCCTCCTCCTCCTCCTCCTCCTCCTCCTCCTCCACCCCCCCTCCTCCTCCTCCTCCTCCTCCTCCTCCTCCTCCTCCTCCTCCTCCTCCTCCTCCGCCGCGAGAAAGGAGAAGAGTGGAGCTCGCAGGGCGACGGCGCCTCGACAACCCCCTGGGGGCGGCTCGTCCTCCTCCTCTTCCATGCTTCTCGTCCTGAGGTGAGGAAGTGCTCTCCTGATGAGCCGCGCCGACGGCGGCGACGGCGGATGCAGCGACGACGGTCTTCGGCGGCCTCTGGCGCCCTTCGGCGGTCCTAGTCTCCTTTTTGCTCGGTGGCCATGCAGCAGCAGCAGTGGCGGCTACCGCGGCTACTGCAGCGGCGACGACAACGAAAAGGACCACGACGTCGACGTCGGCGGTCGCGACGACGACGACGACGAGGAAGATGTGACCCTGCTCTTCCCTTCCCTCCCTCCTCCGGGCATCCCATTCGTAATTGACTTCTCTTGCAGCTCGATCCGCGAGCGGTCAGGGCTGGTCTTGCCGACGCGCCGACCTCATCCACCTGGGCCGCGTCGACGTCTTCGAGTTGCCTCCCTCCCCCCCCTCCCGCAGCCTGAGCCAACTCCACGGCGGCGACTTGCCTCGCTCCTCTCCGCTCCTCCCTCTGCCTGAGCCGGAGCCCGACGGCGGCGACCTGGCCCCGCTCCCCCCTCCTGCACGGGGGGCCTCTCCTCGTTGTGTCGCCGCCCAGCGCCAGGAAGGACAGCTCCGTGAGCCGATCCGCGCACGCGCACGCGCACGCGCACGCGCACGCGCACGCGCACGCGCACGCGCCCGCGCACGGCGTCACGCGCACTGCGCCGCAGCGCGCGCAGCCGCTGCACAGCGCACGCGCACACGCCACGCGCGCAACTGGCACGCGCACACGCACAGGGACCGCACAGCGCACCGTCCGCGCACATCACAAAAACGCACAACGGCAACTCGCACGACGCGCACGCGCCGCACGCGCACACTCGCTAACGCTGCACGCTACACACCGCACACTCGCACCGCGCGCACGCGCACACGCGCACGCTGCACGCGCACGCTCGCACAACGCCACAAATCCGCCACGCAACGGCAACGCGTCACGCGCAACGCGCCGCGTCACCGCACGCGCACACGCACACACACACATGCACACACACACACGCACACGCACACACCACACGCACACCACACGCACACACGCACATGCAAACGCACACACGCACACACGCACACACGTACACACGCACACACGCGCACACGCACACACGCACACGCACACGCACACGCACACGCACATGCACACGCACACGCACGCCCACACGCACACGCACACGCACACGCACACCCACACGCGCGCACACACACGCGCGCACACACACACACGCGAACACACGCGCGCGCACACACGCGCGCGCACACACGCGCACGGCACACGCACACGCACACGCACACGCACACGCCCACGACGCACACCTACACGCACACGCACACGCACACGCACACGCACAACGCACTCCAACTTTCCCACCACAACCCCCCCACACCACACACCACACGCACGCACGCACACAAAACCACACGCACGCTCGCACGCACGCACCACACACACACACACAACACACGGCATGCAAGCACGCACTGCAAGCACGCACGCACGCCACGCACGCACGCACATACACACATACACACATACACACATTACCACATTACACACACACACACACACACAGCGCACAGCACGCACGACGCACTCACACACACACACACACACACACGCACGGACACACGCACGCATACACACACACACGCACGCAGGCACGCACGCACGCACGCACATACACACATACACACATACACATACACACATAGATACACACACACGCACGCACGCACGCACACACATACACACACACATACAGACATAGATACACACACACACGCACACATACGCTGACGCACTCGACGCAGACAAACAGGCAGACTGGCAAAAGGGGGGGCGGGCAGACTGGTTTGAACTACAGGCAGCGCGAAACCAACCAGAGGCGGGGGGGAGAGAGAGAGAGAGAGAGAGAGAGATAGAGAGAGAGAGAGAGAGAGACAAACCAAACAAACACACAACCAGCGAAAGAGAGAAAGAGAGAGAGAGCGAGAGAAAAATAGAGACAGAACGAGAAACAATCGAAGGGTGAGGGAATCATAACAACAAAGGGTAGCCCATGATTGGGTGATTTCCCCACGCGACCCCCCCCCGCCGCCGCACAAAGCCGACGAAATCACCGAACTAGGGCGGAACGGTCGACAAACCTGGCCCGCGGGGCCCCAGCGGCGGCAGGCCGCAGCACGCACGTGGCACCCAGGGTCCCCCAACTGGAGCCTCTTCCCTGTGGGAATCCCACCAGCCCTTTGGGCGTGAGTGGTTTAGAGAGCCCCCTCTGTCCTCAACCCCCCAACCCCCCTTCTTCCCCTTCGGGGAGGGGTTTACCCCTCCCCCTACCCCCTCCCCCTGGGCCTGGACAGGGAGTCCCGCGGGTGGCCAGGGTTTTTTTTTTCGACGCCTGGGAGGGCCAAAAAACGACGACCCTCACGAGGATTCTGGCCCCGACGGGGGGGCGCTCTTGTAGCCCCCTCCTCTTCTGTGAAGCCAAAATCAGTGCTTTTACGAGTGTTTTGGCTCCATTTTGGCCTCCCGAGGGGGCCGCGCTCATCTTCCTTCCTAGCAACATCATTCATTGTACGATGGTTTTGGGTTCATTTTGTCCTTCTCAGGGGGTAGCGCTCATTTGCGCTTCTGAGGAGGTCGCACGAGGCCCCCAAGAGGCCCCAAGATGCCCCCAGGAGGCTCCCAAGAGACATCCAAGAGGCCACCAAGAGGCCCCAGAGCCCCCAAGAGGCTCCCAAGAGGCCCCCAAGAGGCCCCCAAGAGGCCCCCCAAGAGGCCTCAAGAGGCCTTCAAGAGGCTCCCAAGAGGCCCCAGGAGGAGCCCGAACGACTCACACCAGGACGAGGGGCCCGAACGACTCACACCACGAAGAGCCCGAACGACTCACACCACAAGGAGAGGCCTCGAACGACTCACACCACGAGGAGCCCGAACGAGTCACACCAGGAGGAGGGGCAGCGCTCATACAAGCCCCCCAAGAGGGCCCCCAGAGGTCCACCAGATGGCCCCAAGAGGTCCCCAGATGGCCCACAGGAGGCCCCCAGGAGGCACCACGAGGCCTCCATCAGGCCCCCAAGATACCCCCAAGAGGTGCCCAAGAGGCCCCAAGAGGCGCCGAAGACGCCCCAAGAGGCCTCCGAGCGGCTTCGAAAAGACATATACTACTACTTCTTCTCCCACGATTAGTACTACTTTTACTACTAGTGCTACTCATACTCTTTTGACTACATCATCTCGTCCTACTACAACTACAACTACTCTTACGACTACTACCATATCTACTCGCACTACTATGAGTCCTACTACTACTAGAACTACTACCACTACTACTACTACTACTACTACTACTACTACTACTACTACTACTACTACTACTACTACTACTCCTACTACTACTACTACGACGACTTCTACTACTACTACTACTACTACTACTACTACTACTACTACTACTACTACTACTACTACGACTACTACTACTACAACTATTATTACTACTACTACTACTACTACTAGTACTACTACTGCTACTCGTACTGGTACTACTACTACTACTACTACTACCACTATCACTACTTATTACTACTACCACAACTTCCATATAGACCACTTCTCTAATGACTGCCTCTGTTACTCCGGCAACTCGTGCGACGACGACGTTGACGACTACGTTTGCTACTACCGTTCATACTGGGCATACCACTACTACTACTACTACTACTACTACTACTACTACTACTACTACCACTACTACTACTACTACTACTACTACTACTACTACTAGTACTACTACTACTACTACTACTACTACTACTACTACTACTACCTACTACTACTACTACTACTACTACAACTACTACTACAACTATTACTATTACTACTACTACTACTATTACCTACTCACTACTACTACTACTACTACCACAACTTCCATATAGACCACTGCTCTATACTTCTCTGTTACTCCGGCAACTCGTGCGACGACGACGTTGACGACTACGTTTGCTACTACCGTTCATACTGGCATACCACTACTACTACTACTACTACTACTACTACTACTACTACTACTACTACCACTACGACTACTACTGCTACTACTACTACTACTAGTACTAGTACTACTACTACTACTACTACTACTACTACTACTACTACTACTACTACTACTACTGCTGCTACTACATACTACTACTACTACTACTACTACTACTACTACTACTACTACTACTACTACTACTACTACTAGTAGTAGTAGTAGTAGTAGTAGTAGTAGTAGTAGTAGTAGTAGTAGTAGTAGTAGTAGTAGTAGTAGTAGTAGTAGTAGTAGTAGTAGTAGTAGTAGTAGTAGTAGTACTATCTGCCTGAAAAACATGTCGGCATGCTTCGCAAGAGTTGCTGCTGTGAGATGGGCTGGTGGGGATACGCGAAGCGTAAAGAATTCCGAGACCCGCCTGAGTTTCCCAGGGAGGTCCTCGGACCAGTTCAGAAGTTCCCAGAAGGCCTCGCGACGGTCCCAGGAGGCTGCCCCAGGCAGGTTACTCCCCCCCTCTGCTTCTGCATTTTCTGCTCCTCCTGCTCCTCCTCCCACTGCTTCTCCCCACTCCGCTTCTTTCCCAAACCCTTGCGCCAATGCAACGCACCGCCCTCTCATGGAGAACCCCACCCGAGCCGAACACCAAGCGCTCGAAGAACTCCCCGAAACATCACTCAAGCCGTGAAAATGCCATCCAGCACGCTTCACATGGAGTTACCCAACACACCTTTCTGTTTCCGTTTCCAATGCTCGGCCTCTCCGTTTCCACTGCTCGGCCGTTCCGTTTCCAGGGTTGGGATCAGTATTTCCAGGGTTGTGGAACAGCCGTTCCAGGGTTGGCGGGTGCTCAAACTTCCCACAGTGGGACTACGTTTCTCGTGTTGGGAGAGTAACCGGTCTTGAGGGAAATTTGTGGGCCTTCCCCCAGGACCAACGTTTCATTCACAATCTTTGTTCGACGGTCTCAAAATTCTGGAATGTCTCTAGAAGCCGGAAACGGCTAAAAACCTCAGGACCCGCTTCCCTCAAGATCGATTGCTTCATGGCGAACGAGTATAATAGTGAGGGGTGACGCGGGAAAGAGCCAGAAGAGAGAAGCTGGGCGAAGAAGGGGGAGACATGAGAGACGAAATCAGAACGCTTGATACCGTCAAAGATTGCGCTATCTCGGGGCCTGTGGCTACCTCTCCCTCCCCCTCCATTTTGTTCCTCCTCCGTCTCCTCGGTCTCTTCTCCCGCTCATCCTCCCACAAACGCGCCTCGAGGCTCCGAAAGGGCCCAGACGGGTGCCAAGCCTGGCTTCTGTGGCCACCTCGCTTCTGTCGCCTTCTGCTGATCTTCTTGGCAGGGGAACCATGAGGAGGGAGGAGTGAGGCGGAGGAGAGGGACCAGATGCAGAGGCAACGCGGATGGGTCAGGGGAGTACAGTAAAGGGGAAGAGGAAACACCCGTGAGGAAGACGGGGAAAAAGAGGAACATGGAAGTATGGAGAGAGAATGATCGATCAGAAGGGCGGGCGGGCGAAAATACTTCTTGGGGGGGGGGGGCTCTTGGGCCGATTTGGAGTTCTCTTAGGCCGTCTGGAGCTTCTGAGGGAGTCCCATTGGCACGTCTGGAGGCCCCTGTGTGGCCGTCCTGGCCCCAACCTTGGGCGGTCTTCGGGCTCTCCTGCGGCACTGGTGGTCCGGGCTGCGCAGGCCGTCTTTGACGTGCGGAGGCCCGAGAAAGACACTGGTCCCGCCTCCGTCACATGTGCCTGTGGAAAACTGTTTCGAGAGGGCAGAGCACGACAAGGATGCTGAGGGCACGGACCAGGCTGGGACATCAAGAGATACATCACAGCAACGCACGGCAGTCTGGCACACCTGGAAAACAACCGCTTCGCGACGCCAGCAAAGACGTCTTGGCACGAGCCGTTTACGCAGAATGCCGTCCATCGCGAAAAAGACAACAAGCTCCTTGAGTACGGAAGTTCGACAACAATGAGGCCGAACAGATCAAACTCCATGCATTCACAACGTAAGAACCGACGTGGCGCTTGGTAATCGCTCAGGCAAGGGAACCTGGAAACTACGCTGGCAGGACCGTGCCTTCGCTTAGCATGGCTGCCGTCCTGACATAAAAAGGAGGCGACCTAGCAAGAAAAAAGTGGGGATAGGAGATGGCTGCTGACAGCAAGGGTGAGGACGGAAGAGGGGGACGAGGACTGGGGGAGCGGAGAAGGCTGGTGACGGGAGGGATGAGGAGGGGAATCTGGACGAAGAACATTTGCTTTCCAAGCCTCAGGGAAAAATGCCCACAACTGCCTGCTTCCAGCATCTGAACGCAACGTGAACCCTTGGCAACACGCTTGCTGACTCCAACTGTAGTCTTTGGATGGCAAACGCTTGCCTTGCGCCGGCTGCCATGGCAAGATCCCGTACCAAGGAGCGGGAGGCACTAATGCCAACGGGTGGGGATGGGGGGCGGTAGCGTGTAACTGAACAAAGCAACGCTGCCTTGCACAATTCTGCATCCCGTCCACAAAAAGGCCAATCTAGTTGCGTGACTCCGTGAAGCTTCGTGCCTGTGAGATCATGGTGGGCATATGCTCATGAAACCCAGGCTGAGGGACAACGACAGGGGAGACCAGCCCAGGAGCCAGAGTCGGCGAAACATCGCCGATAGCAATGGGGCCCCGATAGCAAAAACCCATGTTCCTGGGCGGGGTGGGCCATCGGGCCCCTAATCGGCAATCACGAGGGGCGACTGGGACTCGATGCGCCCCCCCCCGAGTCTCCCTCCCCTCGCGCTGCCCCTGAGCACTCTTTGGTGGCCTTGCCGAAGAGCGAACGCGGAGCACACGTCTCGGCACTGCGAGGCGGCAGCGCCGTTGGGGAACGCACGCCCGACAACAAAAGGAACAAACAACTTTGTTACTAAGCCGTGTGGCGCACACTTGAGCAGTGGAAAGGAACTAGCGAGTGACTGTGCTCTCGCGCCGTACTTTTCCAGACGCTGGCCGACATGGCAGTAACCTTTGAAACATTGAGATTCCTTTGTAGAAGTGCATGCGCAGCGTGTCTATACAGCTCGCGCGCCCAAACCTGTCTAGGGCGGCCGCGACGGCGGACCGACGGCAGATCTCTAAGCTCCACGCTTCCAAACTTCAAGAGACATTGTCGCACGGGGTGGCCGTCGCCCAAGCGCGCAATATTTCCCAAAAGTGTGGCTGCCACTCCAGCGAAATATGACTTAGCCGGCTGTGTCTCGCCTGGCGTCACGAGACGTATGTAATAATGCGAACTACCTAAAACCTTTCGCAAACAACGTGCTCGGGATGCGTACTTGTGTTGACGTGTCCTGACGGTAAGTTCAGTCAACCGTCGGCATCATTGGTGCAAGAGAAGGCGCCAACTTTTGAACCCGCGTGCGTCGCAACGGCAGTCCGAAGGGCACCGTCTGTCAGCTCGTTGAGCCCACTGGATGCCGCCGCAGGTCCCGGCGCAATCGAAGCATCGAGAAGAAGCGCAGCCCGGAAGAGGGCAGTTCCCCTGCAAGCTCCTGGGCTTCCTGGACCTCCGTGCGTCCAGTCTTGACCGCTCTGGTGCCTTCGGCCGTGTTGCGAGGAAGCATCATTCACCTTCGGAGGTCCGCGCGGACTCCTTGGATCGGCGCTGGACCCTCGCTCCTTTGGGGCGTGGTGCAGTGTGGGGGGGGTCATTGAAGGGGTCATGGGACACTAGAAGAAATCCGCCGATCCGGCGTGTGAGTTTCTGAGAGCGTGGGCTTGAGCTCGCTCAAGCTTCGCTCTGGGGGGGGGGGATCCGGCGAATTATCCACGCATTTCAGTGAACGCTCCAGCGCGGGGGGGGGTCCAAGAATCGAGGGGGGGGAGCTCGAGCGAGGAGGAGGGAGGGGGTCGAACGGAGGGGGGGGTCGAGCTCAAGCGGGGGGAGGGGGGTCAGCAGGGGGGGGAGGGGAGCTCGAGCTAGGAGGGGGGGGAGGTCGAACGGAGGAGAGGGTCGAGCTCAAGCCGGGGGGGTCCGCGCGGGGGGGGGTCCAACGGAGGGGGGGGTCGGTCAAGCGGGGGGGGGGTCAGCGCGGAGGGGGGGGTCCAAGAATCGAGGGGGGGGGGGAGCTCGAGCGAGGACGGGGGGGGGGTCGAACGGAGGGGGGGTCGAGCTCAGCGGGGGGGGGGTCAGCGCGGGGGGGGGTCCAAGAATCGAGGGGGGGGGGGAGCTAGAGCGAGGAGGGGGGGGGTCGAACGGAGGGGGGGGATCGAGCTCAAGTGGGAGGGGGGGGGGGTCAGCGCGGGGGGGGGGTCCAAGAATCGAGGGGGGGGGGGAGCTCGAGCGAGGACGGGGGGGGGGTCGAGCTCAAGCGGGGGGGGGTCCAAGGAGGAAGCTCGAGCGGGGACGGAGGGGAGGGGTCGAGCTCAAGCGGGAGGGGGGGGGGTCCAAGAAACCGGGGAGGGCAGCGGGGGGAGGAGGGACGTCGTCGTCATCATCGTCCGTTCCCACACGCATCGAGAGCGCCCCGGATCGGCGGCACTGGCCGGAGGCCATTACAATAGACACAAATAACAGGATTCCCACTTTTTCCAATACTTTCTGTGTTTTTGTCTTCCCCCCCACCTCCCATATTTTCCCAACACTTTCTGGGGCATCAGCGATTAATTGTGTCTGTGTGTTTTTTCTCCATCTGAATCACGAGGGGGGGGCGAAGCGGCGTGCCCCGTCTGTGCCCCGCTCGGTTTTTTCGACCCCTCGGGTGCGCGACAGATGCGCCTCCCTGACGTCCTCCAATCTGTCTTTTCCCTAGCCATCCTGCGGTGTTGGATCCTCGTTTTGAGGCGACAGGCGTCCCTCGTCCCTCGCCCTCCTCCTCTCCTCCTCCCCCAGGGAGCTCCACCGAAGGCCTCACTGCCACCGCCCACATGCGTCCCCCACACCCATGTCGGCACATCCCTCACACGCTTCGTGGCCCCATGGGGAGCTCCACCGAAGGGCCCAGTGGCACAGTTCGCATGCGGTTCCACACCTATTTCACCACACCCCTCACACGTTTCGTGGCCCCATGGGGAGCTCCACTGCAGGGCCCCGTGGCAAAGTTCGCATACTGTGCTGTGCCTCCCCCATTTTGGCACACCCCTCACACGGTTCGTGGCCCAATGGGGAGCTCCAACGAAGGGCCCAATGGCAAAATTCGCATGTGGTTCAACTCTCGTTTTGGCACACCCCTCATACGGTTTGTGGCCCAAAGGGGAGCTCCACGGAAGGGCCCAGTGGCAAAATTCGCATGCGCCCCCCACAAACATTCTGGCACACCCCTCACACGTTTCGTGGCCCATGGAAAGCTCCACCGAAGGGCCCCGTGGCATTTTGGCACACTCTCAGACGTATCCTGAGCCCATAGTGTTTTCCTTCCGAGGGTTTTTGTTTGACAGCCCCGGGGCCCCGTCAGGGCCCACAGGTCACCCAGCTTCGCCCCCACGCGCCGCCCCCCCACCCCCTGCAGAACAACAGCCGCTGCGGCCCAGACTCTGACACGCGATGCGCGATTATCTTCCCGCCCCCACGGGTGACATGAGGGCCCCCCAGGGACCGAAAACAGCCGAACACCTCCCGTCCTGCTTTTCGTCGCGACGCGAGCACGGTCCCTGCAGCCAGGGCCGCAGCAAGGGGGACGCACCTCCCTGCGGCCCGCTTCGGGCAGAGAAGGGCGGCTGCAACAGGAGAAACCTACTTCAAAGGGCGCAGGGGGGCACAGACAAATCGTCACAAAATCCTTGATATCCAATCTTGTCCCATGTTTCCTGGATCTCCCCCCTTCAGGAAGGGGGAGGTCCTTCCCGCAGGGGGAGATCCAAGGGAAGGGAAAGGGAGGGGGTCCCCTCCATTTCCCTTGCTGTCTCAGGTTTTGACGGACATCCGCGTATTTGCGAGGCTTGTGCCGATCTTTCCCCTTGCGCATTCACTGGGCCCCTGGCTCGGGCAGAAGCGCCCTCGGCCGCGGCGGGCGGAGATTGCCGAGGGCGGCGTTGGGGCTACGCCCAGTGCGCCTGGACTAGCGCGGCGGCGCCGAAGAGCAGCGGGTTCCGCAGTCGGCCGCGTCCTGAGGGGGGCACGTTGCCCAAACATGTCCGCGTCGTGAACCATCGCGACGGGCGTTTACTGTGGCCGTTTGCGGCCTCCGTTGCCCCTCGCCAGGGCCCGCGACCGACAGGAACTAACTCGCCACGAGAAAAAGTCCCCTTGCCGTCGCTCGGACGTCCATTTCCCGTGCATTTTTCGGTTTCGTGCGTGTTTTTCTTTGCTCGATGGTCCAGGATGGTCCTCGACAATTCTCGCCGAGAACAAATGCACACGTCCGAGCGATGCCAAGTCCCAGGGGGCCCGTGCTGAACAACAGTCAGAATATTGCATGCTGACGGTCCTGGGGCCAGGCGACGGCCCCCGGATGCCGAACGTGCCTGGGCCCCCCCCGTGGAAACTCGTGCCCTGCCCGAGGGGTCCCGGGGGCGATGCGTCGACCGCCTACTGATCGCCACTCCGTTGGATCCGCGGGGGGGGGGCGCGTGCCGTTGGAAGGGGGCGAGATGGGGGGTCTCGGGGAGGTGGAGGAGGATGAAGAGGAGAAGGCGATGATTCGAGGGGCCCAAGGACACACACAGAAATACAAACAAACAAAAAGATTCCCCATGTTTTTCTATATGTTCTGGGTTTCTGTCTTCCCCCCCACTTCCCATATGTTCCCATATTTTCTGGGGATTCGAAGATTAATTGTGTCTGTGTGTTTCTTTCCCTCCTGAATGATGGCACCGACTGCAGATGCCGTCAGCCGAGACCAACGACAGCAGGCAGACGCGGGGAGGGCGGACCCCGACACGCCAGAAGAGAAAAAGGCCAACGAGCTGGCCGTCCGTGGCTGCCCCGAAGAAGGGTGAACGGCCCCTGGAGGCCTTGTAGAACTCCCTGTGAAACGACGCGAAGATCGGGACAAAATCGGATTGGGATAACTCGGAATCTCTGAGAATCGACGGGTTTGGAGGATGTATTGGGCGCCGCGGCCGCTCCAGAGCGTTCGGGAACGCTCTGAGAGCGCTCCGGAACGCTCTGGAGCGATTTATCCAGATCCTAGCCCTGTTTTACCCTGAGCGGCTGATCCCTGGCGGAAGCAACCTGGGACGGCCCGCGGCGCAGAACCTGGGGAGCCGGGGGGGCACCGCGGAGCAGCACGAGGAAACCCGCACATCGAGAGCAGATGATCACACACGGATGCTGCTCGACCAGACGGCCTTTACCACGCGGCTTTCGGCAGGAAGCTCAGCCACAGCCGCCGCGCCCGCCACCTCGAGAGCGATTCCAAAGGAGGGGGGGCGGACGGGCGCCAGCCTCGGCGAATGCCTGGTCTGCCGTCGCCACGGCGGCAGCCTTCAAAGGCTGCGCGGCCCCGCCCAAACCTGGGAAACAATGCTGGCCCCGGAAGGCCGACGCGCCCGCGGGGCGGCAGCGCCTACACGGCGTGGCCATGCGAGCCCCAACGTAACACTCGATGCACCGAGCCTCGCCGTTCGGATCACTGGTGAAGAAGAGGTGGCCGTGCACGCTGAGACGAAGCGGCGAGAGGGGGTGGCGCCGCGGCTGGAGGCGACGCGCTGCCTGTCCAACTCTTCTGGCGGCGGCCAAAAACAATTAGGAGCTAAATGTGTTCTGATTGCGCGGCTCGCTTGAACGAGTTCGCCCCCATCGCGCGGATGGGGGGCCGGCTCGGCAATGCAGTCGGCCCAAGCATTTCGGAGCCCAACCTACCACACCAACTTTCCGGTTCAATCGCCCGCTCGATCGTGAGATCGAAAGAGGCACGGGGGGGTCCCGTGCGCTGCATGGCCGTGAAAAACACGGCCAAACACGAGGGTGCCTACGCAAGCTGCAAGCGAGCCCAGGATCGGCCATCCTGGGCCAGCGGCGCAATGTCACTCATGTGCACCTTCAGCTCAGGAGTGGCCCTCAAGGCCCGAAGCGCGGCCGCGTTCTCAGCGCGCCCCGCGGTCCGATCAGGCTCCGCCAGGGGGCCGAAAACAAGCGCGACCGGGCTGGAGGCTCATATCATGCTGGACAGTCGACCAGCCGACTCGGCGGGCCCCACGAACCAAAGGGTCCCGAGCGCTTCCACCGCCAGAGGTCACGGGCACCCACGCGCCCCCCCCCCCCCCCCCCATCTCGCGGGTCTCAGCGCGCTCGGGCACCTGCTGAGCCTGGGCGGAAAGATCGGAAACCCAAAAATTGAGATACAGGGTGTTTCAGCTGCTTTGAAGGCCTCCCAATGGGAAGCACGGTTTCCAGACAGCCCCTCGGAACATCTCCAGCCTCTTGCTCATCGGGCCCGAACAGAACTGGGCCGTCCAGTCAAACGTGGCCAACGCAGTCGCCCAAGGATCCCCGCGCCCCGCACGCAACGGGGCACTGTTCCCCGAGCTCGGGCCGAGCGGAGCCGATCGCGGATCTCGAAGTCGGAGTCGAGCGGCGCGCTCCAACATCATGCGTAGCCCCCTGGATCGGCAGGTGAGACGCCAACTTCTGCGCCTGCCGGCGTTTGGCACAGCCCCCCGAGGCAATCCTCACTGCACGGGCGCCGCATGCAACGGGCCATATACCGCGCCGCGGTCCGAGCGCCCGTGGCGGGGCCCAAGGAGACTCCAGGCGATGCTAGCTAGCGCAAGAGGAACAGCAGGCGCTGGCTCCCTCGCAATAGCCCACGCGCGGTCGATCCAGTTGCCATCCTGCCCGCGCCCCGCTGGGAAGTGCACGGCCACCCCCTGCGAAGCAACGGTGTCGGCGCAGCAAGCTGGCCGCTGCATCGGAGAGGAGCGCATGACGCACCTGTCGCTGACTGTACACGTGCTCCGTCTTGCGCGCGGGATGGGCGCGCCCGCCAGCGTCGCAGCCGCAGCCCGCGTCTGCCGAAGTATGTCACCAGAAAGACCGTTTAGCCGCTCCTGCTCGTGGGCCACTGCGCGCCGAGCCCCTGCAAGCCACGTGCCGACAAATGCCTGCCAGACGCTGCCATGCACATCGCCGACCTCCGCTGCAACTGTCGCGAGGCCCTCATCATGGCCTTCTCGGGCTCGCGGAAAAATTGTACGCCCATCGTCTCGTGGCCAAAACTGCGCATCCGACCGCGGGGGCAAACGGGTCGGGCGCCTCGATGCTGGGCATGGCGCGTGGCACTAGCAACTGCGACACAGCCCGGCTTCTTGAACTGCGAAACGAAGATCCTGGAGTCCTGCGAGAAAGCCGCGGCGGCAGGGGCGAGGGCTCGCTCGCGCGCCGCCAAAAGACACCTGCGCCTTGCAACAATACGTCAACCACCAATGACCTGGGGGGAAAACCAGCGCGAAGCGCAGGGGCCTCATGCGAAGGGCGGCTCTTCACGTCACCACCTCGAAAATGCAGGCTGCGAGGGTGCAACCTGTCAACAGCCCCTGATAATATGCGAAACTGTCACTGAAAATGCCCTGACCTTTTAGACGGCGAGGGCAAGCATGCATCTGGATCGACAGTCAGTGCAATCGCGAATGGCTTTCCAAAACCATGCCTTCCTTGAAAACCTGAGTCGGCCTCCCACGTCGAAATCCTCGGACATATCCAGCCGAACTGTAGCCGAGACAAACCCACGAGTAACAACAAGCTCATATTACGTGCTGTGGGGGGCGGCGCTGTCCGACAATGTGCGCCGCTCGCAGTTGCCACGCGCCCGCTCGCACTTGCGATCGAACTCCTGCCGGCGAGAGGGCCCGCGGCGAAGACAGCCGCAAGCCCGCGTGGAGGCGCGGGCCGCCGCGGCGAGTCCATGCCCAGCATCGAGCGCGGGGGCGCAAGCAATGATTACCAGTGCCCAGTCCACTTGCCACTCACAACAAACCGCATTTTCGGGGATGCCCGATGAGCTGGCGCAGCCCAGACGGGCGCGTAGACGTCTTCTTTGGCAAACTAAGACTCACTTCCCGGAGCTGGGCAACCGCTGCCGCGAGCGAGCTGGGCCAATATTCGGCCCTATGATGCTGGGCGCGAGGTTGGAGCTCATGGGTAGACCAAACCCTCGCCCACTCAGAGAGACCACCATCGACTCTGGCGCGTGGTGGGATTTTTTAATATATATATGTATATATATATATATATATATATATATATATATATATATATTGAAACAAACATCGCCAGACTCAGCAGCTGCCGCGGCGCGCGCGCCCGCCGGGGGCAAAGCGACCGAACCGAGAGCCCGCGCCCGGCAAGCGCGCAGAGCACCGCATCAGCGCCTCGAAAGAAAACCTCTTGTGACCAGTCGGCCCGCTGCCTGGCCAAGCGAATGTCTTCGACCAAAAGTTCGCCGGCCTCCGCCAGTGCCGAACGGGGAAGGTCGCCGAGCCCGAGCCCCCCATCGTGCCTGGGGGCCCATGGCGGAAAAAGGGCTCCGCTGCATCGGGGAGCGGGCGAGCGCGGCTTTGCCGCGCCGAACGTTGCCGTGGAAGCCTGCCGCCTCGCTCAACGCACGCAAGATAATAGAACGCGGCGCACCGCCGACGCTGCCCACGTCGGCCGTCAGGAAGGCGTTGGAAACTAGGGCCCGAAAATCGCCCCGCTCACGCTGCACATGACACATCCAACGAAATCCAGTGCGCCGCACCAGCGAACAAGAAAAGGGTGCGCGCCCGCTTCGGAAGGGAGCGCCACGTCAGCTGCATCCGTGCAAACCGAAGCTGCCCATCCCACCACTCAGACGCCTTCGCCCGAGAGCGATCATGTCACAGGGACTGGCGAGGACAATGCCGCGCTCGATCTGACCCCGCGCTGCCGCCAGGCCAAATGCATCCTGTGCCCGGAAACGACAGGTCCGTTTTTTACCGGTTCCGTTTTGCCGTTTTGCCGGTTCCGACGCCGTTTTTTACCGGCTTCATCGCCGTTGTTTGACCGGTTCCGGCTCCGGTTCCAAACCGTTTTTTTTGCCGTTTCCGCTCGCCGATTTTTTGCCGTTTCCACTTTCAAGGGGCATTTTTGGGGACATGCACGGTGAAAAAACGGCCCTGCCGTTTCCGGGGCCCACAAAGCCCGCGCCCCTCCAGTCTGCAAATGACCCCGGGCCAGGGGGCACCGCGCGCGCCCGACCGCCACGTCTGCGGTGATATCATTCGGCAGCGCGGGGCCAATCGCCGCGCAGGAGCGCCGCGCTCGGCCGGCGTGCCCGCAATAGAGGGGCGATGGGGGGGTAGTGCGAAGCACCTGCGCCGACCTGCGCAACGTCGTCGACCATGGCCGGCAGGGCTGGTTAAACAAACAAAAACCAAACAAACAACACAACAACAAAAAAAAAACCTGGCGAGGCTCGCCGAAAGGTAGGCCAGGGGCGCGCGGGGGGGCAGCTGAAACTGATTGCGCCCAGAGCTGCTGGATGTTAACGCACGGCGGTTTGCTCCGACCGCATCCAGCAAGCCAGCCGTGTCCAGCCGCATCCCGCGCGCCAGGGAATATTGAACCAAGTGCCACATATGCGCCACATGGACGGGCCCAAGTCCAGCCTCCGCGCCCAGGAATCTATTACCCCCGCAACGAAGCCCCCTGGAACACCCAAGTGGGCATGCGAAAATTTGAAAGAAAATGATGTCCACGCGCCAACTTAAGCTGCTCCAGCTCCGCCGCGGCGATCAGGATGTCCGCGCGTGCAAGCGCGGCATCGCCAACGACAGTCACCGTGGAATGCTTCGGGAATGGGGCGGCCGCTGACCAATGCCCATGCCGGCCACGGCCGCGAGATTAAGACTGCATGCTGGGCAAGCGCCCAGCGTCAGCATGGCGCTCCTGCGCTCGCGCAGCCATGGCCGGCCTTCGACGGCAAGGACCCGAATAAACAACCAAAAGGATAACATTGGCCGTATGCCGTCCTTTCTGATAACGTAGTGTCGCAACCCGTCCTTGCAGCCTTGCGCGCGCGCCTTCCCTTCAGCCTAGTGGCGTAGACGCCTTTCGGCCTAGTGGCAAAACCCGTCCTTGCAGTTGACGAGTCTGCAAGGCGTCGGGCCTGAGCATGATGCCCAACTTCCCGATCTGCCTGATCCCTCTCCCCGCCTGGATATCCGGGAACCGCGTGCTCCGCAGCGAGGGGGGGGGGGGGGGGCGATTGGTCCAGCAAGTGGCGGGCGCGTGCCTGAAATGCCCCCCGCAGCGGGGGCTTGTTCTCCGCGGCGGTGGCCACCTTGGGAAGTTGCGACCCCGGCGCCGCAGCGCGTCGAAGACAACTCCCCTCCCGCCCTCCATGGGCATCGGCTGTCCGAAGGCGCCGCCTCTCGACTTTCTCAAGGGCAATGCGGCCCGCCAGTGCGCGCGGGGCGGTCGCGCCGCCGCCCTGCGCCGCGTCGGGGCTTCTGAAGGGATCGGCGCCCTCGCCGAACGGAGAACTGCGTGCTGCCCCCCTCTTGCTGCCGAACTGCCCCCCTTCCTGATGCCGAACAGCCCGCGCGGCGCCCGGCGGCCCCCCCCGCCGCCGCTGCGCCCCGGGGCTCGGCGGAGGCGCCGCGCGAGGCAATCTCGAGCCAAGCTCTGCAGAGCAGCGTTCATCGGTAATCGGTGGGCCGAGGACGCCGAGCCAGACTGGCGACGACGAAGAGCGGGTCGAAGAAACGGGGCGCGCGGAAGCCGTCGCAACACGAGGAGCCATCCATCCCACATAAGCCAATGGGGCATGGGGCGCGAGGCGGCCGGGCGATGGGCCCGCCCTGGCAGTCTCGAGGCGCTTGGCCAACTTCGGCGCGTTGTCCTGATGTCGCCCGGCCGACCCGTGCATTTTCACCTCGGTCGGGACCTCGATGCCATGGCCGCGAAGCATCTCGCTTGGATAATTCAGGTTAAAATCGATCATGTTTACATCCGCCAGCATTTCAGCCGCGGGAGGTGCGGCTTGCTCTGCGTGTGGCTGCGGGACAGGGGCCGCGGGGCCGCTACCCGCCAGCCATCTTCTGCTCGGCCAGCGGTGGAGGATGGGGGGGAGAGGAAGAAACGGCAAAGGAAGGACAAGGGGCGCGTCTCGGCTCGCGAAGAGGGCGGGCGGGGACAAGAGCACGACCGAGATGGCAAGACAGAAGTCCACGGATGACCCCGCGCAGCAAATCACGTCGAGGGCCGCGCCAAGCGGCGCGCAACTGAACGACGCCTCGGGCGGGGCAAGGCCAGGCGGCCCAGGCGCGAAGACGTGCGAGATGAGCGAGGCGGGCAGCTGTTCACGCGCAGGAGCTGCTGGGCCACTGGCAATTGAAAGCTGCGCGGGCGCCGTTGATGGCGAGGGCGCCGGGGGGAGAGGGGCCCGAGCAATGGCCGAGTGCAGCGTCGCGCAGTTTCAGTGCATTCGATGGGTCAGCGCCCCAATCTTGAGGGGGCGTCAGGGGGGGCTCGCGGACGTGCGACGCCGTGCAAGGCCGTGCCATTTAATGAATGACTCCCTCCCCCTCAGCCTTATAATAAGCAAACTTGCCACTTTGGCGGCCTCGCCTATGACGATGGGACGTGGCGCGAGTCGCACTGGAAGGCTTCAGCACCGAGAAGGCCACGCATGAACTTGCGACCCTTCGCGCGCGCTGCCCGCCCCTGGTCAAGTCCGCCAGAGCAGAGAAGAAGGGGGAACGGTGATTCGCCCTCGCTTGGGACGACGCAGCAGGTGGGGGGCGGGGGGGAGTGCCAGCGACGTCTCTGCGATCTGACTCTGAAATCCCAGACGACATGTTGGGCGGGAAAAAGGGTGCGTGAACCGAGGGAAAGGAAGTTCTCCTGCGTGCGAGTAAACGCCGGAGGCCGACAAACATGATGTAGCGATATAACATGATGAACCATGCATCGCTTCAGGGGCGACCGAGGCCATTAACTCCGGATCTTAAACATCAGAAATTCGCCAGAATGAACTGCCGCGAGGCGCTGAGCCGTTCGGGGGCGGCGGGCAAGCGAACGGGAGGAGCTATTGATGCCGCGCGTCTCAATCCACCGCGGGGTAGCATCGGTAAACGAATGCCCCGTCGGCGCCGCGAGAACCTGCTGCAAGGCTTCTCGTCCGACAGTCAGACGGATCATTTTCATCGCAGATAAAACGGGCCGCGCGCTGGGCAGCGGTTTGGCAGCGCGAGTTGCGCGCGCGCGCGCGTCGCGGGCAACTCCACACTGCAATTTGGCCATGGAGCCCGGGGGCGGGGGGCGGGGGGGCTCGCCCCCTGAGCCGAAAGAAACGCAAGCATTTCCCCGAAAGCCCAATCTGAAAGTCCTGAGGCACCGAATTTGCATTTCTCTTGGGGTCCTGGCGAAATAAAGCTTCCGCCATGTTAGACGGCGGCTCAAACTGAGTCTTGGCGCAGAACATAACTCCCGAGACGCGGGGGGCGCCCGTCCGTCCGCGCATGGACAAGCGCCTATGGAGCGCCTATGGGGCGCGAGAATGGGCTCGAAGAGGTGCTGAGTTGCGCCTCGCCCAGCGGAGCCTGACAGCTACGTCGAGCCCAGAGAGGATGTCGAATGCGGGGCACTCCTGCGTAAAGCGTCAAGCAACCAGGATGTTCACCGCGCCAAAACTGCATGCGAACAATAAAATTTAGCCATGAAGTTACTCGAACGCACCGCAGCGGGGGCCCCATCGCACTCGGGATATAAGAGGCCCAATCGCGCACGATGCTGGGGGGGGGGGGGGGGGCGGGCCCCGCGTTGCAGAATGCCGCGCCAGTATCTAGGGCGCGAACGAGAGAATCACATTGCACGAGTCTGCCGTCCAATGCAGAGCATCCACTGGAGAACGACCACCGACAGAGCGACGCTGGCCGACGTCTATGGCGCGGCGCACTACGAGGCCAAGAAGTGGCGAACGCCTCGTGGATAATCTTCCAATCGCAGCGGCCGAGCGTCAGCGGCCGAGCATGCCCCGCAACGCGCGCAGGCACTGCCTCCAGCGACCCCCGTCGGCATGAAGACGAGGCGCGCAGCATTGTGGCCAGGGGGCGCAAAGCCAATCGATGAGACGCGCGCGCAACGCCTGCGCGCGCAACGCCTGCGCGACGCAAGCCCCGCCGAAACGCCGCCGCACTTCCAGCCTGGAAACGGGGCCTCGCCCGAGCCTGGGGAGGAGCCCTTGCGCATGTTCCGGATCAATTAAATCTGCTCAGCGCCCGCGGCCCAGTCGATGTCGGCGGGTGCCTGTCGGGCCGACGGGGCGAAGAGCTGCGCGTCCTGAGGGGCGGGATGGGGTGGGGTGGAGGGGGGGGGGGGGGGCGGCGGGAGCGCGAAGCCGGGCTGCCTAGGCCGCGCGGCCCCGCGGGTGTCGAGAGCACATCCCAAGGCCTGCGCGGGGCCCGCAGGGCCATCAGTGCGTCGGGGCGCCGCGGCATTGCGACGGGGGGGGGCGCCGCGAGAAAGACGCTCAGTCAATTGCTGCAGGCCCCGACGTCCTAGGCCGCGGAGATCGAAGAACCGCTCGCGAGCTCCACTCGCGCAGCTGCCGAGACAAACCAGCTGTGCTCTGCCGCCAGCTGGCCGAACTGATCAGCTCTGGCAGTGTGGCGCCCATCGTCGACGAAGACCAGCCAAGGGGAACTGCGCGCGGCCATCTTCTTCTCATCGCACTCCTGTCGACGTCGAGCAATTTCGCAATGCGTACGCCGAGCGATCGAAGAGCGACATCATTCCTAACTCTACGAACACGAATCGAACGCCATAGTTTGATTGGTTACATTCGGCGCGAACTTTGCCTCCTTGATGGCGCCGGCGGGGCCATCGGAGACAGCGTCCCTCAACTCGAGCATCGACTTCCGCATTCCTAACTCGACGCTGGGGCAGGACAAGCCCGCCGCGGGGCGACGGGCGCGCCATTCGGGGCTAGACGAGCAAGAGCTGCAAAAACAAGCGCATGGACGCTGTGATCGCGCAGCTCTGAGGCCCACCAGCCACCGCCAGCGGCAGGCGCGAGGCCCAGGATCGGGAAGGGGAATGGGGCCGTGAATGCGCGATCCGACATCGCAACGCTGCGAGCCGAGGTGCTCGATGCAACGGCGCAGCGGTGCGAGGCGAGGTGCCTTCGTGCGTGTAGAGAGTGTGAATGTCTTGCGATGGTAGCGAGATTAGCTAGTGCAATAAAGTCGGCATTCTCCATAAAAGGGGCGCGCGCCCCATGCCCCCGGCCGCCCTTCGATCCACGCGCGCAGTCTTTCGAGCCCATTGCTTTGGCCAGGGCGCAATGTGGAATGCGCGCCCGCACGCTGTCCCCCGTATCTGGTCGTTCGCTCCAGGGTGCAACTTTTCGATGGCGAAGCACAGGTCATCTCGCGCATGCACTGCAAACCCGCGCCCATTATCAATATCCTCCTCCTCCCACCTGCTGCCCGTTGTCTTCCACGTCCTCATGCTCGCTGCCCTCGCTCCCGCATTCGCCGTCGTTTTTCTCGGCCTCGCCCCCCCCCGGGCCCCCCGTCGGCCCTCCTTCGCAGGCGCCGCGAAAACCGAAAAGTCGCCCCCTCGGGAGCAGGGGAAGCGCGGCGGAGGGAGGTATATCCAGGAAATCAATGCCGAAGGTCGGCTATTTGATCCGATGCCACCATGCCATAGCATTGCCACTCAGCCAGCTCTCAGCGCCGAGCCGCCGCTCTCCCAATGATACTAGGTCACGCCCCCCGGAATGCTCGGCCGCGCCCCCCGTTGTTCTCCCGCCCCAAGCTGTGCCCCCTGGAGGGGCGCGAACCCTGTTGCGCAACCCGTCAGAAACGGATTGATCAATCGCAAAACTGCCAATTGATGCGCCGACCCGTTGCGCAACCAATCGATGAAGGCGTCGACGCGCTGCGCAACCCGTCGCGCGCGACTGGGTGATTCTGCAAAACCCATCGACGCGTGATTCGCCACTCCGTCGGCGAGGAGCTTGGGGATTGGCGACGCAAATGTCGATTGGTTTCGCCTCGCCGATCCGCTGGCCCCACAAGATCTGCCGCCGGCAGGCTCCGCCAGCGGCTGGAGCGCGGCCCCACTCAAGCTCTGCGACGGCTTTTGCGGCCCCTCGCCTCCAACGACCGCCCGCGCCACCGCCGCCCGAAGTCGGCCGAAAGCGCGCGATGCTCGAGGCTGCGCGGGCGCAAGAGGGGGCGACTTTGCAGATTGCAATGCGTTTAATGCCGCCCAAGGGGCCCCGCGACCGCCCGGGCTCCAAGACTGCCCGAGAGGTCCCCGAGACGGCCAAGGAATGCTCCGAGACGGCCCAGGAGGCGCCCGCGACGGCGCCGACGGACGCACCTGCCAGGGGCTGCTCCGCAGCCTGGCCGCCCCGCGCGCCATTCGCGGCGCCGCCGCTTGACGGCGCCCCCTTCTCCGCTGTTTTTCCCCGACCATCCCGCGGTGTTGGGTCCTTGTTTTGAAGAGACGGTGCCCCGCATCTCCCCCCCCGCTGCCCCCTCCCCCCCCCCGTCCGCGTCAGCCACGCCCACTTCGGCACGCCCCCTCGCACGTTTCGTGGCCCCATAGGGAGCTCCGCCGAGGGCTCCAGTGGCTGCGTTCGCATGGCGGCACCGCGCCCATTTCGGCACACCCCTCGCGCGCTTCGTGGCCCCATAGGGAGCTCCGCCGAGGGCCCCAGTGGCTGCGTTCGCATGGCGGCACCGCGCGCATTTCGGCACACCCCTCGCACGCTTCGTGGCCCCATAGGGAGCCCAACCGAAGGCCCCAGTCGCTGCGTTCGCATGGCGGCACCGCACCCATTTCGGCACACCCCTCACACGTTTCGTGGCCCCATAGAGAGCTCCACCGAAGGCCCCATTGGCTGCGTTCGCATGGCGGCACTGCACTCATTTCGGCACACCCCTCACACGTTTCGCGGCCCCATAAGGGGCCCCGCCCAGGGCTCCAGTGGCTGCGTTCGCATGGCGGCACCGCGCCAATTTCGGCACACCCCTCACACGCTTCGTGGCCCCTGAGGGAGCTCCACCGAGGGCCCCCGCGGCTGCGTTCGCTTGGCGGCACCGCACCGGCACACCCCTCACACGCTTCTTGGCCCCATAGGGAGCTCCACCGAGGGCTCCCGTGGCTGCGTTCGCATGGCGGCACCGCACCCATGTCGGCACACCCCTCGCACGCGTCGTGGCCCCATAGGGAGCTCCACCGAGGGCCCTAGTGGCTGCGTTCGCATGGCGGCACCGCACACATTTCGGCACACCCTTCACATGTTTCGTGGCCCCATAGGAAGCTCTACCGAAGGCCCCAGCGGCAGCGTTCGCATGGCGGCACCGCACCCATTTCGGCACACCCCTCACACGTTTCGTGGCCCCTGAGGGAGCTCCACCGAGGGCCCCCGCGGCTGCGTTCGCTTGGCGGCACCGCACTCATTTCGGCACACCCCTCACACGTTTCGTGGCCCCATAAGGAGCCCCACCCAGGGATCCAGTGGCTGCGTTCGTATGGCGGCACCGCGCCCATTTCGGCACACCCCTCACACGATTCGTGGCCCCATAGGGAGCTCCACCGAGGATTCCAGTGGCTGCGTTCGCATGGCGGCACCGCACTCATTTCGGTACACCCCTCGCACGCTTCGTGGCCCCATAGGGAGCTCAACCGAAGGCCCCAGTGGCTGCGTTCGCATGGCGGCACCGCACCCATTTCGGCAAACCCTTCACACGTTTCGTGGCCCCATAGGGAGCTCCACCGAAGGCCCCAATGGCTGCGTTCGCATGGCGGCACCGCACTCATTTCGGCACTCCCCTAACACGTTTCGTGGCCCAATAGGGAGCTCCACCGAGGGCTCCAGTGGCTGCGTTCGCATGGCGGCACCGCGCCCATTTCGGCACACCCCTCACACGTTTTGTGGCCACACAGGGAACTCCACCGAAGGCCCCAATGGCTGCGTTCGCATGGCGGCATCGAACCGGCACACCCCTCACACGCTTCGTGGCCCCATAGCGAGCTCCACCGAAGGCCCCAGAGGCTGCGTTCGCATGGCGGCACCGCACCTATTTCGGCCCACCCCTCACACGTTCCGTGGTCCCATAGGGAGCTCCACCGAAGGCCCCAGTGGCAGCGTTCGCATGGCGGCACCGCACCCATGTCGGCACACCCTCACACCTTTTGTGGCCGCATAGGGAGCTCCACCGAGGGCCCCAGTGGCTGCGTTCGCATGGCGGCACCGCGCCCATTTCGGCACACCTCTCACACGCTTCTTGGCCCCATAGCGAGCTCCACCGAGGGCCCCAGTGGCTGCGTTCGCATGGCGGCACCGCACCCATTTCGGCACACCCCTCACACGTTTCGTGGCCCCATAGGGAGCTCCACCGAGGGCCCCAGTGGCTGCGTTCGCATGGCGGCACCGCACCCATGTCGGCACAGACCTCACACGCTTCGTGGCCCCATAGGGAGCTCAACCGAAGGCCCTAGTGGCAGCGTTCGCATGGCGGCACCGCACCCTTTCGGCACACCTCTCATACGTTTCGTGGCCCCTTAGGGAGTTCCCTCTCATTCGTTCAACCTGCTTTGCGGTACTCGTAACTGCATCTGGTTGGGTCCATCGCCAGGATAATTTCTATGGCCGCCTCGTTTTTGTTTCTCCCCCCCCCCCCTCCCTGTGCACGCAGGACAACTCGTAACGCCGTTGCCTGGGTCGCTCGAATGTCTCGATGTTGCAGGCGTGGCGCGTGGGTCCCTGGGTACCCACAGGGGAAGCCACCAGGGGTGAGGGCGCTCCAGGATTCGCTCCCGAATTTTCGGGGATATCTCCACCAGTCTGCCCTCTAGACCTTTCCCATTTGGTGGCCCACTGTTCGCCGCGATAAGCCAGGCTTGACACTTGGGCACCCCCAGTGGGGGTGCCGCCGCGGGTGAGGACACTCTAGGCTTCGCGCCCTGATTGTGGGCATGTCTCCAACGGTTTGCCTGTTTCTGCCCCGGATGTATTCTTCTGTGGTGGTCCAGTGCCCGCCGCGATATAGCACGCTTGGCACTCGGGCACCTCGGATGGGTGGGGCGCCAGGGGCGAGGACACTCAGACTTGCGTGCTCCCCGCTCACTCTATCGCCCCCTCCCCGTCTTGCCCACCCAAACGCATTGATTCGCACTGGGAACTACTCATGAACACTTCTCCTCACCCAGAGTCACCCCGCCAGGTCAAACTCCCTCATCTGCAGATTACAGCATGTTCATATTCGCTCATACTTACTCGATCATACCCTGTCTCGCCCGAACTCGCTCACAACCTGACCAGATCATAATCCGAGTCACCAGTTTTCAAACTCGCCCGCCCTCGCACTCACGCACACGCAGGCTACATCGCACCCAGACCACTCGTACTCAGAAAAATACTCGTCACACACCTGCTCAAGCTCGTCCACACTAAAACACATTCCATCTCAGAGCCGCTCGCTGCTAGACTCGCTCGTGCTCTTAATATTATTCCGGCCCATTCGTACGTAGCTGGCAATATCCAGACTCGCTCGCTCCGACTCGCTTACGCTAGGATAAGATCACTCGCGCTGAAAGCCATCCGCGCGAAAGTTCGCACGCCAATGGCCACCACGATAACGCCGGCGTGGCACTGGGGCACCCCAGTTGCCAGCAGGCGCCGGGCGCCGGGAGTAGAACGCCAGAGACTGGGCGTAGCAACGCCATGCGCGCTTGCCTGAATTGCCCCGCAGGGGGTACGGCAAGAAACAATGCCCCTCGTTTTTCCACTTGTGTCTCCCTCGTCTCTCTGAAAGGATGTCCAGAATGAGATGATGATGATGATGAGGAGGAGGAGGAGGAGGAGGAGGAAGAGGAAAATGAGGAGGAGGAGGAGGACGTCTCTAAAGTCATCGCTGTCGTCGTCATCGTCGTTGCCGCG
This sequence comes from Prorocentrum cordatum, assembly GCA_963575745.1. NCBI lineage: Eukaryota > Dinophyceae > Prorocentrales > Prorocentraceae > Prorocentrum > Prorocentrum cordatum. Next base: position 277,900 of record CAUYUJ010011181.1, read on the forward strand.
CCTATCGTCTACGCGGACTCGCTCTCAAACCCAGATGCTCATGGACAGAATTCAACAGCGAGACGTGACATGAATATGGGATACATATAATTACGGGGGTCTCCGCGTCGAGTAAGTGGGTTCCTCGAGGAACATCCCACGCTCCTAAACATCCTCAGATACCATGAACATCCGCACCAAAACGGCCCTAGAGACCCCCACGAGGGCCTCCAAACGGCCCAACACAAGGCTCCAAGACAGCCCCAGCAGCGCAAAGGACGCCCCAAGAAAGTCCCAAAACAGTCCCGAGAGGGGCAACACGAACGGAACATCCGAGTCTTCTGCCCCAAGAAAACCCCCCCCGAAGGCTCCCAAACAAAACGCTCCCAGAAGCCCCGAAACGGCTGGAAAAAAAAAAACAGAAGGCCCAGTAGAGGTCCCCTGCGACATGTAAGAGAACCTCTTCAATTCCTAGGACCCACATACCAGGCACAGTGGCGGGGTCGGCCCAAAAGCCATACGACATCTTGTCCAATGTACCCAGACATGCTCGTGTCCGGTAATTTGGCAATGTTCTGCCTCTGGGGGTCCTCATCGGGCCACGGACATGCCAAACAACGTACTCGGATGAAAAACCTGCCCCGTGGAAAGGGTCTGGCCGTGGGGAACGTATAGAGAAAACAAGACATCTCATGTCTGGGTGGGAGGGGGAAGGGTCGAGCTGGAATCGGCGATGCGTACGCTCCTGGGCCTGGGCTGGGTGGGACCAGAAGGCTCCCATCGGAGATGGAATACTGGGGGTCGATGCATCCCCCTCTGAGCCTACCTCCCCCTACATGTTCGGGCCAAAGCGCGGCTCTCCGGCGGCTCCGGCGGCCGTTCGGGACCATCTGGGCACGCGCAGCCGCTGGAAGGCATCCCGAGGCTGGAAAGCCGAAGAGAGGCGACGAACACGTCCGAAAACCTCGAACCTCGAGCCTATCACCCCAGGGGACGTCCTCCTCCCCATTCGCCGCGAAGAAGTGGAGGAACGTCCGCTTGACGGTGGCCCTCAGCGGCGGCGGCGCCGCCTGCCCGCGCAGCGCGAGCACCTCTCGGCGACTCCGAAGGGTGAGGCCTCCGAAGTATGGCTTGCAACCCGCGCCCGGGGGGGACGGGCCAGGGCCTCCACAGAGACCTCTGCCGCGCTCCGGCGAGAGCTCATCAGACCTCTGGCGCAGCGCGGTGCCCCCAAGTGCCAACGGCGCTCCCCATTGCACATCACCCAACAAACAAAAATATGCTTTTCAGCGCTAAACCGGGTGATCTGGTAGGAGGGGTGGAGGTTCACGCCGAGAAACCCGACCTTTTCGCTCTGGGTAGCCTCACATATGCCCGCGCGGGCGAGATTTGCGCACATTCTATGGACTTGCGCCACCGACCAGGGCAAACTACCCGGGAAGAGGGGGGGGGCGGGCCCTATAACCTGGGCCATCGCTGGACCTGATAAAAAACAGTGTCTAACCACACCAATCCCAGACGTGCGATGTCCTATTTATTTAAGCATGGGGCCAACAGACGTCCAGACCTTCCATCCCGGGACATTTTCTGACCGTCCCATGGCCGGGCCAGGGCCCCTAGAGGCCGAACATTGAACAACACAAACCCGTCCTCATTCTTGCCACGACGCAAGCATGTCTGGGATCGTAGTCGTGAGGGGTTTCGACATGGGGGAATAGTCAGAAGGGGGAACATCGACCTGGAATCGGCGATACATCGCCGATAGATCGGCGATGGGCCCCTGGTATTGCAGTGGATCCGCATGTTCTCGGGCAGGTTGAGCCTATCAGGTCCCTATCGGCGATGTATGGGCGATTCGGGGTCGATCCATCCCCCACTGCGCCTATCCCCTCCCTATCGTTGCCCCAGACCCCAGGAATCCGATGTCATGATTCTTTCAATGCGGGGCCCCCGCGAAAACTCCACCCATTCCCCAGGACCGGTTCTTCATGCTATGAGTCGTGGCGCTCCTGGGGCCCGGCGATGGCCCCTCGTGGCCGACATCGGCGAACACCTCCGTCTTGACCTCTTCAATCCCCTCCTCCTCGCCATCGCTCGGACGTCCATTCCCTGTGCTTTGTTCGATTTCCTGAGTGCTTTTCTGCTCGATGATGCAGGATGCTCCTCGATGGCCCTCGCCGAAAAAATGCACACGTCCGAGCGATGCCAAGCCTGTCGTTGTCCCCGAACGGGGACAGCAGAAGGTACCGACACCAGTACTCCCCAGACCTCTCCCGGGGTGCGTTGTGACAAGGGTTTCCGAAGCGAATCCGGCGGTGGCGCCGAGGGCCTCTCAGGGAAGCCCAAGCACGGGAAAGCGAGGGCGGTGTAGCGGTACCTGGGTGCCTCTTTTCCTCCTCTCATCGCTGCCCCCGAGGGTGCCGAACCTCCAGCAGGCGCGGGGCCGGGAGGGCGGTCACCGAGCGGCCGCCCAAGGCCCACGGGGGCCCCGTGCGGCGCGCGCTGGCGCTCGAGCTCGGCGGGTGCGGGCGGCCCGTGCGCCGGCGAGGCGCCCTCCGAGCCGTGCTCGGCGTGCTCCGTCTCCGCAGGGCTGGGGGCCTGGAGGCGGGCACCGAGACAAGGGGGTGGCCTCCACCGTGGGAAGGTGATCCCAGATCTTGGCGTTGGTGCTGACACTTCGGCCACCGAGGCAGCACGGATATTCTTTTGTCCACAGTCGCCGAAACCGGGATCCTCTGCCCTGGGTGGAGGTGTGCTGCCGATGTTGCTGTGGGTGTTGGTGCCAGCCTCTGGGCCTCTGATGCGGAGGCCCGGAGAAGAACGAAGGAACGGGCACACATTCTAGGATTCCCCAGATGTCTTCACATATTGTCTGGGTTGTCGCCTCCTCCCCCAACCCCGGACTTCCACATGTTCACATTTCTTCCTGGGAGTCGGCGCTTCATCGCGTCGGTGTTGTTCCCTCCTGACTGAGCTCTGAAGGGGGACCCCAACGCAGGGCAGGGGGCCCAAACCTATGGGGTCCCAGACCTGGATAAAAGATGAGCGCCAGAGAGGCCACCCAGCACCTTTCGAGGGCACTCTGGAATGCGAGGCAGGGATGTATTTGTATCCACCACCTGAGAACCGACGTCCTGGTGCCCCAACGAGCGGTGGATATTGGTACCCATCGGTCGGAAGAAGTAGGTAGAAACATAAAGTAGGGAGGCGGATAGAGTAGATTGGATTCGGGCCCGCCCAGAGAGTAACAACACGCAGCAAAAGCATCGGTTCTTGAAGTAGGAAGGCGCTTGAAGTAGATTGGGCTCTGGGAATCCCCAATACCTATACGACCACCCTTCGGGTGACAAGGAGGTTCGGGGGGGAGGAACCAACGTCTCACTCGATTGGTCTCACTATCGATCTCACTATCGATCTCACTATCGGTCTCGCTGGATCGATCTCACCCGATCGATCTCACAATCGATCTCACTCGATCTATTGCATTCGATCGATCTCACAATCGATCTGACTATCGATCTCACGATCTCACAATCGATCCCACTATCGATATCACAATCGATCTCACATTCGGTCTCACTATCGATTTCACTATCGACACCACAATCGATATCACAATCAACGTCATCACCATCATCATCTGCATCAACAACATCATCGTCATCAACGTCATCAACATCAGCATCGCAAAACCACCCGCATCACCTCATCACCATCATGATCAACATCCGCACCATCCTCACCATCATCATCATCGGGACACCTTCATCGTCAACACCATCATCATCAACATCATCATCTTCCGGGCACCATCATCATCATCATCATCAGCATCACCATCATCGCTATCGGAACACAACCATCATCAACACCATCATCTCATCATCACCATGCACATCATCATTAACATCATCATCATCATCATCGGGACACCATCATCGTCATCATCACAATCACCATCGCAAAACCATCATCATCATCACCTCATCACCACCATCATCAACGTCCGCATCATCATCACCATCTTCATCATCATCATCATCATCATCATCATCATCATCATCGGGACACCATCATCGTCAACATCATCATCATCGGGACAGCATCATCACCATCGGAACACCACCATCAGCACCAACACCTCCTCATCATCATGAACAACATCACCAACATCATCATCATCATGATCATCATCACCATCATCATCATCATCATCGGGACACCGTCATCATTATCAGCAACATCATCATCAACATAATCATTATCACCAGGTCAACATCATCATCGTCACCATCATCATCATCATCACCACCATCATCATCATCGGGACATCATCATCATCATCAACATCAGCATCATCATCACCGTCATCGGGTCACCATCATCAATATCATCATCATGTCATCATCATCCTCATCATCATCATCGGTGCACCAAAATCGTCATCGTTATCATCATCATCGGGACACCATCATTATGATCAACATCATGATCAACAGCATCATCATCATCATCACCGGGACACCATCATCATCATCATCTTCATCATCAACATCACCCACATCATCTCATCATGATCCCACCATCATCAACATCATCAGGATCATCAACATCATCATCATTATCATTATCATCATCATCATCATCATCATCATCATCATCATCATCATCATCATCATCGGGACACCATCATCATCAGCATCCGCATCATCATCACCATCATCATCGGGGCACCATCATCATCACCATCATCACCATCATCACCATGAACATCGTCAACATGATCATCATCATCATCATCATTGTCATCATCATCGGGGCACCATCATCATCACCACCATCACCATCACCATCACCATTATCATCCTCATCCTCATCCACATCAACATCGACATCATCATCTCATCATCATCTCATCATCATCATCATCATCATTATCATCTTCATAATCATCATAATCATCATCATCATCATCATCATCATCATCATCATCATCATCATCATCATCATCATCATCGGGACACCGACGGGACACTTGCGGGACACGGGCGGGTCACCGCGGGCCACCGGCCCCCGGAGAGGAAACATTTGGTCCGGTCGCGCTTCAGCCGGATGCGACTTTCTTCTCGCCCGCCCACGCAGCTTCGCCTCGCCCGCACGCACGGCACGCACGAACACGAAACCAAAACCGATTTCGCGGTAGGGGGGCTCTGCGTTCCACTTCGATCTCACCCCCTCACCTCCGACTTTCAACGACCGATGGGTATATTTTGGCCACTGGGCGGCCAAATTCGTCCTTATCCACCGCCTGCCGAGGTTCCCGAAAATTGATCCTCCAAGCGGTGGTCATGCATCAAGTCCTGCCTCGGATAGAAGCTCTTGGGAAGAACTTCCGAAAAAACGTCTGGCAAACTTGCCGGCACACGCATCGGGTTCACGTCGGACTACGTCGGGTTTACGTCGGTCTGACTCCGGAACATCGCCGCGCGAGCGTCGACCCGTATCTTACGGAACCCATGTGTGGACCAGATAGTACAACGATTCCGCGCCGCGCGAGGCATCCAAGATTTTCCTCATTTACAAAAGCCTTCCGGGACAAGCTGCAAATTCACAAGAGTCGCAGAGGCGCTTCCTGCTGGAAGCCGGAACGAGGTCCGGGGGTACCCTTGCCTGACAGCCTCTGCATCCGAAACCATCTTAGCTCTCTGACAACTATCCGAGAGCATCCGAGCAAGGGGTCGGCCGTCCCTGCATTCCTATAGGCCTGCCACGGAATGTTCTTAGAACAAACGAATGCCCTAATAACAAGAACCATGTTCTCAGAACGTAGATCCGATGTGTGAAAACAACACGGCCTCGGCCAGAACATCTCTGAGCACACTTCGGGCAGGCCAAAACAAATTCTGAGAACACTCTCCCGCGGGCCTCCAGGCGAGCCAAGACGCTTCGCCACTCCTTGAGACCTGCTCGAGCCGTCCTGAATCTTCGGCCCCTGAAGGCCGTCGCGCGGGTTCCGGGACTGGCAACAACGGCCTGGGACGAAACACCGGCCCCGGGGAAGGGAGCGGGACTTCTTGGGGGGCTCCGTGGGGAAGAAAGCGGGACACCGCACGTATGGGAACAGCAACATCTAATCGAAACATCGCATCGAAGCGAAACCAGCCTCGAATCGGCAGGCACCCGGTGGACATCGAATCGGGTCGGAATCGAATCGGCCTCGGACGCGCTCGCGTCGGATCGAGCCGATGAATCGGAGCTGACACTGCAGGGGGGGGGGCGGCCCATGGGGGGGAGAGGTCGAGGTTGAATCGGCGCGATGCATCGCCGACAAATCGACGGATTGGCCCTCCCGAGCGAAACCGGGCGGGGTGGGCCATTGGGCTGAGGTCGGGCATACCCCCCCCTACAGGCGGAGCTTGGACGACAAACTAGACATACCCCAAAAATGGCCAAACATATTCAAAACGTGATCGAAACATCGTCCCCAGGCTGTTGTCGGAGTATTCTTGAATCTTCATCCTGTACCGTCGGGGCGTTGACCCAAGGAACTCTAAATAAGGAACGAGGCCCCTTGCTCCCACAAGTTGAACCTCGATTTCCCATGGAAAACCTCAGGAAAACCGGAGACAAACTGCAGAGCCCCTCCCCAACGAAAGGGGTTCCTTCTTCAGGGCCCCTCCTGCAGAGGGACGTGCCCGACTCCACTCGGGGCCCTGACGTATCGGCGATCAACGGGCGAGCGGGGCTCGATGCATCCCCCCCTCCTCTCATCTCCTCCACCCTCCTCTCCTCTCCTGCTCCTCCATTCTCCTCCTCCCCCTCCTCCTCCAGTTCCTCCTCCTCCCTTCTCCTCCTCCTCCTGCTCCTGCTCCTCCTCCTCCTCCTCCTCCTTTTCCTCCTCCTCCCTCCCTCCCTGAGCCGATCCCCCCCCCGTTGCCCCCGGAGCCTCGCTGCACTGCCAGGGCAACAATTTCCCCGGCGCGTGGGCGAACGTGCACGCGTCGCCCCGCCTGCACTTCCCCGTCCTCGCGAAGCCCTGGCAAGGCTGGGTGTACGAGAAGTCCGGAACCGTGCGCAAGTCGCCACTGCCGTGTGCAAAGCTGCACTCTTCCCCTCGGGCGCAGTGCCCCTTCGCATGGTAAACGCACATGCGCGTCTTGTGCAAAAAACGCGCTGTAATCGCAAGAGTGCCTGTACCACAACCTGCATGTGGCATGTTGGGAGGTGTGCGGGCGGTTTGGAGACCCGTTGATAAAACACTACTGGCAATCTCCTTGGCAGTGCGCTGGAGCCAAAATCAAACGGCGTAAGCTAGATTGGTCGCGGTCGCGGTGCGGACATTTCTGAGAGCGCTTCAATTCTGCGACTCGTCATTCATTGTCTGAATCATGAATGGAACACTGGTTGGTGGTTGGAAGCGGGTAAGTCCATGTTTTCTGCATGTTTGGGCTCTCCTGGAGGGCCTCCTGGATTTATCAAGCATTATCGGGTGCTTCTTGGGCCGGGTGGGATTACATTGACCGTCTTGGAAACGTCTTGTGGCCATCTTTCAGGCCATGCAGGGTCACCTTGACAATCTTGGAAACGCTTTTGTAGCCATCCAGGACAGAGCTGGCGGGTTGGGTCGGTGCCACGTGAACCTTTTGGAAGGGCCAGAAAGAGCTCAAGGGCCTCGTACGCCAAACACCCCAAGGCATGCGCATGCATATTGGACTCTGAACTGACCGTGATGGGTGACCTCTACCACACTTTCCGCGCTTTCATGGGCGGCCTCGACCCCGAAGAGTAACTTACGAAGGTCGCGCACTGCACTTCCGAATCGAAGATGAACCTGTTCATCTGAGTGGCTCTGGCGACCTTGTTCTCCCAAGCCGCGCCATGGCCGCGGCTCGCGCGCCAAACACCCCTGTGGCAAGCCAACGGGCGCGGCGGGCCGAGCTCTTCGGGCTCTTCTCGGGGCCTTCGACCCAGCCCACCGCCGTGCCCAGGATCGCGCCGCGCCGCCGATGCCTCGGCGACGCAGCGCGACCGGCCCACCCCGGCTGGTCTGGCCCACCTGGGCCGCGCATCGCCGGTGCATCGGCGAGGCGGCACCCCATCCACTCTGGCCCCACCGCTGCTGTTAGGTCGGGCATGTCCTCCTGCAGGCTGATTTCGGAAGGAAGCATGAAAAACTCCAGAAAAAATACAAAATTGACAGACGTAGTCGAAACGTGGTCCCCAGACGAGTGTTGTACTATTCTTGAATCTTCCTCCTGTAGAGGGACGTGCCCGACTGAACGCTACTCCCCCGACCTCTCCTGGGCTGCGTTCTGACCGAACCCAGCCGTGGCGACGAGGGCCTCCCAGGAGGAGGAGGACCGAAGGGGCAAAAAACGAGGAACGCTCAGCGGCGGCGGTGTCGCCACCCTTGCCTCCCCTGCCAGGCCTCCCACCTGGCAGGGGAGGCAAGGGGCGTCGCTCGGCGCGGCGGGAGGGCGCGGCGCGGGCAGAGGGAGTGGAGTCCTCCTCGAGCGCCGTCCAGAGGCGGCGGCGCTGGGCCTGGCCCGGCCACGGGAGGTCAGGTCACGACATCGCAAGGAGGGATCAAGCCGACGCTCGCCGAGAGCGGGACTTGGACATGCTCGCGTCGCGGGGAAGACACAGCGGGTTTCTTCGTTGCCGTCGTCGTAGGACAAAAAGCCAGGACGAGGTTGAAATCGGGTGAGGATGAATCGAGCATCTTTAAGATCTGGCGCTTCTGGAATATGTCTCGGGCGCCGCGACCTTCTGAGAGCGCTCTGGAACGCTCTGAGAGCGTTCCGGAACGCTATATGCTCGTCCTGGCCCCGTTCGAGACATGCTCGCGTCGCGGTAAAAACAGCGGGTTTCATTGGTGCAGTCGTCGCCCTCCCAAGGCCCTCGCCAGGCCCGGGGACTGTCAAAAAACGATTCTGGATAAAGAGCTTGCCCGGCGAACGGGTCGGGACTTTTCTGGGGGGGACCCGTACTGAGATCGAGGCATCGCGCGCCTGAAGAGGTTCGCGTTGTCGCGTGCGCGATGGTTGCCGCTGGGATGCGGTTGCCGTTGCTGCCTCCCTCCCGCGCGTTTCGCGCCTCCCTCCTTCCCTGCCAGGCTCCCCTCTCTTGTCGTTCATTTTCCCTCCCCTCCCGGGGGCGCGAGGTTACAGTCGAAACGCTGCCATAAGGAACCCTAAATAAGGAAGAATGCCCCTTTTCCCCATGAGTTCCACTTCGATTTCCCATAGAAGGCCTAAGGGAAACCTAAGACACACTGTAAAACAATTAAGGAACAGTGGGGAAGAACAGGAGGATGAGGAGGAGAAAGAGAAGAAGGCGGAGGAGAAGGAGGAGGGGGAGGAAGAGGAGAAGCCCCTCCCCAGCGAAAAGGGTTGGTTCCTCCGCGGACCGGCTGAAATAACTGCGCCGCGCGACCCTGCGGAAAAGTCTGGGTCAAGGGCACATTCGCCCGCAAGCTCGTGTAGGGTTTAACGAGTTGTCACATGGATTCCCTGAGCTCCACCTCCTCCTCCTCCCTCCTCCTCCCTCCTCCTCCTTCTGCATCCCTCCCTCCCACCTCCCTCCTCCCTCCTCCCTCTTGCCGCCTCCCTCCTCACTCCTTCTCTTCCTCCTCCTCACGCCACCTCCTCCTCCTCCTCCTCCTCCTCCTCCTCCTCCTCCTCCTCCCCCTCCTCCTCCCTCCTCACGCCTCCTCCTCCTCATCCTCCCCCTCCTCCTCCTCCTCCTCCTCCTCCTCCTCATCTTCCACCACCCTTCGCCCGCCAGGCCGATACCTTCCCTGGCCACCCCGGCGCCGTAATTGGGACGTCACGCTCGGGCGTGCGGGGGAGAGGCTGTCGCTCCTCGTGGACGACCCAGCGAGAAGGGACAGAGCCCAGACCCCTTCGGGTCATGAGCAAACAACGATGGAAGGAGGACGAGAGAGGAGGACATGGAGGAGGAGAAGGAGGAGGAGGAGAAAGGAGGAGGAGAGAGGAGGAGGGAGGAGCAGGAGGATGAAGAGGAGGAGAAGGACGAGGCAGCAGGAATCAACCCAAAAGCGCCACGCGGCGCCGCCGCAGATTTTTGCGCCGCGATGGGGGTCGGCGATCAATGTGCGACTGGGGGTCGATGCATCGTCCGGCTCCCAGACCCCCTCGGGTTCACAACACAACTCGCGTCGGGTTTTTTTTGTGATGAAAAGCCCACGCCATGAACAGATCATGACGTCGGGTGTCTGGGCCCTGAGACTATCGCTCCTGCCGTTGCCCCTGGCTTGTACCATAACTCGGCAGGCATGCCCGCAAGGCCTCTGGCGAGGCGCAGTCACTGGAAGGCACCCTGAGGCTGGAAAACCGAATAGAACGACGAACACGTCCGAAAACCTCCAATCGCACGCCTAATCCCCCCCACCCATTACGTTGCCCCTAAGAGCCCGATGAGCCTCCCTCTCCTAGAGGGCTCCCAGAAGGAGTCCGAGTAGATGTGGTCGGGGGGTCCCGCCAATTCGCCGCTGTATCGGCGACGTCGGCGGAGCCTCGGCGACACCAGCGTGGAGAAAATCAAAATCAAACTCCACGTCGAGCTGCACTGGCGGTGCATCGGCAATGCGGCCCGATCCTCCGACCCCATACTGGAGGGCTTCCGAGAAGCCCCCGCTGCCCCTGAGAAGGCCTGCCCCCTCTGTCACTCCCCTCCCCGGGCGCGCCGCCGAGCAGCGAGCAGGGGAGACCAGCTCTGGAGGGGGGGACCATCGAGCTGGAGTCGGCCAATAAGAATAGTATCAAGACGAATAATAATGAAACGAAGACTAAGAAGGAGCAGAAGAAGAAGGCGAAAACTAATACAAAGCAACATCATAATACAAAGCATAAGACGAGGAGGAGGAGGCGGAGGATGAGGAGGAGGGTGAGCGGGATCGCCGATAGAGCGGGGTGAGCCCCCAGTGGCGAATGCGCACATTCCTGGGTGTGGTGGGGTATCATGCCCCCCTCGGCGATGAGTGGTCGACTGGGGGTCGATGCCCCCTCCCCCCTGAGCTGATCCCCCCTAACGTTGCCCCTGAATGAAACCCTTGGGAAAATGCAGAAACAGGAACTTCCGGACCCCAGCGCGGATTTCTTGGCTCAGCGCTGGGCCTCCCTGGCGGCGCCTCCGGCGCCGCGCCTGGCGCGCTCCGCCAGCGCCGATTTGAAAAATCCGCGCGGGCCGCCGAAGGCTCATGAGGGCGAGAAGTGTGTCATGATAACATTGGCTCAACATGTGTTCATTCCTGGGGTATGTAGCGGCGCAGCCCGTGTGCAACATTAGGAAACACGGGAAATCGTGGAAACCTTCACAATCCTGGAACGCATCATTCTCATGACCTCTCGCCCCTCTGACTGATGTCAATGTTGATGTTGCTTGTTCCTCGGCTCCCCTGGGGGGCCATCCTGCGCCACGGGGCCATCCTGCGCCCGTGGCCCCGAGGGGCTCGGTGACGGACCCCCTTGTCGGCTACAGTCGAGGCGTTGACCTAAGGAATCCTAAATAAGGAACGAGGTCCCTTTTTTCCACAAGTTAAACTTCGATTTCCGATCGAAAACATAAGGAAAACCTGAGGCAAGCTGTGAAACACTTAAGGAACGCGGAGCCCCTCCCCAACCAAAAGGGTTCCTTCTTCAGGGCCCCGACTGTACACGCAGGAGTGACCCTGGGCAAACGTGGTCTTTGATGCGCAGCTTCAGCGGGCCGCGGGGACGCCAAATCCAAGCGCGCAGGCTTCTCATGCGTAGCCAGCATCCGCTGCCCGATCCCCAGGGTCCGTTCAAGACGAGACAACAAGAGCGAGACATCATAGGACCTGAGCAGATCGAGGATCTGATGGTTCTGGAGGATGTGTCGGATGCCACGGCCTCTCCAGAGCGCTCCTGGGGCGCGATTGAGCGCGTGCTGGAACGCTCTGCTGCAGCCTATCCCGATTACAAATTTATGTATAATATATATATATATACATATATATATAGACATGTACATCTATCTATATACAGACCTGACGGATCTTCCCCGGCGACAGTTCTTCCCCATGGACTCACGTCTGATGGCCCCAGGCCGCACCCGCAAGCCGCAAAAGAGAAACATCGCGGCGCTCCCAGGGGGGGAAAGGCAGAGGGGGCGGGTTTCCTGGGTCTCCAGCCTTCTCAGAAGCTCCCCATAATCCTTTTCTCCGAAGCCACAGGGGTTTCTCAGAAGGCTGGAGGGCTTCTGAAAAATCCCTGCCGGCTTTGCTGAACAGGCCTGCCCCCTATCGTTTACCCCCTCGGCGCGCCGCCGACCAAAACGCTGGGACCGAACAGCGACCCCAGCCAAACACCTTGATGGCAACAAAATTGAAGAGGCGGATCGACGAGGAGGGAGAAGAGGAGGTCGAGACACGGCCATGTGCTCAATAGCGCTGTTTTGACAATGGATCGAGACCGTCCAGACAAAACATGTAGTCGACATTGCGGCGAGAACGCGATTCGTCAATGAACTTTAAGAAACTTCACGTAAAACGGCTGCCAGAAAAAGGGCGTCCTGGGGCTCCCAATCCCGAGACTCGTCCAGGGTATTTGTTTGGTTTGTGTTATACTATTGTTTCTTTGTGTTGAAAAAGAATTATATCTCTCTTTGAGCTTACATCGAAACGCTTTTAAGAAGACGCGCTCGTAGTACATGCCATGGGCCTTTCCTTCTTCCCCTCCATTTGCCACATATTCCCACAGTATCGAAATCAATGTTTCTTTGTGTTTGTCCGACAAAAGAAAGCGTCGTCCCCTTGCCTTTCCTTTGCTATCACCTCTTTTCGGTGGCCTCCTGGGAAGCCCTCGTCGCCACGGCCGGATTCGCCTCGAACTCCTGCTCGCGGCGCAGGGCGGGGGAGGTCGGGGAGAATGGCTTCTTTTTTACCTCCCCACGAGCGAAAAACTATTCGTCAAAAGCGCCGGGACCGAACAAAGACAACGTCGTCGGACCCAAGGGGGGGCCTCTTTCCTACTTTTCTTCCTTGCGCTACCAGTAACCCCGGGAAACGAACTGTAAACACCCTTGCGGGATCGCTAGCGCCGGAAATCCAACCACTGATTATTTTCGGCTGCGCCCTCCCATGTCGGCGCGCCTGCAACCCTGCGGCGGTGCCCTCTGCAGCCCCCGCCTCGCACGCGAGCTGAGCCACCTCCTGGCCGGCCGCGTCGTGGCCGCGCTTCGGAAAAATCGCTCCGAAACTGAAGGTAAACATTTTTTCAAGTGTTCGTTTCCTTTTCGTCTCCCTCGATATTCGTTTCGCCTTTGCTGCAAAGTGGCAACAAGACGAATGCGTTTCAAGAAACCGCCAAAACACCGTGTAGCTCAAGCCCGTGATTGTTCTACGTAGCACCTCGAAATTGCTGATAAGAGCGACGGGGCGGTCGCGGGGTAGGTCGCGGGTGAATCTATGGACCTCCCAGGTAGGGTCCGAGTGGATGGAGTCGGAGGGTCGCGCTGGATCGCCGACGCCTCTGTGAAACATCGGCGACGTCGGCGCTGTATCGGCGTGGTGAAACACCCGCTGCCACCTGCCGAAGCCTTCGGCGTCCACCCGCTGGTCGCACGATTGGAAGGCAACGCGCTACTGCCAGACAGGGGCACGCGTGTCACCGCAATTGTGCTTGCTCCCTGCGGAGGCGAGGGTCGGGAAGGGAGGGTTTGAGCGCCCTGGATACAAAGAGGTACTGATGACAACGCAGATTTAGGACAGCGAAACATTTTTTTTGGGGGGGGGTCAATTTCCGCTGCAAGGCAAGACCTGCGATTTGGCCCAAGCCTGATGTGCTCTTGCCTTAGCTGTCATTTGCGGGCGGGGCCCGCCCCCTTGCCGTTAGGACTTCGCCCGCAGGCCAGTGCCTGGGGGCCCGTGCCCTCGCCGCCGAGCTGGCCCCGCAAGCCCGTGCGTGGGTGGCCTACGTTTTCTGACTCGCGGTCGGGGTGTGTGCCTTCGCCGCCGAGCCTCGCGGTCGGGGCCTATGCCCTCGCCGCCGCGCGTGCCCCACATGCCTGTGCCTGGGTGGTCACTGGTTTCGCGGTCGGGGCCCGTGCCCACGCCGCCGCGCACCGCGGTCGGGGCCCGTGCGCTCGCCGCCGCGGTCGCCCCGCAAGCCCGTGCCCGGGTGGTCCTTGGGCAGGCGGACGGGGCCCGTGCCGTCGCCGCCGACAGTGCGCCCCAATGCCCGTGCCTGGGCGGCCGCCGGCACTGCGCCCCCAGGCCCGTGCCTGGGTGGGCGTGCCGGTGGGCAGCCTTGGGCCCATGCCCAAGGATGTGCTCGCGGACGGGGCCTTCGCCCTCGGCGCCGAGCGCGTGCCCGCCCCGCTTCTTGGAGCCAGGGCCCGTGCCCTGTGGGATGGGCTTGTGCCCCGGCCTCCTGAGGGCCCGTGCCCACTGGCGGGCTCAGCATGGTTCCTGGCCCGCCTCCTTTGCACACGTAGCCTGCGCCTTGCACCCCAACGCGCACGCACGCGTGCTCAACTGGCGCTACTTGCGCACGCGCGCAAACACATGCGCGCACTGCGGTTACCGTTTGCGCTTTCAGCATGCGCGCACCACGCTGCGCGAGTGGCACGCGGAGAGGAAGTCGGGCTCCACATCGAATTGCATCGCCTCTGCATCGGCGATGCGTCGCGAACCTCCGTCTCCATCTATTCCTGCCCGATCTGGAAGGCCCCTGACTACGTACCATCCCGCAATTGCGGGCAAGAGTGAGGGGGCGGAAGAGGGCCGAGTGGCGGCTGGGTCGCGGATGAGTTGCGGGTGGGTCGCGGGGTCTGCGGCGGGGTGGGCCGCGGGGTGGACGACGACGACGACCACGACGGCAACCACGACGACAACGACGTCAATACCAACCATAACCACAAACAACCAACAAGCATAAGCCGGGCCACGGCATCCCACTTCACCCACGCATCCAGGACTGGTTAGGTGGCGACATCGCAACCGCGTCCGCACCAACCATCGACTCGATTGATGGGAGGCGGGGGTAGGGTTCGGATTTCGCCACGTGGTCGACTATTTGTGAGCCCTGCCCCCGCCACCCATCGAGTTGCCTGAAATCATTGATCGGCGAGGGTAAGGTTCGGATTTATCCGCTGAATGGTGTCATCAAGACCGTCCGGCCCCCTCACTCTGACAAGCGTCGTCTTCAGGCGTTCCCCCCCACCCCTTGAGGTAGGAGGACGAGCAGCACCTTGCCTTACCCCAGCGGGGCCAAGCAGCTGGGTTGGGAGGATCGCGCCGCATCGCCGACGCATCGGCGATGCGGGTGCGGCATGGAGCTCGAATTTCTCCAACCTGGCGTCGCCAACGCATCGCGGATGCGTCGCCGACAGCGGTCCCATCAACGGCCGGATCCAGAAGAGAAGAACAGCCTTCAAGAACATGAGACACTCCGTGGGCCAAACTGAAACATCTCCGAGGGTATTCTGCCCCAGGATGCACAAGAACGTCCAACAAACACGAAGATTATTAGGGTAGCCTCCCCGAACCGATCTCGATCTGACACATCGGTCCGACCGTACTTCGGCCCGATTTGGGCCGCCTCCACAGCAGCAGCAGCAGCAGCAGGAAGGAGGAACAGGAGAATAAAGAGGTGGAACTGGGAGGTCGCCACCATGGATTGACGCCTACGGAGTCGCAACGAGGGCGTCAGGGGGGTCTGCTCAGTCAGGATGTGCCCAGACTCCTGCGCGGTTTACCCTCCATTGCCTTGGGTACTCTTTGCCCCCCCGCCGTACACCTCTGGAGCTTGAAGTCACAGTGTGCAGGCATCCTCAGATCCCCGACGTGCAAATTTCTTCACAACGCGCGGACCCCGGAAAGTCTAGAAAATCTATGGTCTTTCCCCAAGACCATCTTTTCGTGCGGAACATTTCTTGACGTCCTCTCGGGTCCCGGCGAGGGCCCCGAGAGGCGGAAAAATCGGCAAAACATCCCGTCGACCTATCCGCGTCGAATCCGTATCAGACTCGTCAAATCCTCATCAAGTCCACGTCGAGTCAACGCCAAATCCGCCTCGAGTCCGCATCGCGCCCACGTCGGGCCCAAGGCAAAAGCTGTCAGTTCTTGGGACAGACGATGTCTCACGAAGGTGCAGCGTAACCTGGGGAGGATAGGGACACAGAAAAAGCGACACGCGACACCACCACCAACAGGGACCACTGGCGGGGGAAGCCAGGGGGGGGGGGGGGGGGGGCCCACCCCCCCCCTCGCTCGAGACACCCTCTGTCCCCAGCTCGGGGAGGCATCGAGGACCTCCTCACTGAAGTTGGCTCCCCTGGTGGTGGTGTCGCCTCTCCTTCCCCCGACCCGGACCCCCGACGTCGTGATTGCCTTTCCCAACCATCCTGTGGTGCTGGGTCCTTGTTTTGAAGAGACAGCGCCCCTCGTTCCTCCTCGTGACACGTCTGGACATCGTTCCTTTGGTTGTGAACCACTGCCACAGCCAACGAGTGAGGTCGAGATGACTGGTGGCGTCGTTCCTGAAGGTCTCCAGGCTATTCGCAGCTAGTTGTGAAGCAAGGCCTCGTGAGCATAGGCGAAACGACCTGGGATGAACTTGAGACTGGTGTGGGTGTACCGTGCTTGCTTGCTTTGGTCGTGCAAGCGACGGCCAGCTATACCTACACGATATGGGATGACTGCAGATCAAGTCTGTGGTTGCTGATCGGCGTCCACACCCCGCCAGGATGCCTGCGCATACTTCGGTGCAGGATTATGCTGAGCTTGGCATCCAGTCGATTTTTCACATGGGCAATGGCTGGGCAAACCACCTCGCTCGAGGAGCTATGGATCACAAGCTGGCCAACCTTAATGAGGAGGTCTTCAAGATGGAGCTTGGACAGCATCGTTCGGCGGACAAGTACCCAACATAGGCCCTGCGTCGAAAACTCAAAACTGGTGGTTGGGAGCCTGAGGCAGAGTCCGTGAAAGTGGTCCATGATGCAACCCACGATTGTCGCGAAAGCGGTCCAGCTGCTGCTGGGCCCCGCTGCTGCCGGTTCAAGCTAGTACGTTGCTGGAGGTCCCCGCGAGTCCTGGCGTGAGCGGAGGCTGCCCACTGGCCACCGCCTCAACAACCCTCTCGCTGCTTTCTCGCTGCTGCGCGGCGTTTCACCCGCAGACGCCGGCCTGGCACCCTCGCACCCTCCCATCCCCTGTCTCTGCCCTCGGCATGCTTCTGTTTCGGCACGCCCCTTCACACATTGCGTGGCCCCATAGAGAGCTTCACCGAAGGCTCCAGTGGGAGGGTCCACACGCGTCTGCCCGACCCACTGCGGCACACACCTCACACGTTTCGTGGCTCCACAGGGAGCTCTACCAAAGGCGCCAGTGGCAGGGTCCATATGCGCCCGCCCGACAAATTTCGGCACACCCCTCACACATGTCGTGGCGCCATGGGGAGCTCCGCCCAAGGCTCTTCTGGGAGGGTCCGCATGCGTCCGCCCGACTCACTTCAGTACACCTACCACACGCTTCGTGGCCTCATAAGGAGCTCCACCAATGGCGCCAATGGCAGGGTCTACATGCGTCCGCCCGACCCAGACACCCGTCACACGCTTCGTGCCCAAACACCCGTCACACGTTTCGTGGTCCGACGAGGAGCTCCACCGACGCCGCAAATGGCAAGGTCCACATGCGTCCTCCCAGCAATTCCGGCAAACCCCTCACAGGTTTCGCGGGCCAATAGGGAGCTCCACCGAAGGCCCCATTGGCAGGGTCCACATGCGTCCGCCCAACAAATTTCGGCACAACCCTCACACGCTTCGTGGTCCCCTAGGGAGCTCGACCGAAGACCCCAGTGGCAGGGTCCACATGCGGCCACCTGACCCATGTCGGCACACCCATCATACGTGTCGTGGCCCCATAGAGAGCTCCACCGAAGACGGCTCTCACAACTGTGCTACTCAGAAATGCATCTGGGTGGGCCCTTCGCGACGACAAGGCAATATTTCTGAGTGGATTACTCAGACATGCATAAGACGTCCACATGGATGGGTGAATTTATAAAGACATGCATCTGACATGCATACTCAGTAATCCAGAACGTCGACCTCCAGAAACGTCGACCCGCTCCCCGGGAACGGCTCTTCCCCCAAGAAGCCTGCGACGGCCCCGAGGCCCGGCCAGGGCCCCCCAGAGCCGAACATTGAGGACGACCTCCCGTCGTGATTGTTCCATGACTCGAGTAAAGGCCTCCTAGATGGGTTCCGAGTGGATGGGGTCGAAGGATCGCGTCGCATCGCCAATGCATCGCCGATGTATCGGCGATGCATCGGCGATGCGCTGGCGACGTTGGCGATGCACCAGCGACGTGGTTGTGGAAAACATCGGGGTCAGCACCGAGCCGCATCGCCTTTGCATCGGCGATGCGGCGCGAGCTCTCCTCAGAGGCCCCCATCTGCTCGGACCCCACCTGGGAGGCCTAGAACTTTTTTTCCATACAAAGCATCTTCTCGCAACCACACACAATCAATATATCCTCGGGTCTGCAATCGCCGGACTACAGACGCAAATGTAAAGAGAGGCTACGATCGATCATGTGTAGGCCTTGTATCCAAGTGCCGTCCTGTAAACCGTGCTGTGGGAATTTGCCTTAGAAAGGCGCGCCTGGTTCGGAAACACACACACACCCACACACATATATATATATATAGAGAGAGAGAGAGAGAGAGAGAGAAAGAGAGAGAGAGAGAGAGAAAGAGAGAGAGAGAGAGAGAGTCTGCGGAGGACGACGAGGCGAAGCAGCAGCAGCAGCAGCAGCAGCAGCAGCAGCAGCAGCAGCAGGAACTATCGAGGCGAGACGGCCGGGCTCCTCGGAAAGCCCGCGGGCCCGCTCGGTCGCGGCCCGCAGCTCGCCGTGGGCCCGGCCGAGCGCGAGGTCCAGCAGGGCACCGCCGTCGCGTGGGGCCTCGGGGGCGGTGCGGACCTCTTCCTTCCAGGGCCCCCCCCCCCCTGGAACCCCTCCAGAGGATCACGCCGAGAGGCTTCTGGCTCTGTGCGGCCTCCGGGGGGCCTCGCTGGGCCCCTGGGGCCGTCACCAAACGACCCCGGGATGAAACAGCTGTCCCAGGGAAGAGGTCCAGATCTATGGGGGGCCACGGCCACGTCCAGACCTGTGCGGCGCGAATCTCTTCCTCCTAAGACTGATGAGTTTTTCCTAACCAGCCTGTGGTGTTGGGACCTCGTCTTGAGAGACAATGCCCCGCGTCGTCCACCTCCTCACCCCCTACTCCCTTCCTCCATCCCTCCATATTTGGCAGCCGATTGCACAACAATCACCACGCACGGGATGACACACATGCCCTCCGCATGTCCCTGTTTTGACACAGCCCTCGTATGTTTTATGGCCTCATAGGGGGCCCCACCGAAGGCCCCAATGACAATGGCCACATGCGTCCCCTAAGCCCATTTCGGCACCCATCACAGACACACTTAATGTCCCCGTGCGGAGCCCCACCGACGGCTCCAGCGGCAGTGTTCCCGTATGTCCCCCCTGCCCATTTCGGCACACCCCACACACGTTTCGTTGCCCTTCAAGGGGCCCCACCGAAGGCCCCAGCTCGCCATCGCTCGGACGTCCATTCCCTGTGTTTGTTTCGGTTTCGTGCGTGGTTTTTCTGCCAAATGAACGAGGATCCTCCTCGATGGTCCTCGCCGAAGGAAAAATGCACACGTCCGAGCGATGCCAAGCCAGTGGCAGTGGCCACATGTGTCTCCCGAAACCAACTCCAGCATACCCCTCACACGACGTTTAGGTGCCCTACAAGGGAGCCCCACCGAAGGCCCCACTGGCAGTGGCCACATGTGTCCCCGAAGCTACCCCAAAGCGCCCGCCAGACCCACTTCGGTACGCCTCTCACACTCCGTGGCCCCCATACGGGGATCCACCAAAGGCTCCAGTGCAAGTGTCCACATGCGCCAGCCCGACACATTTCGGAACATCCCCACACGTTTCGTGGCCCCATAAGGTTCCCCAACAAGGGTCCCAACGGCAGTGACCACATTGCGCCCCTCCAGCCCATGTCAGTGGCCTCATATAGGGCTCCACCGATGGCGCCAATGAGAATGCTCCCATGCGTAACCCTACCCGTTACGGCATACCTTAACACGCTGCGTGGCCCAATAGGGAGCTCCACCGAAGACGATGCTCACATTTGCGTCACTCACAACTGCACCTGTGGGGCCCTTCGTAAGGATTTTTTAGGGGGGGTGGAGAAGATGGGAGCGGACAGCGATGTACCACGACTCATGCAAAAAACCATTAGGCATCTGGCCGACGGGCTGCCCTGTGAACTGGCCGAAGCTCGGACCGCAAATACCCAGATGCTCCAAGATCCAAAAAGATGGGGCTCGTTGCATGGAGGTCTCAAAGATGGGGCCCAGCCGGAGATGATCTCAAGATGGGGCTCAGCAGGCGCCCTTGGAGATGGGGTGCAGAAATCGAAGATGGGTCGCGGCTGGCTTCGAAAAGTGGGTCGCGGTTGAAGCAGAGATGGGGCGCAGATGTTTCGCGAGGGTGGTCTGAAGTCGTTCAAACTTCAGACGCGTGCGTCTGAAGTTTTGGTGCGTATGACGTCGTGTGTCTGAAGTGTTGGTGCGTTTCACGTCTGGTTTGCTGCTTCATTCCTCCCCCAGCTCTTCCTTATCATCCTTATTCCTTGTTTTTTGACGTCGGGAAGATCTCATGATTCATCATATCCCTTCTCTTCGTCATCATCCTTCTTCTTCTTCTTCAAGCCCCTGGGGCCAGGGACATTTCAGGGAACGTGAAGAACCCGCAGGGCGGAGGGCGCGGGCCAGGATCTAACAAGATCCCCGTGGATCCGCGAGGCCAACATCCAAGAGGGACATATGGAAGGAAAGAGGGCGAGAGGGAAAGGGCAGACAACGAGCGACAAGGAGGGGGAGAGGGAGAGACGGAGGAGAGGGCGGAACAAAGCGGATGGATGAGGAGGAGGAGGAGGAGGAGGAGGAGGAGGAGGAGGATAAGGAGGAAGTGGCGGCGGCGGCATTGGGGGGAGGAGGAGAGGAGGACGCGTTTGCGTCTCCCGCCGCTGCGATGCGCCGACTGCGCACATCCTCGGCGCACATCCTCGGCGCTGTCCTGACGCGCCGAGAAAACACGTCACTCGGCGCAAGCTCGCGTTAGGTCGAAGGCCGCCTTGCCCCGAAACGGGGCAACCAGGCCGTCAGGCATCGTTGCTCATTCGTTGTTTGTGTTTGGGGGTGGGATGGGGGGGGGTGCCCCAAAAGGGGGCAGCTGTGGAGTGGGTGAGGGAGGGGGGCAATGGGCTCGGAGCATTACTAGTTTGGCGGAAGAACGAAGTTTTGCTTTTCTAATAACCGATTCTCCAGCGCTCGCATAATTTCTTCGATAGTTCTAGCAAGGACGACCCCATCATAACACAACTCGCCACCTTACCTATATGGCGCATGAAATCCTCAGCTTGGTAACACCACAACATTCTACAATTGATGAAGCGAGTGCCCTGGGCAATGTGCCAGAAGTGGTGAAACTTATTTACAATTGACCATTTGAAGACATTATTGGCTTTGGCCTCCGACGCCAAAGCACTGTAAAACACGAGCGTGCGCTCAGCGGCTGAAATACAATCTTGGTACTCCCGTTCCGAGAGGTACATCCCCGCCGATTCCGTGATCTTATAGAACGTGTTTAAATTTGCGATGCATGCGCTTCGCATTGAACGCATTGTCGTGTTGTCGTCGTACGTTGCCGCCAACTGCGCTGCAACTGGAATCAGTGCTCGCTGGGCGGCGGCCTTGGTTTTTGTAGTCATGACTGGATAATCTGAATGCGGGCTCTTTGTGTCCAAAAAAAAAATCAACCCAAACTTTCCGCGCCCCTGTCCTACTTCCAGGGGACCAGGCCCTAAGACGCAAACCCTTTGTCGTGAAGTTACACATCGCCCAGCCCAAACGCCTACCCCGACCCCCTCGCCGCCGCCGCCACCAACGCCTGCTCCTCCATGGACGAAAAACTACAAAACTATGGATGCGGCACTCCAAAAAAAACAGCAATCCAAACGATCCCAAATCAAACTGAACGGGCTCTGCGGAAGAGCGCCAGCTATTGAATGACAACTTATGGCCAGTGCTCCCTATGTCAACGTACACTTGCTTGATTTCTCTCCACAGCCTGCCAACAGCATCCGTCGCTCTACCCCCAATCTGCTCGTACACAATTTCGTAAAATGTGTTGCCCAAAATGTGCGATGTTACGCCTGAGTCGATTGTATGCATTGCGTCGGCTGCCATTGCGGCTGGACGCACGCCCCACACTTGGAACAGAGGGTGCGTAAAAACGTATTCTGTAGTACGCGGTCGGGTCATCCAGGGTGAACGGTCCTAAGAAACAATTTTCGAGAAGACGCCTGTGAAGCCCATCCCCCCCCCCCCTCCCCACATAAAAAAAACAAACATCAGGGAATGGGTCGGGATGCCATGGGTTTTTTTTGTGTGTTGAGGCGTTGGTGGGGATGGGTTCGGGGAAAGGCGACCGACGTTTCTCGTTCCTTGGTCCTTGTTGAAATCGTTCCATGGGTTGTCACTTCTGTTTCCGTCACACACCCAGCACATGGAGACAGCATTGCTGGCAGGTGCCCCCAGATGATTTGAGTGGAACTCCAAGCCACCCTGGATCGCGTACACAAGCGCTCGATATGGCGCATCACCGTCGCACAGAAACTCGCCTGCACACTCTGCAAAGCGGGAAGTCGGATCGAATTCTTCGTCGTTCCAGCACGCCGCCCGCGCTGCGCAGGCCCAGGCCATGAGTGGTGCTGCTATTTGTCGGGGGACCCACGTCCGATACAACAACTGACATGGCCCAGGAAACCAGCTGTTCACCCCCAAGCATCGCCCGAACCAAACATGTTTAAACCGAATGGGGGGTGCTCGGGATTGGCGAGAACCCATTGCATCTCTGGTCGGGTGGCGGCCCTGAGCGAGGGCGTGTAAACTCCAACAAATAACTCGCCAAATGTCCAGCCACGTGTCCTTCCCCCCGTGCTTCTTGGCCTTGGCGGTTGCGCAATATGGCCACGCAGCTACGAGCAGCACCAGCTCTCTAGTCGAACCCCGCGCCAACAAACCAGTTACCGAGATCGTCATCATCGACTCGTTCGTCAATATCTCTCCTCCGTCGCCGTGTATACGTAACGGTATTGCATGCTTCTCGTGCTTGGGAATTTTCCAAACTGGGTGCCTATGAAGACGCGGGTCTGACCTGCGCGGGACCGAAATTGCCCCGTGAAAACCAAACGAATTCCAGAGCTCTGGGGCCACAAATACAACATAACGCTGGAGCTTGCCACGCGTTCACCTACCATTGAGACCATGCGGGGCACACTTCTGGCAAACGCGATGCAAACGTTTGGCAAACTTTGTTCAAACTTCTGGGAAACCCCTGCCAAACTTCTGATAAACTTCTGGATGTCGCCTGGCAACATTCAGGCAAACTTCTGGCAAACTTCTGACAAACTTCTGATACCATCTGGAAACTTCTGGCAAACTTCTGACAAACTTCTGGCAAACTTCTGATCAACTTCTGGCAGACTTCTGCGTGGCAAACTTCTGGCAACGTCTGGCAATCGCCTGACATTTTTCTGGCGAACTTCTGACAGACTTATGGCAAACGCCAGGCAAACTTCTGACAAACTTCTGAAAGGCTTCCTGTAAACTTCTGGCAAAGTTCTGATAAACCGAAGGTAACCCTGGCCCCTCTCTGGAATTCGTCTGGACATTCTCTGGGACGCGTGGCTGGGACAGGCGAGAAATTACGTTCGGCATGCCAAACCTGCTCGCGCCTGCCCAAAATTCTGGCAGCCGATCAACTCCGAACGTTTCTTGAAATTCAAGCCTATGCGAATGGAAGAGGCTGCTGAATATCTCATGCGGGAGTAGACAGTGACAATTGTGTTGTATCAGCTTCAGCGTGCTTGGCTCAATGCAGTTCACGGGAAACACAGCTGGCGGTGGCAACGATATGTCCTTTAAGAACTTACGCGTGAGGTCTCGGTGGATGTTTTGCTCATGCTCGCCCCAAGACCCCATGGCTGCGATTTCCGAAATTTCCTGGACATCCTGCATCCCATCGCGGTACGCCGCCAAACAATATCTATGCACTTCGGTGCCGTAGAGCCGGCCCCATGCCCAATCTTTCAGCAGCAGCGTGGAGAGAGAAGAAACAACTTTGCGCTCGTGCAATTGATGGCCAATGTCTGACTCAGCATCGCCGCCAGAGCTCGACTCGGAAGCAGAAAACTCAGGGTGCTTCTCGGGAGGCTCGAGGCGGCGCTTTGCACCTCGCCGCCCCATGCTTGGGCCAGCAATGGCTTCAACTGCAGATATGGGCCGAGTGGGGCCCCCTGGGCCCGAACACCACGTCGCGCCCCGATATTGTGACATTGTGGAATTTCATGATGGGCATAAAACGCATTCGATGCGTTTCCGAAGTACACCGCATTGCAAACACAAAAACGCCGAGGCGATGGGGCTAACGAGAGGGGGTCGGGGGGGAGGGGGGGGGGAACCATCATTTCCACATTGCAAAGCTACCCCAATGCCTCGTTTATCGCGATCAATCTCCTAGAAGCCATTGCTCTGAGCGCTGAGGGCAAAAAAACTCGTCGGCACCCGTGCCCATCGAACATAGGCGAGCCCGCCCTCCACGGCCCCGTGCTACTCGAGTCTCAATGATCTTCGCGCCGACCGCGGGCGGGGTGCGTATCGCATTGCGAGCTTCAACGCGCGAGGCGCGATTACCGTCGCGCCCCTGAGGATGACCAGAGAAAATTGGTGGGACAAGTAGCGTGGAACAAGTGGGCGGCGGGTCGCCTTCGCTCGATGCTTCGGATGGTGGCCAGCAGTTGGCTCTCGATGCTTTGGATGGTGGCTTTCGATGCTTTTGGATGGTTGCCACGCATCGGCAAGCGACGCCCCCCTCAAATTAGCCTGGCGAAGAACCCAACCATATGCAGTTGTGAGTAATGCTGGTGTGAGTACCGTCTTCGGTGGATCTCCCTATGGTGCCGCGAAACTTTTGAGGGGTGTGCCGAAACGAGTGCGGGGCATGCGGACCCTGCCACTGGGGCCTTCGGTGGAGCTCCTTATGGGGTCACGAAACGTGTGAGGGGTGCACCGAAGTTGGTGTGGGGGCGGCATGCGATTGCAGCCACTGGGGCCTTCGGTGGAGCTCCCTGTGGGGCCACGAAACGTGTGAGGGGTGTGCCGAAATTGGTGTGGGGGCGGCATGCGAACGCAGCCACTGGGGCCTTCGGTGGAGCTCCCTATGGTGCCACGAAACGTGTGAGGGGTGTGCCGAAATGGGTGTGGGGGCGCATGCGAACCCAGTCACTGGGGCCTTCAATGGAAATCCCCATGGGGCCACGAAACGTGTGAGGGATGTGCCGAAATGGGTGTTGGGGAGGCATACGAACCAGGCCACTGGGGCCTTCGGTGGAGCTCCCTATGGGGCCACGAAACGTGTGAGGGGTGTGCCGAAATGGGTGGTGGGGAGGCATGCGAACCCTGCCACTGGGGCCTTCGGTGGAGCTCCCTATGGGGCCACGAAACGTGTGAGGGGTGTGCCGAAATGGGTGGTGGGGAGGCATGCGACCCTGCCACTGGGGCCTTCGGTGGAGCTCCCTATGGGGCCACGAAACGTGTGAGGGGTGTGCCGAAATGGGTGGTGGGGAGGCATGCGGACCCTGCCACTGGGGCCTTCGGTGGAGCTCCTTATGGGGCCACGAAACGTGTGAAGGGTGCGCCGAAATGGGTGGTGGGGAGGCTTGCGGACCCTGCCACTGGGGCCTTCGGTGGAGCTCCCTATGGGGCCACGAACGTGTGAGGGGTGTGCCGAAATGGGTGGTGGGGAGGCATGCGGACCCTGCCACTGGGGCCTTCGGTGGAGCTCCCTATGGGGCCACGAAACGTGTGAGGGGTGTGCCGACATGGGTGGTGGGGAGGCATGCGGACCCTGCCACTGGGGCCTTCGGTGGAGCTCCCTATGGGGCCACGAAGCGTGTGAGGGGTGCGCCAAAATAGGTGGTGGGGGAGGCATGCGGGCCCTGCCACTGGGGCCTTCGGTGGAGCTCCCTATGGGGCCACGAAGCGTGTGAGGGGTGTGCCGAAATGGGTGGTGAGGAGGCATGCGGACCCTGCCACTGGGACCTTCGGTGGAGCTCCCTATGGGGCCACGAAACGTGTGAGGGGTGTGCCGAAATGGGTGGTGGGGAGGCATGCGGACCCTGCCACTGGGGCCTTCGGTGGAGCTCCCTATGGGGCCACGAAACGTGTGAGGGGTGTGCCGAAATGGGTGGTGGGGAGGCATGCGGACCCTGCCACTGGGGCCTTCGGTGGAGCTCCCTATGGGGCCACGAAACGTGTGAGGGGTGTGCCGAAATGGGCGGTGGGGAGGCATGCGGACCCTGCCACTGGGGCCTTCGGTGGAGCTCCCTATGGGGCCACGAAACGTGTGAGGGGTGTGCCGAAATCGGTAGTGATGATGATGATGATGATGATGATGATGATGATGATGATGATAATGATGATGATGATGATGATGATGATGATGATAATGGGAGGAGGGAGGGGGGGGGGAGAAGGAGAAGAGGAACGCGGGGCACCGTCTCTTCAAAACGAGGACCCAACACCCCAGGATGGTTGGGAAATACTTACCAGATCGACCCAACTGCTGTGCCGAGGCGGGCCAGGCAGCGAGGGCCGAGGCGGGCCAGTCAGCGAGGCCATCAGAAGAAGCCCTTGACGTTCAGCGACATGGCCTTCGCCTGCTCGAGCACGCCCTGCGCGGCGATCAGCACCTTGGCGGCCGCCTTGGGCGCGGGCGCATCCATGACGACGTCGCCCAGCTTCACGCTGGCGGCGCGCGCTGCCTCGAGCACCTGGGCAGAGAGCTGGGGTGCAAAAGTGAATGAACTCCAGGCCACCCGTCTCCCGAGGACGCGCCATTCCAGAGACATCCAACCGTGGCGACGGACAACCACCATAAACATCGAGACGGGGAGATCGCTCCAGAAGTGAGGGTTCCATGCGCCGTATTTCTTAAGCAGCGACTACATTGCGTAAGAACCCCAGGGCCAAATCATTCCTCAACGCGTGGGGGGCGGGGAGGATTCACTAGCATCCGGCCCTGGGGCAGGGCGAGGAGGTAAGTTTGCGTGCCTCGCCGCGCGCGGATCACACACATCCGACGCAAAACAAGATTGGAGGCCAAGAAATTTGCTGACAGGAGGAGAAGGAGGAGAAGAGGGAGGGGAGGAGGGAGCGAGGGGGGGAGACGAGGGGAGAAGTTGAGGAGGGGGAGGAGAAGGAGGAGGGATGGGGGAGGACAGGGCGGAGGGGGAAGTGTCGGGGGGGGAGGGCGAGGAGAGGGGGGACGGAGGAGGGGAGACCGGAACATGGGTTGGGGAAGAGAGGGCGGCGACCGAATTTGAACGAACCTAGGGTAAGTCGGCGGGGTTTTGAGGTGGCGAGAGAATCGGGCGGGCTGCGAATACGAGGGTTGGTACAGAGTTTGAAGGACAACAGTCCTTCTTGGCCTCTGCGAACTCCTGCTTCGTCGCCGTGTCCTTGGCGCTCTTGAGGACGTTCGTCATGCTCTGCACGAACGCCTGGCAACGGATGCGATGGCCCCCTCCCCCCGCTCCCGTGCCCCCCGCACGCGTGGTCACACTATTCGCGCACTCCACAGTGCGTCTGGCATCGCAGGAGGAGGCGGAGGAGGATGGGGGGATGGCAATAAGGAGGAGGAGGAGGAGGAGAAGGAGGAATAGGAGGAGGAGGAGGAGGAGGAGGAGGAGGAGGAGGATAAGGAGGGGGAGTTGGGGATAAGGAAGAGGATGGGGAGGACGAGGGGGATGAAGGGGGAGGAGAAGGATACGCAGGACGAGGAGTTAGATGGTGGTGATAACGCATGTATGGTCACCACCATCCAACTATCTAGTCCAGTCGAGTACGTCCGACCTCCGTCGTTCCTCAGCCCCCCGCAGTTTTTTTTTCGGTTGGCCGAGCCTGGAACGTCTCGTAGAACATCTGGGCGTCCTTGGCGACGGCGGCGGGGGTGCACTTGCCGCTGTCCCAGTCCAAACACTGCTTGATCAAGGCACCCTGCTTGGACTTCTTCGTCTCGGGCGCCGTCTCCTCGAAGGCAAATGCGAACAGGGGAAGATAGCGCGGGGGGGTGGATGGACGATGCCACGGAGCCTGAGCTCGGGTGATCGAGCTGGGCGCGCGCGCGCGCGCCAGCTCGATCACCCGCCGCCCCGAGCGCTCGCTCGCTCGCTCGCTCGATTGCTCGTTCTCTCGATCGCCCGCTCGCTCTATGTCTCTCGACAGCCAGCCCTCATGATTCGTTTCCCCCAATGCCCTGCATCCTGCGACGCGCGGCTCGTGCGGGCCCCGCCCCTGCGGCCAGCGCGGCTTGCGCCTGTGCGACCCCCGCCGCGGCCACGAATGCCCTTGTTCTGCGGGACCAGGGGGCCGTCGTCGTCGGAATCCTCCTCCTCGTCGGACTCGAGCACCAGGCCCATGTTGCCCATGTGCGCTCGTGGTGCACTGATTTGGATCGTGCTCCCCCATCCTCCTCTTCCTCCTGCTCCTCCTTTTTCCTGCTCATTCTTCTCCTCCTCGCCCTTATCAACATTATTCTCCTTCTCCCCCACCGTCTCGCCCCCATTGCCCTTCCCCCCCCCCCTGCCCAGTGTTTTCTCTGTCATCCCCCTGCTCCACTTCGCCGCGCGCCCCCTGTTCTCCCCCTCCTTCTCAGTTGCCCACCACATCATCATCGTCGCCACCAGGGCTAACTTTGAGCAGGGAGGTAGGCGGGGGGGGGGGGCTGAAGCACCTCTGGGATTACGATAGGAAGGGGCACAGCTGGATCACCACTGGAATCACGAGGGCGACGGAGCGATGGGGGAGGGGGGAGGAGGAGGAGGGGAGGGGTGACGGAGGAGCAGGACCAGCAGGAGTAGCAGTGGGCTGGGGACGATGGGGGGAAGGGAGAGGAGGTTGAGGGATAAAACAAAACAACAACAAAAAACTAATCCTCCGCGACCATCAGCCAAGTACTTCGCCTTGCTGATGCCCGACGCGAGGCCCTCAAACTCGCCGTCCTCGAGCTTCCTCGCCCCCTCCGCCTTCTGATCCTTGCCGCGCTCGAGCAACTTGCTGAACGCGTCGTCGCAGTCGAGCCACTGCTTGCGCGCGGGGTTGGCGGGATTCTTGCGCGACTGAAGGGGGATGGAGCAAAATGGCGCGACCGCCGCGCTGACGACGCTAAGGGAAAGGGGGGGGGGGGGTGCGCCCGCCACGCATTCACCGAGCCCGAGGAGACACCTGGGCCTGAGACGCCCGCGGGCTTAAGTCCCTGCCTCGGGGCGACCTGGGGCCCTAGCGGCATGGCCCCGAGACCAGACAGACCTTGAAGAGTTAGGGGTGCAGGGGATGGGGGAGGGGGGAGGCGGCGGCACATGGCCAGCGAAACCCAGAACTCAGAGACTGCAACCCCCAATGATCCCTAGAGGGCAATGGACATTTAGCATGCATCGAGGTTAGGGAGCCCCTGGCCCGCTTGTATTCAAAATCTGAAATCTCTGATCATTCCCTTCTTCTCCATCGACCCCGCCCCCTCCTTCTGCGTTACAATGCTCTCGCATCTCATCCACCCCACCCCGCCCCCTCATATTTCCCTCCGTCGCTCTCCCCATGCGCTCCCCCCGCCCTCTCTCCGTCTCGCTCTGGGGGGGCGAGGTTGATGGGCGGACGACTCGACGATTAGGAGACCGAGGCAGGCAAGGAAGATGCGCCCGCAGCAACTTGCCCTCGATGAGCTCGGCCGCCTCCTCATCACCGTACTTGTCCTCGAGCTGCTTCTTCGTTTTCCACATGTGGTCCTGCTTGATCTGCTCCTTGTAGCCCACCGAGACCGCGACGCGAAAGAAGCCCTCCTGCAAGCGAGGGTCCTGGCAGGGCGGCGGCGGGCGAAGGCAAGGGCGGGGTCGCCGACCATCGTTTGGGTGATCGGCTCGACGACGAGTTGCGAACGTTGGAAAAGAGGACGGCCATCGACGGCACCGCCCATCGACTGGCGACGTTGGACGAAACACGAGCGAACGAACGTGCGAACGAACGACGACCGAAGCAACGAACGAGCGAACGAACGAACGACGTCGAGCGAGCGAACGAGCGAACGACGAAAGTCGCCGAACGACGACCATCGGCGATGGTCCTTCAGCCAAGCCGAGAGAAGCTTGACCTTGCTCTCAGTCTTCGAGCCAGCCATCTGCGTTGACGCCTCTAGAATGCGGCAGGAAAGGGCGCAGGACGACTGGCGGGGGCGACGGAAAGGGGGGTGGGGGCGGAAGTGGATGAGGCGGTGGAGAGCAACGGAAATGACTGAGGAAGGGGGAGGGAGGAAAGGGGGGAGGGAGGGGCGAGGAGTGGGGGGGGCAGCTGAGGGTTACCCACCTCTGCGTGCCCGCGAGAGACCGACCCTCGAGATCAACTCCCCCCCTCCCTCGCGGCGCACAGGGGGCCGACCCTGGGGACCAACGTTGGTATCGAAATCATGAAACGCGTCTGACGTCAACTCCCATGACGACCCCCAAAGGTGCTAGGAGGCGGAGGGCGAGGAGAAGGGCGGGACGGGGCGATTACTGAACGGATTGGGGAACTTGGGAAGGGGGGAGGGGGGGGGGAAGATGGCGTTGGAGGAGGAGTAGCGGCAGGGAGATAGGAGGATAACTGTGCATCAGAAGGGCGGGCATGGAAGGAAGAGGGCGTTGGAGGAGAACGAGGGCGATGGACATCGGGCGTAGAGCGGAGGGGGGGGGTAAAGAACGCGACGGCCTGCTGGTACGCTTCTTCGGCG
Organism: Prorocentrum cordatum; assembly: GCA_963575745.1. NCBI lineage: Eukaryota > Dinophyceae > Prorocentrales > Prorocentraceae > Prorocentrum > Prorocentrum cordatum. The sequence goes on from CAUYUJ010011181.1 coordinate 308,832, forward strand.
CCCTTGCTCTTCTTCCTCGCCGTGCCAAACTGCCCGTGCAACAACCTCATCTCGGGCTCCGAGAAGATGGCGCGGACTTGCTGAGGATCTTCCGGATCTCCGCGCTGCCTGGCGTGCTCGACCACCGACGCCGACCAACGACAGGCAACGTAGAGAGGCGATCGACATGCGAACGGCCGACGACCGTCGGGCGAACGACCGACGACCGACGGGCGAACGACCGACGACCGACGGTCAACGATCGACGGCCAGCGGCAAGCGACGCCCGACCGACGACGGACGACCGACGGCGCGCGACCGAGGGCCAACGATCGACGACGACCCAAGGTCACCAATAGAAGATCAATGGCCGACGGCTAGCGAGCAATGGCCGACGATCGACTGCCACTTGCTGCCGACGAACGGCCGACGGCGGCAACAGACACGACGACGGGGTGCCTGTAGATCTCCTTGCGCGCCTCGAACGACTTGTTCTTGCACATTGCCACCAGCTTCGCGAGCGCCTTCCTGCGGAAGGATTGCGAAACTGCTCATCTCGCCCCTGCTTACCCACCTCCGAAGACCTCGCCCTACAAACGAGAACATCCGCACATATCTTGTACACGTTCGCCCCCGACTGTTTCGCCCCCCGAACTGGAATGGGCGGGCAACAGCGATGGCAGGGGATGTGTTGGCAGGGGATCAGTTCCAATGTGTTGTTGTGTGTTGTTGTTTTTTGTGTGTTTGATTGTTTTTTCTGGGGGGAGAGGGGGGCTTGGGAGAAAGCTATTATATGAAATTGCCTGGGATCCCATGGGTCCCAGCAGCGCCGTACGGCACGATGGCCGTTGACGTAGCCGCCGCAGGCCTGCGCTTCGGCGCCGTCGAGCTCTTCTCGCCGTCGGGGTCGCTCTTGAGAATGTCCTCTCAGGCTTATAGGAATCATCAAATGAATGATGTCAGTCGGTCATCGCAACGAGCGAATGCAGTCCAACGGGCTTCGTTTGAATACATCCCGTATGGGAAAAAAAACAAGGAAAGGGCTGGGTGATCTCTGGGTAAGATGACACTTCAAACATTGCCGCGATGGTCCTTCTTGGTCTTCATGGGCTTGCGCGAGAATCGCAGCTTGGGCGCCATCCCGAAAACTTGATACCAACGCAGGTTGGTAGAACTCGGTCAATGACCAAGTCGCACAGGCCGCTTGAACCAAACCAACAAAGACGGAATGCACAATTATCATCGCACCAGCACGTGTCCCGTCTGACCGACAGAAGTCAGCATCAGAAATCAGCATCTGACCGCGGTTTGATTCGTCAAACGATGTATTGGCGTTCTCTTTTCGCTCTCGCGCATATGCAGCATACGTGCCTCGGTATTCAATTGAGGTATTTGTATGGGATGACGCATTGCATATTGATTGGTGTGGGTGTCCAATATGCTAATATTCGGGGTGCTCAACCTCGTTTTGTGTGTAGTAGTGTGGCGTATTAACTTAATGTGTCAAACTTACTATAAACAGTGATCTGACGTTTATCAGAAGTTTGCCAAACTTCTGTCTGAAGTTTCAAACTTCAGATAAACTTCAGATAAAAATCTGAAGTTTGTCTGAAGTTTGAAACTTCAGACAAACGTTTGTCTGAAGTTTGACAAACTTCAGATAAACTTCAGATCATACTATATTACTTAATTTTACGTATGACTGGTTATGTGACACAACCGATATACAATGTGTTGAACATGTTGGCGTGTTGGTTCTACCCAAACCAAACCAACGGCTGGTATATTGCATTCCCAATACATGTTATGCATTATCTAGATTCGAATCGCCATGGTGCACAGTGCGTGGCGTTAATGGAAACCACCATATTGGGAAAATAAGTGCAAATCTACTTCAGTTGCATACATGTTTGCGTCAACCACCACGGGCGAACATCATTCCTAATGTGAATTACATTCCGACCTCATGGGGGCACAGACGTAGATCACAACCGACTGTTCCTCAATCTACCCGACTGGCCCCAGTCCAATGATATATACCCCGATTGTTCATCAAGATATCTCAATTTCAAACATTGAAACACACGCGTGGATCAATACCGAAAGCGTTGCACGCGAAGGGCGGGGTTGGTGCGTTCAAGAAGCAAAAGAAACCGAACGAACCAAATTAACGGAGATGTCACGGACACCCAGGCTGATGCTGAGCCATCCCACAGATCGGTTGACTGTTCATCGTTCCTCGTCCTCATGATCTGACTGCTCATCGTTCCTCGCCCTGATCATCTGGCCGCTCATAGTTCGGCATCCTCATCCGACAACTCTGTACAGCTCTCGCCCTTATCAGAGAAGCGTTCATCGAGCCGTGTCCCTATCAGAGAACTAGACCATCACGCGCCGTCTGGTCAACTGACTGCTCATCGCTCCTCGTCCTCATCAACTGACTGTTCACCGCTCCTCGTCCTCATCAACAGACTGCTCATCGCTCCTGATCCTCAAATGTTTGAATGGCTTTTGACTAGGGATGCGCCGTTTGCTGTCATGTCGGTCGGGACTTTTCAAACATCGCCGCGTTATGTCTGGCCCTGGGTATCTTAAACGCATGCGAATGCTACATCCCCAGAGGTCTGACCTCGCTGCGAAAACCATTTGACTGAAACGAACCATATCACTGTTAGAGGAGGAGGCGGGGGGGAAGGTGGAGGAAGGGGAGGGGGGAGAGGGACAGGGTGGGAATGGGCATCGAGTGACGATGAATTCGGAACTTGTCATGCCCAGCGCGAGCAGCTGCAATATCAATGTCTGACATACCTGCAATGCCGCATGAAACTAGTTACCTCCGAGTTGGGGCACCCAAGCATCGACCTTCATGTCCGACGCCGCCCTTTGTATCTAGTACCACAGCACTGTCACGAAACACCTGGCCCTCCCTATGGCCACGTCGTCATTGCGATATGACAGGGATTCAAAATTTGCATGAAATCTGATCAGGCAGCAGCGAGCGAATCTCTGTACTTCACAGTCTCTAATTTAGATAATGACTTCTTGCAGCTCCTCATCATCACATCCTTAAGCACGCGATCGTGGCGAGGAAACCGCTTTGCAGAAATCTCTACCAGAAGGGTTCGCTTGGATGTCGTCTCTGGATCAGGCTTGTACAGGCAGTATGACTTATCCTTGGCGTAAACTGCATACAGCTCCCCCAGGACTGGGTGTTCGAGCTTGCGGGGAAGCTCGATCGACAACGTGCTTGGTTTAGACTTGGCAGCAGAAACCTTTGCCTTGCCCTTCTGGATGCATTCTGATGTGTTTTTCTTGTTGCCCTTGCCCGAACTGTGCTCCTCATCGCCAGCCTTGGCTGCCTTGATCTCTGCCTGGAGATGTCAATCTCACTCTCGGGGGGGGGGGGGGGCACCATCGCCATCGCCATTGCGCAATCGCCGTGACATCCCCTATCGTGCAGACCGAACAATCGCATCGAAGGGACCTACTCATTAAGGCCATACATACCGTCACCAGCACCACGAATATCAGCGCTATCACCGTGGTCATTATTCTCGTCCATATCCACATTTGGTAGTCATGTACATTCTGTATCAGGCGGGCACGGCCATGAACGGCACATCGATGGTCCTCGCACCCATTAGACCGAGCGTTCCCGAACTACGAATTCATTGAACTATTGAATGTATAATGTGGCAAACCATCGACTGGCAGTTATCACGCGGCCCTTCCTTGATCTTAATTAAGACCCTACATTCCCCCCGCCACATCATCCTCCACTCATCCTTTATTCCTCCTGCCCCCCCCCCCTTTCCCATCGCATTTCCCAGGCTAGGCGTGGCGACGGTGCGACGCGACGACGCAACATAAATCTGGCATGTCCGTAAGTGTCTGCTTCCTCGTCGGAACTGGATCGAAGCCCATGGCAATCTCCAGCAGCCTGTCCTCCTTCGCCGAGGCCTTGACCCTCTTGGGCACGAAGGAGCCCTTCACGGGGGTGGCCACGGCGGTCTTCTTGGTCTCGGCGGGGGTCGGCACGACGTTCTTCTTGGGCGTCTTGGGCACGGGGGTCGCGGCCGTGGGCGTGGGCTTCCCCGAGGACTTCAGCCAGCGGCCCAAGGCCTGGCATGGCGGCGGCAAACGAAACGACTGCATCAGACAACGGCACATTAGGGACGTCACACCATCGCTCTACCTCGCGCCTCAGACGCACAACCACTCGCGAATGGTCGGCGCACGGTTATCTTCGCGCCCTGCCGCTCGTGCACGATTACCTGGAAACTAGCAGCCGTCATCGCCGCGAACGCCAATCGCGCCTCGAGACGCGATTATCGTGGCGCCCGCGAGCGGGGCACACAGACGAGGACAGCGGGCTAGGAACGATATCGCTTGGGGGAGGAGGGAGGAGGAGGAGGAGGAGGAGGAGGTAATTGCAACGCCGAGGATGAGGATGAGGATGAGGAGGAGGAGGGAGGATGAGGATGATGATGCTGATGCGTATGAGGGTTGCGACCCGAGGTAATTGCAACGCCGACGCGCGACGCACGATCATCATCGCACCACCCCATGGATGGAACCTGCACCGATACGCGATAAGTACGCCACACACTTCGCGCACTTCAAGACGACGCCCCCACGCGCTAAGAATTGACTGAACAAAGAACGAGACACAGTTATCATTGAACCATCATTGGGTTCGCCGTCGTAGCGCCCCATCATCGCATACGTAATCATTTTCGTCGTCGCGTTGGTCGTGCCCATAACCATAACCGCCCGAATACCCCGTCCCTCCAGTGCTGTTCCATCCTTCATCGTCCTCCGTGACCCCCACCGTCCACTATCCTCCACGCGCGTCGCCCAAAGGCCTTCATAATTCTACATACCTCATCCTACCAAAGTTCTGGCGTCGCCCATCATCTCCTCGGGTTTTCGGGCGGGTGGTGGGCGCTTGGTGGTGATGGCAACGATGATGGTGATGAAAATCGATGACGAAAAGATCGATCAGCTACATCATCGCCCCTGCAGTGTGACGCACCGCCAATATCAGTCGCATCCCAAACTTGCATTCTAAAGAATGCAACGCAGCCCAGAGCGCAAATCCGCGCTCCGAGCGCCTGTCCGAACAGCCTGGCGTGGCTGCACGGCCTAACTACTCATCCAAAACGCATCCACCGCGCCATCGCGATGATCTCATCATCTGGAATGTCTGCCTCAGAAGCTTGCACCACACCACCTGCGGCTGGAAGGTCTTCGGCCGTGCCAACTGCCTCTGGCTGAATGCCCACCAGCGAATATGATGACGAGGAAAGGCCTGCGCACCAGTTGGCCGACGATGAACCTGCAGCCGATGAAGTCACTGCCTGCGACGAACTTGATGCCGCCGAAGAACATGCATGAGATGGGCTCTCGGCGGCGAGCTGCTCTGCTGGAACACCTGGGCCAGGGGACGGGGAGCACGTCGGACTGGGAGTTTTTGACCTCAAACGCTTGCGTTTCGGTGGCGATGGCTCGACGACCTCGATGTCGGAAGTCACGCTGCCGTCGCAGTCCGAGCTCCCATACCTCACGAACGAAGTGATGCTCTTCTGAGTGTTCGACACGAAGGATTTCAACAGGCTAATGATGCACTCCCCAATGACCTCCCAAAAGTCGCCCATCGTCCACGGATCTTTCTTGACCTCTGAAACGGATCGACAGTCGCCGTCGCCACCGCTGTCATGTTTCGTTATCGTCGTTCGCCGTCGGTCTCGCCATCCTTGATCGTTCTCGGCGCAATGCGACGAATGACGGGAACGACGTGCTCACGACGTCGTTCCGTCATTCGTCGTATTGCCCCGTTCTCCGTCGTCGCAATCGCGTTTGTTTTGGGTGGGGTGTAGTCAGTTTCAAACCAGCCGTCGTTGACCGACTCCAGCTCGCGAAACTGAGCATCATCATGCATAATTGCCCAATGCAAGGGCATGCTCAATGGATTCGCAACCCAAAAGGACGTTTTGAATGTGCAAGAAATCCCCATCAACCTCACGATGGCAGGGTACTGCCAGACGAAGCTATTGGCAGGGTGCTGCCAGACAACATGGACCTTTCGAGGAGCGTCGGCTAGACGGGCAGGGCAGTAATTGGGGAGGCGGACGGAGTTGAACATTAGAGGAGGGAGAGGAGCAAAGGAGGGGGAGGAGAAGGTAAAGGAGGGGGGGGGGGGGGCTAGACGGGCAGGGCAGTTAAGGAGTAAAGGAGGGGAAGAGCAGGAGATGGAGATGTGGAGGGTGGTGAGAGAAGGCGGGGAAGGTTGCGGGATGGAAAGATAGAGGAGAAGAGGATGAGGAGGTGCGCCAGAAGAGAGGTGGCGGTGTAAACCCCGCACTGTCATCACCTTGCGGAGCCACGCCAGCACGGATAGCGCGCACCACCACTCGACCTCGTTGTTGGCGGACTTGACCTGGAAATTGTCGGCGTCCCCAGACGGATTCCCCTTGTCGCGAACGTGCTCGTCTGGAACCCAGGTCTTCGCGTCGGGGTAGATCCACGCCGTGCCTCCAGCACGCACGCGCATGAACAAGCGCAAGATGTTCTCGTAGCCGCTCAAGCGGCGGATGTTGAACTCCCTGCCGTGCTTCGCGTCGATGGGCATAGAAGGGCCAATCGGTATTGCCGCATCAGGCATGCACTCGACGCAGGTGAGGTCGCGCACGTCTGGGAAGTACAGGCACAGGACGGGGAAGATGTGCTCCACGAGGGCCATCAATATCGCATTGTGCGGCGACTTCAACTTCTGAAACCGAAATGGGCAAAAATCGCAATCGCCGAGCCAGGCGAGCTGAACGGGCGACATGGCGCGCTGAAGCCCAGGGCCAGGCGACATCCGGCAACCACGCGCGGACTTGACCAAAAACTGGCTACGGAAAAGGCATGGGGGTGGGATGTTGGGGGGCGATAGAAAGTTGCAGTTGCGCCCGAGCCCAGCGCGCAGAAATTAGCCTGGCGAAGGACCCAACCATCTGCAGTTGTGAGTAATGCTGGTGTGAGTACCGTCTTCGGTGGATCTCCCTATGGGGCAACGAACCGTTTGAGGGGTGTGCCGAGATGGGTGTGGGGGCGGCATGCGAACATTGCCACTGGGGTCTTCGGTGGAGCTCCTTATGGGGCCACGAAGCGTGTGAGGGGTGCACCGAAGATGGTGCGGGGGCGGCATGCGGACCCTGCCGCTGGGGCCTTCGGTGGAGCTCCCTGTGGGGCCACGACACGCGTGAGGGGTGTGCCGAAATTGGTGCGGGGGCGGCATGCGAAAGCACCCTCTGGGGCCTTCGGTCTAGCTCCCTATGGTGCCACGAAACGTGTGAGGGGTGTGCCGAAATGGGTGTGGGGGCGCATGCGAACCCAATCACTGGGGCCTTCAATGGAAATCCCCATGGGGCCACGAAACGTGCGAGGGATGTGCCAGAATGAGCGTTGGGGAAGCATGCGGACCCTGCCACTGGGGCCTTCGGTGGAGCTCCCTATGGGGAAACGAAACGTGTGAGGGGTGTGCCGAAATGGGTGGTGGGGAGCCACGCGGACCCTGCCACTGGGGCCTTCGGGGCCACGAAACGTGTGAGGGGTGTGCCGAAATGGGTGGTGGGGAGGCATGCGGACCCTGCCACTGGGGCCTTCGGTGGAGCTCCCTATGGGGCCACGAAACGTGTGAGGGGTGTGCCGAAATGAGTGGTGGGGAGGCATGCCGACCCTGCCGCTGGGGCCTTCGGTGGAGCTCCTTGTGGGGCCACGAAAAGGGGTGTGCCGAAATGGGTGGTGCGAGGGGTGGAGTGGGGCCACGAAACGTGTGAGGGGTGTGCCGTGGTGGTGGGGGGCATGCGGACCCTGCCACTGGGGCCTTCGGTGGAGCTCCCTATGGGGCCACGAAACGTGTGAGGGGTGTGCCGAAATGGGTGGTGGGGAGGCATGCGGACCCTGCCACTGGGGCCTTCGGTGGAGCTCCCTATGGGGCCACGAAACGTGTGAGGGGTGTGCCGAAATGGGTGGTGGGGAGGCATGCGACCCTGCCACTGGGGCCTTCGGTGGAGCTCCCTATGGGGCCACGAAACGTGTGAGGGGTGTGCCGAAATGGGTGGTGGGGAGGCATGCGAACGCAGCCACTGGGGCCTTCGGTGGAGCTCCCTATGGGGCCACGAAACGTGTGAGGGGTGTGCCGAAATGGGTGGTGGGGAGGCATGCGGACCCTGCCACTGGGGCCTTCGGTGGAGCTCCCTATGGGGCCACGAAACGTGTGAGGGGTGTGCCGAATGGGTGGTGGGGAGGCATGCGGACCCTGCCACTGGGGCCTTCGGTGGAGCTCCCTATGGGGCCACGAAACGTGTGAGGGGTGTGCCGAAATCGGTGGTGATGATGATGATGATGATGATGATGATGATGATGATGATGATGGGAAGAGGGAGGAGGGGGAGGAGGAGGAGAAGAGGAACGCGGGGCACCGTCTCCTCAAAACGAGGACCCAACGCCACAGGATGGTTGGGAAATACGCAGGGGATTGACGCAGCGAACGCGGAGGAGGAGGAGGAGGAAGTAAGGACGCGGGCGAGATGATGAGGGGGAAGGGGGCTGGAAGGCGCGGGGGGAGGAGGGCGAGGTGAAGGAGGTGGAGGCGGAGAAGGGGGAGGCGGCGGAATGGGGAGGTGGAGGAGGGGGGGGTGGAGAAAGGGGGGGGGGGAGGAGGGGGCGGTGCAGGAGGAGGGGGAGTCCATCATGCCGTCGCCGCGTCCAAATGCATCCTCAAGTCTCCCCCTACTACTTCCAGCCTCCCCCTACTGCGTTTGGGGTGAGCAAGGCGAGGAGGTAATGGGGGGAGTGGCAGCGACGACAGGGTGGCGGGGGCACTAGCAACGCGAACGGGGTTTTAATGAGGCGGGGAGCGAGGACGAGGGCGACGCCGATGATGACGGGAGGAGGAGGGGGGGGCGAGGAGGAGCGAGGAGGAGGAGGCAGGAGGAGCGAGGCGGAAGAGGGCAGGGCCTTCAACGCGTCGTCGTTCTCGGGCTTGTCCTCGTCCTCGGAGTGCCCGCTCTCGTCCTCGAACTGCTCGCCCTCGTCCTTGTCCTCGTCGAACTCGCCCGCGTCCTCGAACTGCTCGCCCTCGTCCTTGTCCTCGTCGAACTCGCCCTGCGCCTCGTCCTCGCGAGGATGGGGGCACGAGAGAACGTCTGGCAAACTTCTGGCAAACTTCTGGCAAACTTCTGGCAAACTTCTGGCAAACTTCTGGCAAACGTCTGGCAGACGTCTGCAAAGCGTCTGCCAGACGTATGCCAGAAGTTCGCACGTCGCCCACCCCCTTCAACAGCACTTCCAAACCTTTCTCACGATACCGCCCTCAATCCGGCCTCATCCACATCCCCCCCCGCTGGTCCAGCTCCACGTCGTCCCTCGACCATGCAACGGTGATAGTTCGCTACCCCCCCTCCTCCTCCTCCTCCTCCCTCTCCTCCCCCATCCTCCTTCTCCTCCTCGCCGCCTCCCTCCCCCTCCTCCTCCTCCTCCCCCTCGTCCTCGTCGCCATCGCCCTCCCCCTTCGTCCTCCCCTCCCCCTCTTCCTCTGCTTGGATAGTCGGCGGTCCTGCGTGGAGTCGCCGTCCGCGTCGCAGTCGCCCTCGGCGTTCTCCGACTCGGACGCCTCGACGTCCTCGCGGCAGGCGGCGGGCGCAGACGGCGAGGGCGCGGCGAAGGCGACTGCGACAACGGGGAGGGCCATGACCAAGACGATCCACGAGGGCGGAGACGACGGCGACGACCCTCCATCCTCTATCCTGGCATCGAACATTACATCCCATCATCCATCCTAATCGAACGTCTAAATTATTGGCCATAGTCGCAACCCTCCGTGCCTCAATGTACTCGTACCTCCACCGTTCACCCACCACTCCCCGTCCGCGTCGAAACCCCCATGAGCACCACATTCCCCCCCCCCACACTATCATCCACCATCATCCAACCACCAGCATTGCCCATCACCCACCCACTATCCTAGCTGCAACCCCCCATCATCCATCATCCCACCCCTCTCCCATTTATCGCGCACCCTCCCTTCATCCCGCGCGTCCTCGACGGGCAGAGCTGCCTGCCCCATCAAGTGCAAGTAGTGGTTCATGCTATCCTTCTCGGCAGGGCTGGCGTCCGTGACCGCCTGCGAGACGCGGCGGGGGGGGGAAGGGGCGGGGGGGGGAGGAACAGGAGACAGGAGGACTAGGGGGAATAAAGAAGAAGGTGGAATAGGAAGGGAGGGAAGGGGAAGAAGAGGAATAGGACAGAAGGATGAATAGGAAGGGGAGCCATCGCCCCCTCCGAATGCATCGCGTGATCTCTCCCTGCCACCGTCCTGCCACCTCCCCCCTCCTACCCCTGTGCCCTTAATCCTCCTACCGCATCCAACAGCTACACCCCTCCACAGAGGACGTCGGGCCTGGCGCAGGCGGATGCTGCTGTCTCTGACCCTGCGCAAGTGTTTGAGGATCACCTGGGATACAAACACATAATTTTCCAACATCGATATGGCTTGGTCTGGCACAGTGGACTGAGCAATGCAGGCCAACCATGACTGCATGGTCTGGCATGCTCGCACTCATTGCCACATTCCACACAGCTGGACCAAACCAACCATATTATTTACAAAATCATACACCCCCCCTGATCGCCATCAGCTTCTCCGCCAAAGAGCCAGCCCTCGTGAGCGAGGGCTGCGTGGGATCCTCTCTGGTGCACCGAGGGTACCTGGGAACGGGATGACGAAACAACCTGGCGAACTTTTGAAAAACGTCTGGCAAACTTCTGGTAAACGCCTGGCAAACTTCTGGTTACAATCTGACAAAGTTCTGACAACCGTCGGTAAACGTTTGGGAAACTTCTGACAAACGTCTGGAAAACGTCTGGCAAACTTCTGGTACAAATCTGACAAACTTCTGACAGCCGTAAGTAAACGTCTGGGGAATGTCTGGCAAACGTCTGGAAACCGTATGGTCAACTGATGGTAAACGTCTGACACGTGTCTGGAATGGTTCTGTAAACGTCTGGCAAACTTCTGGCACATTTCTGGAATACGTCTGACAAACGTCTGGTAAACTTCTGACGCGCCGATGGTATGTTTCAGGAAATATAGGGCAAACATCGGAAAAAACTACTGGAAAACGTATGGTAAACTTCTGGCAAACTTCGGACACACGTCTGACGTGGTTCAGGAAACGTCTGGCAAACTTCTGGCAAACTTCTGGCAAACTTCTGGCAAACGTCTGGCAAACTTCTGGCAAACTTCTGGCAAACTTCTGGAGACGTCTGGCAAACGTCTGGCAAACTTCTGGCAAACGTCTGGCCGACGTTTGCCAAAAGTCTGGCCAACGTCTGGCAGACGTATGGCGAACCACTTCAAACGCCTCTCCGTGTCCTCCTCCTTCTCCTCCTTAGTGTCCTCCGTCTCATCCGTATCCTCTAACATTTGTCTTGCCGAGGATCCTCCTCCTCCTCCTCCTCCTCCCTCTCCAACTCCACCTTGGCTTCCGCGTCGCCCTCCTGATCTTCTGAGTCTCCTCCTACCCATTCGCCACCCTCCCACACCGCCGTTTCGCGGCGGCACTTGTCGATCGCGAACAAGCACGCGCCCCTGAGGCAGCTCCACTTCACCTCCGCCCCTGGAATGTTGCGGAGCAGCACGTCAACCTGGGGCGGTGGCAGCGGGGCATTGTTTCTGTGGCTCCTCCTCCGCCCCCCCCCCCTCCTCCTCCACCTTCTCACCCTCCCCCCTTCCCTAGCCCGACCCCCGTCCTCCTGATAATCATCGCCCTGATCATCCTGACTGTTTTGTTTGATCGCATCGTCCCATTCCCCCCTAATCGCGCGTGGCAGAGGGGGGGTAGAACGGGAGAGGGTGGCAATCGCTTAAGGGTGGAGTAGAACGGGAGGGGCGGTTGGATCTAGGAGCAGGTGGCAATCGCTTAAGGGTGGAAATGGTGGTGAATTTCGCCCGAGCGCACCAACGGAAACATATTGCGCAGGGACCGCGCGCACACCGCGCGCGGCTTGGTAAGAAAGTTATAGCTGTATAAACTGAAGGCCCTCTTGCACCCTTGGCGCACGATGAGCTTGCGGAATTCCTTCCCGAGCTCCACGGGGTCCAGGTCTGGGAGGGGCACCCTGACTGGAGCTGCCGCCATTCTGGCGGTCGGGGGGGCCAAGGGGCACGGCCGCGCGCAGCAGGCGGGACAGAGCCGACAGGGGCCGCCGCAGAACAGTGGCGGCGGGGAGGAGAAATAAGAAAGCAGGGACACATTTGATTAGGGGGAGGGGGAGAAGGAGGGAGGAGGAGGAGGGGATGGGGAGGGGGAGAAGGAGAAGGGAGAAGGAGGAGGGAAGGGCCGAAGGAACGGGAGGGGGATAAGGATTTTGTGTTCCCACGCTGACCTTCACGCCCGAATGTAGTACTGGCGCCTGGGCAGCTGCTCGGCCCACCTGTAGCTCGCAACCTGGAGGCCCGAATCGTCCTCCCACATCATCATAATGAGGCGAGGGAGACCGTGCGCAGTGGGGGAGCGAACTGGCACGATGGTCAGGGCGGGCTGGTGTTCTGCCCAGCCCGCGTCCACGTGCCAGCTGTCCACCATGCGCACGCTGCCGCCGACAACCACGATGGCGTCGGGGCAGCCGGGCCACGGCGCAGGCGACGCCTGCGCCATGGCCGCGTCCAACCATCCGCGGTTCTCCACCCGCCTGCCTGTTGGCCCCCTCAGCGGGAGCCCGTGGCCTATGGTGCCGATCTCCTGCAGGCGCCACGGGGCGCCGAGCCCTGGGGGCGGCGGAGGGGCGATCTCCACCGCGAACACGAGGGCCATGCAGGGTGGCATCGCGCCCCGCGTTCAAAGAGCTGGAGCAAGACATGGCAAGGAAGGGGAATGGCGAGAAAAGGTCGGGGGGACGGCAGGAGGGGAGGCAGGGGGCGGGCGGCAGGAGGGGAGGGGGGGCAGGTCGGGAAGACAACAACAACAACACCACCACCACCAACAACAACAACAACAACCACTACTACTACTACTACTACTACTACTACTACTACTACTATTACTACGACTACGACTACTACTACAACAACAACAACAACAACTACTACTACTACTACTACTACTACTAGTAGTACTTTTGCGACCACCATTTTTATGATTGGTGCTACTACTACTACTACTACTTCAACTACTACTACTACTACTACTACTAGTATCAGAAAAACTTCAGACAAACTTCGAGCAAACGTCAGGCAAACTTCAGGTAAACGTCAGGCAAACTTCAGGTAAACTTCAGGTACACGTCAGGCAAACTTCAGGCAAAGATGGGGCGCAGATCGGCAAGTGTAGATTTCAAGATGGGTAGCGAACGCCATGCGGAAATGGGTAGCGGTGACCTCATAGATGGGTACCGTGTCACGGGCAACCGCGCACTGCGAGGCCCCATCTCTGCGTCCGGTGCCGGGAGATGGGTCGCGCCCCATCTTTGCGATCTGCGCCCCATCTTTTTGGAGCTCCGAGCATCTGGGGAGAGGGATAGAGATGAGAGATGATCCCTAACCGGAACCGGAACCAGAACCGGAACCAGCCGAACCGGAACCGGAACCGGAACCGGAACCAGAGCAGCGCGCGCTGCCCCGGGGAGGGTTGATCCGGAACCGGAAACGGAACCGGAACCGCGGAACCGGAACTGGACACATGGAGGATAGGGATGAAGGGTGATCCCTAACCGGAACCGGAACCGGAACCGGAACCGGAACCAGAACCGGAACCACAGCAGCACGCGCAGCCTGCTTTGGTGATGGCGTTGACATATGAGATCTATGTCAGATGAAGTCACTTATAAGTTACTTCAATTATATATGAAGTTATTTGTAAGTAACTTGAAATCACTTGTAGTGAGATATGTTAAGATCCTGCAACTACCATCCACATCTAACTTAATTCATTAACATATATACTTAAATCACATGTAGAACATATGTTACTTGTGTGCACCCAATTGCCATACTTATAAGTTACTTGTAGTTATACTTATAAATAAGATAAGTTTAAGTCCGATAAGTCTGCTTTTTCGTCTGCTTTTTGAAAAGGGGGTCGGAAACCGAAAAACGCGCAGGTTTTCTTCAGCACAGTGTTTCGCCAGGCGCCAGGCGACCGAGAAGGCCGTTCATCACCGAGCTCAACCCGCGCAGCCTGGGGGGTAGGAGAGAGGGGGCGGGAATGGCGGGGGGGGGATCGGGAGGGGATGCCATGCGCATTGGCGGCACACCGCCCGCACTTCTCATCGCGGCGCGTTCTGATGTGATTCGCTTCGGCGGCCCACCGCCCACGTCTTGCAAATTCTGACCAGTTTTATCGCATTGGCGGCGCACCGCCCATCGCTATGTTTTGCCCGCGTATTGCAATTTGTACGTTTTGCACATGTTGATTGAAGTTTCGTCGCGTTGGCGGCGCACCGCCCACGTTCCCTTGATTGCGCGAATCGTTTCTTCACGCATCGGCGGAGCACCGCCCGCGCAGCACGTTTCATCCGAATTCGTCATCGAATTTGGCGGTACACCGCCCACGTCCCCGTGATTGCGCGATGCGTTTCTTTCGCGTTGGCGGTGCACCGCCCGCGGCGCATGCTTCGCCCGAGTTTGTCATCGCATTTGGCGGCCCACCGCCCGCGTCACCTTGATTGCGCGAGGTGTTTCTGCATTCGTTGGCGGTGCACCGCCATCGGCGCACGTTTCATCATATACCGTTTGATTGGTCGCATTGGCGGCGCACCGCCCAGGAGGGGGGAGGAGGGGAGAGGGGGGAGGAGAGGATAGCAGAAGGAAGACGTGAAGGGCCATGCCATTTCCCTTCGCCACAATACGCTGCCCCTGTCCCACCGAGCGCTTCTGGAGGGGCCGCGGGGCGGGCGCCCCCCGACGCGCCGCGGCGCGATGGAGCGCGTCCAGGCTGCCCTGGGCGAGGCAGCCGCGGCGCTTGCAGCGGCGAGCGGGCCTTCCAGGGGCGCTGCAGAGCAGCTGCACTTCGGGAAGGTGCGCGCGCTCATCGAAGGCCAGAGGTGAGGCTCGGGTCAAAGATCCCGTACGGGCGAGAGGCCATCCGTTCCCCCTTCGAGGAGGTCCCCGCCTCCGTTCGGCGGAACGCCGCCCGCTCCCCCCTCCTCCCCGCCGTCTAACATTCCCCCGTCGTTTTGCAGGTGGACGGCCACGGAGAAAGGGCAGCTGCTGACCCAGCTCGGGCAGACGGGGTTCAGTCACGATTTGGTCGGCGCCGCGACCGAGTGGCTCTGCGGGAGGCGCACGAAGGCCAAAGGGCAAAGTTACGAGTGCTTCGTGGAGTTGCTTACTGCCTCCACGTGGCACGTGCTGCTGAGCCCAACCGAGTCGTTCGCTTCGAAATTTGTCATGTTGATGCGCCACTTGGAGCGCCTCGGGCTCCGGAACCCTTCCGAGCCGACGTTTGGCATGCTAGCCGCGTTCATGTTCCTGGCGTGCCAGCGATCAGGCATCGAGAAGAATTCGCCGACTCCGCAGCTCTTGGACGTGTACTTGCAGTTGGTGAAGACCACGTGGCGTTCCCCTGCCTACACAGCTGCTCGAGGCAAGGCGACCGAGTTTGTCGGCGCGCTCTCCCCCTCGGCGGCGCTGTTCCAGCAGGAGAGGCCGACGCTGTACGAGCAGGCGTTCGCCTCGGAGGGGCCCGTGCAGCCGACAATTGGGCTTCTCGAGACGCAGATCCTCGGGAAGCTCATCAGCTTGCGCGGCAACAGGAACGCAGCGCTCGGCGCCCAGGCAACGCCGCAGCGGGCGGCGTTGCCGCCGATCGCCTTCGCGCCTCTGCCGCCGCCTTCTCCGATGCAAAGCGTTGCGGTTGCAGCCGCGACGATTGCCGCGACGCCTCCCTTGGGAGCCGCGACGCCAGCGGCGTTGCCGTTGGGGGTGATCCCAACGCACAACACCCGCGGCGGGTGGCCGAACCCAGCGGCGGCCGCCCTCGTCTCGCAGCGCGGGCCGACGACTCCCACTCCAGCAGCTCCCGCGGGCAAGCCTGCCGCGATGTCGGGAGCGGCGCCTGCGGCCGCGGCCTCAAAGTTGGGCGGTGGCGCCAAGGTCAAGGCATCGGCCGTTGACGTCATGGCGCTGAGCTCGAGCGAGTCCGAGGTGGACGTGAAGGGGGCGCCGCAGAAGAAGGCAAAGGTTTTTGGACGGTAACCTGGGCCCGCCTCCGCGGCCTCCGCGATTCACGGGGGCGCGCCTCTGCCCAAGGCAGCGGCGCGCCCTCTGCGGGGCGTCGCAGGCGCGGCGGTTGGTTATTGCCACTTGCCGCTGTCAAGGTGGATCCGACACTGCCGCTGGCGAAGCTGCCTGCCGACGCTGCCCTGGTTCTCCTCCAAGCGGCGGGGCAACGTACTTCCTCTGGCTGGAAAGCGGAGAAGGGCGAGAAGAAGCGGAGGAAGTCCGACGCAGTGGCGGCCTTGGCGAAGACAAAGGCTTCAGATGGCACGGCGAAGCCATCGGCGGCGAAGGCAAAGGCAAAGGCAAAAGCCGAGGCAACACCGAAGAAGATTGCGAAGGCGAAGGCGGCAGCATGCAAGCTGAAAGCACCGCGGTATGACGACGAGACCACTCGCAGCCAGATTCTCTTCAGGAGCGGGCGCAGCGGGCCAGGCGGCACCAAGAGCAAGAAGTACAGGAACGGCAAGGAGAAGGACACTTTTGGGTCCCATCTCCTCCAATCGGCGTGGCCACGGGGCTCGATGCGCGGCGGCGGAGCGCGTTGTTGCGGCCGCGCGTGGCCTCGCTCCAATCATATGCGCAAAGAGACCCCGCGGGCCACTTTGCGTTTATGACGGTTTTCATCTGCCACTCAGGAGGCCGCCATCGCCTGGGCCAAGGCGCTGGTGCAGAGCGAGCTGGAGGCTCGCAAGGGCGAGTTCTGAGGCGACCTGCTTCGGTGGCGCGATGCATGACTCTCAGTCGGATTTGCCGCGGGCGGCGCGTGGGGCGCGCAGCCTGCGTTCAGAAAACAAGGAACTCGGATCGAAATCGGATCGTAATCTTATCGGGCCTTGCTTGTCCTTGCGCTGCTCAGGCGGTTCTTCGTATTTCTTGGAAGGTTTGCCTGGCGGTGCACCGCCTCCATCTGTTGTCGGCGGTGTTCCGCCTTCGCTGGTTCCATTACCATGGGCGTTCTCATTTCTCTGACCGCTGCCTCGCCCTTGCCCGCCCCCTCCGCCGCTCCCCCCGCGCCTTTTCAATTCAAGCAGCCCTCCCCGCGGGTCCCGCGGCGCCCCTCCCCGCGCCGCTGCCGCCAGCGGCCGCGGGCGCTTCGCGGGCGCATGGCGAGCGAGGGCGCGGCCAGCAGCGCCATGGACAACTCCGCGGAGGCGCTGGGAATTCAGAAAACGCCTGCTCAGCCCGAAGCGTCCGCTTGGGCAGTGCAGGCTGATTTCCTGGATTCCTGTTGAGGTGCACACGGCGGCTTCAGATGCGAGCCAGTCGCTTTTCGAGCAGGTCGCCGAAGCCTTGAACCTCTTCGAGATGTTCGCCCAGGCTCGAGGGAAACGGATCGAGCGCGCCCGACGCCCATGCGGCCCCGCCCCCGTTCGCCCGCGTTGGCCTGGATGCAGGCGGCGGCGGGGCAGGGCCCAGAAGCGACGGTGCTCTCGGCGTTTACCTTGCCTTGCGCAGGAGGCAGGCATGGATGACATCATCGCCGATCCCGCGCCGCCAGGCTGGCAGACGGCGGAGTGCCCTGGCAGCAGCAGCAGCGACCCCTCGCCAGAGGCGAAGCAAGGACCGACGCTCATCCCCGTCCACAATCAGGGCGCGGCGCCGAAGTCGCCGCCACGTCGCACCCGAGACGCTGGCGGCACGTGGCGGGCGGAGCAGCAGCAGCAGCAGCAGGAGGTGCAGCAGCAGCAGCAGCAGCCGCCGTCGGAGAAGCCTCAGCCGCCGTGGCGCCAGGCGCAACCGCCAGCAGGCGCGCCCAACGTGGGCGCCTCAGGCGCGCCCAACGTGGGCGCCTTCGTCGCCAAGGTACCCGAAGTGCCGAAAGCGTCTGCGGCGCCAGAGGACGTGGTGCAGGCGTACAAGTTCTTGCGCTCGCTGCTGAGCGAGAGCGCGCCGATCGCCTGGAACTCCAAGCGCGTCCAGGAGCCACTGGAGCTGCTGCAGCGCTACGTCGGCATCTGGGGTCGCGCCAGCAGGGGGCCGCCCGCGCCCATGCACGGTGGCCCGCAATTCTGGCGCGGCCAGACGTGGCGCAAGAGCGGGAAGCGCTGGGGCAACCGTGGTGGTTCAGGCCCCAAGTCGGAGTGGTACGCCTCCAAATACGGCCGCGCGCCACCGCGCCGCTCGCTCCAGGACAGCGGCGGCGGCCCGTACCTCGCGCCGACGCCGCCGCCGCCACCGCCGCCACCGCCGCCCCCGCGGCCGACGGCCGCGAGTTCGGCGCCCGCGGCAAAGGCAGCGGCCGTGCGGCCGCCTCCACTGCCCCTGACGGTCAAGGCGATGCCTTCCAAGAACCGCGGGCTGTACCTCTGAGACTCGCGGGCCGCGGGCTTTGACAACCCCCTCGGAGGTCAGACGCCGACTGAAACATCCATGAGGGGCGGGGGGACGTGAGAGCGGAGAGGTGATGGACGGTGAGCCAGGAGACAAATGGAAAGAGAGCGGAGTGGAAGTTCCAGTCGGCATCTGATTTTCCGATTTTCAGGTGCCGTTCTTCGCCGCTGGCGGCTGTCGCGGTAGGCGTGCGCCGCGCTCGCGGGACCGTTCGCGAATATCCTTTTGCGCGCGTCGCCAGCAAAAAATCGGCGGGGCACCGCCTGTCATGGGCTCTCGTCGGCGGCACTCCGCCTAACTTCGGCGGTGCACCGCCCGCGCGCGCTGGACTCCCAGCACTCCCCCCCATTCAGCTTCGGCGGTGTACCGCCTGTGCGTGCTCCACGCTCCCTGCACGCCTCCTCCATTCCTCTTATGATGTTTTCCGCAGCCGCAGGCTCCAGGCTGCGCTTGCGCCGCGCTTTTCCCGCGCGCGCCTTCGCGGGCGCCCATCCGCCGTCCTCGGCGCGCTCTCGCAGCCTTCGCGGCCGCCTCCCTTCGCGCCGTCTTTGGCGCGCTCTCGATCGCGGGCCTCCAGTGCGCCATCGAGCTCTTCTCTTCGCGAGATGCCCATGATCAGCGTCTTCGGGTGCACGTGCCCGTTGTCGGGGACCTGCTCGAAACGCGGGAGTTTCTTCAAGGGCGCGTCGCGAGATGAGGCCCTGTCGAGGCTCAAGACGCACTTGGTGAAGTCGAGCTACCACCTCCTCGAGGATGTCGACGCGGATCTTCAACTGGCCATCGCCGAGGTCGGCGCGCCCAAACGATTGCTTGCCCACGTCTTTCGGCGAACCTCGGTGGCGCTCGGCTCACCGAGGTCCGAGCGCCTTCGAGGTTCGACGAATGGCGCGAGCGATCGCGGGGCGCGCTTGAAGGTCGAGGAGTGGACTGAGGACACGGACGAGTGGGAGCGCTGGCAGAAGGCCAACGACGAGCAGTGGTGCAAGAACAACCGCCGCCGTGGCGCTCGCAGTGCGCCGTACCAGCCTCCCGAGCAGGTCGCTCCACTCAGCCAGAGTGCAGTGGCGGCGGCCTTCCCGAAGGGCAGCGGCAAGGGCGGTCCGCTTCAGCTCAACATGAGCGGAGCGAGCTCGCCCGTCAGCGCCAACATCGCGCCCGAGGCCACCGTGCAGCTGAACTCAGCGCAGGCGCAGGTGATCCTCGACAGCGTCACGAGGGCGAGGATGTGCTCGGCGGCCTGCCTGGCAGTGGCGGAGCGGTCGGCCGTGGCGTTCCGCGCCGAGCAGGCGGCCCTCGCCGACCTGCAGGAGACGCTGGCCAGCTGGCTCTCCAACAACGCGTCGTGAGGCCACGTTGGGGTCCTCCCGTCGCGGCGGCGTCGACCGCCCCCTTCGGCCGCCTCGTCGGCCGCCCTCTTCGGCCGCCTCGTCGGCCTAGCAGCCCGCCGCGCCGCCCGCGCAGGGCTTGCATCGGCCGCGTAGGCCGCCTTGGGCCCCGCGGGGGTTCGACGCCGACTGACAGATCGGGGAGGGGCACGGTGAGGGAGGTGCGGAGGGAAGGGGCATGGAGAGGAGCATGGGAGGGGGGTGCGGCATGGGGAGGGGCATGAGAATCGGGGTGGGGCGGAAAGGCTGTCGGTCGGCTTCTGACCCCCGCAACTCTTCGGCGCATCCGCGCGGTCGCTCGCGCGCGCGCGGGCCGTGCGCGCACTCTTATTTTTGGCGGGTCCGCCATTCTTTCTTGGAAAACTGCGATCATCATCATCAACATCATCGTCATCAACATCACATCATCATCATCATCATCATCATCATCATCATCATGAGTAGCATTGCCATTCTCATCCTCATCATTCCGATCACCCCCATAGGAGGAGAAGGAAGAGGAGGAGTGGTGGCGAGGAGAGGGCGAGGAAGAGGAGGAGGGGAATGAGGAGGAGGAGGAGGAGGAGGAAGGGGGGGGGAGGAGTCCTTCCCCACCATTTTTCATCATCATTCTCACCATCATCATTCCGATCACCACCATCGGAGGAGGAGGGGGAGGAGGAGGAGGAGCAGCAGGAGGAGGAGTGGTGAGGAAAGAGAATGAGGATGAGGAGGAGGAGAGGGAACGATCTCGGCGCGGCTGCGATGAGGGCTGGTTTCCTGCGCCGCGTATCGCGGCGTATCCTGGCGTATCCTGGCGTATCCTGGCGTATCCTGGCGTATCGCGGCGTATCGCGCGACGGCGCGACGCGATACGCCAGGATACGCCAAGATACGCCGCGATACGCCAGGATACGCCAAGATACGCCCGTATCCTGCCGTATCCTGGCGTATCCTGGCGTATCCTGGCGTATCGCGGGGTGCCGCGGAGCGCGATGCGCCAGGATACGCCAGGATACGCCGCGATGCGCGGCGCAGGAACGCAGCCCTCAGCGCAGCCGCGCCGAGCTCGTTCCGATTCGTCGGAATCGCCATCACCATCACCATCGCCATCTCGCCATCTCACCTTCACCACCACATCACCATCGCCACCTCGCCATCACCACCTCACCATCACCAGAAATCATCGTCAGCACCTCGCCACCACCATCATCGTCACCACCAGCATCATCGTCGTCACCACCATCAGCATCACAACCTTACCACCACGTAGTCGTCGGCGGCGCACCGCCCATCGGTTGGACTTGTCCGCTGTGCTCCGCCCTTTGTTTTGTTTGACGTTTCCGTCGGCGGTGCACCGCCCATTGCCTGGTTGCACAATTTCGTCGGCGGCGCACCGCCCATGGATCGTCGTTGTCGGCGGCGCACCGCCCATTGTATGATTAGACAATTTCGTCGGCGGTGCACCGCCCATCGGTTGGACTTGTCGGCGGCGCACCGCCCAATTTATGATTGGGCAATCTCGTCGGCGGTGCACCGCCAATCGGTCGTCGTTGTCGGCGGCGCAGCGCGCATTGTATGGTTGCACAATTTCGTCGGCGGCGCACCGCCCTTCGATCGTCGTTGTCGGCGGCACACCGCCCATTGCATGGTTAGACAAGTTCGTCGGCGGCGCACCGCCCATCGATCCTCGTCGTCGGCGGCGCACCGCCCATTGTTTGCATGTATATTCGTGAGCGCCACGCCGATCATTTGTTTTCCTTGTCGCGGCTGTCGCATCGCGCCGCGCGTTTTCGGCGGCGCACCGCCTGTTGTTCCAATTGTGTAGGCTGTGTTGCGCAGCCTTGTCCACTTCTCCAGAACCAACCTGCTCTCTCATCCGCCTTGCCCCTTGTTCCCTTTCATCCTCGCGCCGTGTTCTCGACAGCCGTTTTGTGCTGGCGCGCGGCCGCGGGGGCCGCGCGCGCGGCCGCGGGGGCCGCGGCGCCGCGGGCCATGGCGGCCGCCGAGGAGGAGTCGCCCGTGCCCCCCTTCTTGCACGAGGGCGTCAAGTCACCCGCGCCGTCCGAAGACAGCTCGCAGGAAGAAGGCTCGAGGCCGCAGGCAGCAGACTCGTTCAAGAACGAGCCGCAGGAAGCAGGCTCGAGGCCGCAGGAGCTTGGTTCTGTGAAGGCCGAGGAAGGCGACACCTCGGCGGAGGCCAGTGCAGCTCCGCCTTGGCCCAAGGCCTCCTCGCCTGCGACTCCGCAGGAGCCCCCGCAGCGCGTGCCTGAGGAGGTCGCGGCCGCTGCGAAACCAAAGGCGGGGAAGGCGGGGCGGCCTCTCCTCGGGCGCCCCGCCGCCGTGCCGCCCGCCAAGCAGCCCCCGTCGCAGCGCTCGCTTTCTCAGTTCTTGACCGCGAAGAAGGGCGGCGGCGCGCCGCCTGCGAAGGCAAAGGCGAGCGCGGAGCCCAAGGCAAAGGCCAAACAGAAAGCGAAGAAGAAGCCAGCAGCGGCGGCACCTTCGACGGCGGAGGACGCAGCAGCAGGGGCGGACGAGGCAGAGCCACAGCAGCAGGCCCAGACGCAGCACGACAAGAAGTCGGTTGCAGCCTCGCAAGCACCGCCGGCAGCGGAGGAGGATGCAGAGCCACAGCAGCAGCGCCAGGATGCAGCGCCGACGGAGGCAGAGGCGGCAGCAGAGGAGCCGCAGGCCGCGCCCTCAGACACGTTCGAGGCCGCCACGGACGAAGCAAAAGATGACTACGGCCGCTTCACGACGGGCTACGACCCACCCTGTCCAGGCCCGACGTGCGCCAAGTGCGGTCGGGATGCGGAGAGCGTCCGCTTCAGGCTCGCCCAGAAGAGCGCCAACACGTGGTGGTGTGGGAGCTGCAACAGCAAGAGTTCGATGGTGCAGCGCTGCTATGCGCACTGGCCACCGCGCTCGTTCGCTCTCATGCGCAAGGCGGACCAGCAGGCGTTCTGGCGCTCGATGGACGACCCTTCCATTGAGAACAACGCTCAGTTCGAAGAGGAGCTGGTGAGGGTCCTCAGCGTCTCGAGGAAGGAACGCCTCACGGAGACCAAGGGCGGGGATTGGAAGCCCTTGTCCGTCTGGGCCCAGGAGGGGTACGACGCGGACGCCGTCCGTGCCAACAACGACGTGAGGTACAATTCCGACTTGAAGCAGGATTGTTACCGCATCCGCATCGAGGGCAGCAGGCAGGAGAACATCGAAGAGACAGTGAGGCAGGAGCTCCGCCAGAACAGGAAGCCGCCGAGGCCATCCCCACCGAAGCATGAGAGAGCCGTGGAGCCACTCCCGCAAAAGACGCACCGCTCGCCGAGCGGTGGCTACGAGGGCCCCACAGGCGCTGGTCGCCGTTCGACGAGTCGGAGCGGCGACAGCGACTGTTCGCAGAACCGCCAGCTGAAGCGGGGCCACTCCAGCAGCGGCGACGGCGCGGACCGCTTCCCCAGCCGCGGCCGCAAGCGCAGCAGCCGCGGCCGCAGGGCGGACAGCCGCCAGAAGCACCGCTCTTCCAGAGGTTCCCGCAGAGCCGACGCGAAGGGCCGCCGCTCGAGGAGCCGCAGGGCGCACAGCAAGAAGGAGAAGGCCCGCTCGAGGAGCCGCAGGGCGCACAGCAAGAAGGACAAGGCCCGCTCGAGGAGCCGCAGGGCGCACAGCAAGAAGGACAGCCGCAAGACGGGTCGCTCCCAGTCTCGCGAGAAGCAGCGCTCGAGGAGCCGCAACGACCACGGCAAGAAAGGGAGGGACTCGCGCAGTCGCATCAGGAGGGAACGCAGCGAGCAGAAGCGTGTCCAGAAGGCCATCAAGGACCGCAAGGCGTTGGCGATGAAGACGCTGGAAAAGACGGGGTCCTGGGACGTGCAGCTCGCATCGCTCCTCGACGACGAGGACTGCTCCAGGGTGCCGACCTGGGCGGTGAAGAACGCGAAGGACAGCCACAAGGATCTCTCGAAGCTCAGGGAGGCCGCGAAGACCGCGCTCGAGGACCCCAGGGCGAGCTTGCCGTACGAGGCGAAGGCCTTGGAGGCAGCCCTCGCCGACGCAAAGACCGCTGTCGGTGGCCTGCGTTCGGCCATCGAGCACGCGAGCTGCTCAACGGCCTTTTCATCCATCGTGGATGGCGGTGCTCCGCCGATCGACCGCTCGACTGCCGATCGATCGATCGAAGATTTTGCTGATCGACCGCTCGACCCATCGAGGGTTTCGCCGATCGGCCGCCGACCGATCGCGTTCGGATCGGTCGACCGCCGATCGATCGATCGACCGCCGATCGAGCGCCGTTCGATCGCGATCGGCCGCCGATCGATCGCGTTCGACCGCCGATCGATCGCGTTTGCGTCCCGATCATCCTTCTACAGGCCAAGAAGTACAGCAAGAAGAACACCCCGAGGGACTGAGCTCGGCGGCGGCTGCCCTGCTCAGTCCCCAGCCGCTGCGACGCGCGCTGGGGCGCGCTGGAGGCGCGCTGGAAGTCTGCCCCCGCCCGCGCAGACTTCCCTCGCTTAGACAAAAACTATATTCCTCCGTGGTCCGCCTCCCTTTCCTCGTGCACGGCGTCCTTGTAGCCATGCTCCTCTTATTTCTGGCGGTGCACCGCCCATGGGCAGCATCCGCCGACGGCGGTAGTTTGCCTCCTGTCCACACCCCGCACTCTTCTGGCGGTACACCGCCCGTTGCCAGCCATCCGCCGACGGCGGTACTCCGCCTCCTGTCCATGCCCCGCACTCTTCTGGCGGTGCACCGCCCGTGTGCAGCCATCCGTCGTCGGCGGTGCTCCGCTTCCTGTCCATGCTCAGGAGTCTTCTGGCGGTGCACCGCCTGTTGTCAGCCATCCGTCGTCGGCGGTACCCCGCCATCCGTCATCCGTTGTCACCCATCCGTCATCCGTTGTCAACCTTTTCCACCGCCTCACCCACCCTACTTCAACGGCTCGAAGGGCGCCCGCGGCGGCGCGCCAGGCGGGGGCGGCGCCATGGCCGAGCGATGGCCCCCTGCCGAGCGTCAGAGGCTGCAGGGGGCAGCGCTTCTGCGCCCGCGGCGGCGCGCCAGGCGGGGGCGGCGCCATGGCCGAGCGATGGCCTCCTGGCAAGCGTCAGAGGCTGCAGGAGGCAGCGCTTCTGCGGGGCGCATCGCGGGCGGCGCTGGACAGGTGCACGGAATCCAAAAATCAGAATGCGCAATGTGTTTGAAGGATGTTTTGTTTGGTCGGCTTTTTCTTTTCAAAATGCCCGACCGATCTCCACCCGCCTTCCCCGCGCAGGGTGGCTCGCGTCCTGCTGCAGGACGACGACGAGCACGTGGCGGCGGCGACCGTGGGCGCCGACGTGGCTCGCGCGGTGGCGCCGCTTCTGGATGTTATCGAATTGCCGCGCCGAGACGGTGGCCCAGCGTTCAGGTGGACTGTATGTTTGCCCGACAAGATCGTCCCCAAGCTGGCCCACGCGGCGGGGCCTTGGAGTGATCGGTTCTGGGCGGCGATGCGGGCGTTTCCTTCGTCGCCATCGCAACCGTGGCGGATGCTGCTCTACCACGACGACGTGGTCGTCGGCGCGCAGCTCAAAGCTGCCAACCGCAGGACGTCCATTGTTGTGTACATTAGTTTTTTGGAGCTGGGCACATACCTTCAAGAAGAGGGCGCCTGGCTCCCGCTGGGAGTCCTTCGGTCAGAGGACAAGAAGGATATCACCGCAGCGGGCGTGGTGAGGGCCATCCTGCGGCGCCTCTTCCTCGGGCCAGGAGGCGGCGGTTTCGACGTCGGCGCGTCTCGGTTGCATTTCAAGCGCCACAGGCTGATCATGGACGAAAGCGCGGGCAAGGACACCTTCTCGCACAAGGGCTCCAGCGGTTGGCGGCCCTGCTGCAACTGGCACCCTCAGCCGTTGGGACCCGTCTGGTTACCTGGTGGGTATCGCTTGCGTCGGCGCCTCGAGGTTCGACCCGATGACTGCGGAGGCGTCGGGGGCGGGCAATGCGCGGCCGACGCTCGGCGAGTCCAGAGAGTTCACGAACGGACTTCGCGAACTCCCTGGAATTCGCGAGCGGAGTTCGCTCGGCCGGCTCCCGCCAAGGAGTTCGCGAAGGGGTACGACGAACTCGTGGAACTTCAACGCGCGGCGAGTGCAGTGGCCTTCCAGAATCTCCAATCCGCGTACGGCATCACTGTGAACGAGTTCTCGTTGATGGCCGACGTCGAACTCCGACGCGTTTGCTCGCTGGACATGTACACGCGCGACCCGATGCACATCATCCTGGCGAGCGGAGGCACGTTCCAGGTGGAGGTGTTCTGCCTGCACAAAGCAGTGGCGCGCGTGATTCCAGACGTGTGGGATCGGTGGCGAACCGATTTCCAGCGCTGGGCTCCAGGCCGCGGCGGAGGGAAAGCTCCCGTGCATCTCTTCTCCCCTGCCAGGAAGAAAGCCTGCGTCGAGGCAGGGCATTTCGTCGGCTCCGCGTCGGACTGCCTCGCCGTCCTGCCGTTCCTCAGGAACTGGCTGCACGTGGATTTCTTGCCGCATCACGCGCCGTTCCTGCCCCAGGCGCGGTCCTTTGAGGCCATGTATGCCGTCATGGAACTGTACCTGGCGGCGAAACGCGGCGGCTGCCCAGACACGTTCGATGTTGATTTCAAGCGCCATGTCGGGTTGGCGCTCAGGAAACACGTGCGGGCCTACACGGACGCGTGGATCGTGCCTAAGCATCATTATCTTTGGCACGCAGCTGTGCAGGCGGCGGAGGATGGGTTGATGCTCGACTGTTTCGTGCTCGAGCGAAAACACAAGCTCATCAAGGACACCGCGGAGCACTACGACCGCTTGGGCGGCATGGACAAGGATGTGATCACCCAAGCTGTGGCTACGTACTTGCACGAGTCCTCGGCCGCGCCGCGCCAGTCGCACAAATGGTGGCCGACCCCTGAGCTCGACGGGATCATCGGGCAGCGCGGTTGGGGCCAAATGGGCTTTGGTGCACGCGCGAGCCTCCACGGGGGGCGCGCCTGCGGGGGCGCCTCTCGGGGCAACGCCGAGGCTCGCACGTGCACCAGGGCCTATCCAAGCACGGCGCCATCACTTGTCGTCGAGCTGCTGTCGGCGGCCTCGTCTACGGCAGCGGGGACGCGTGGCTCGAGGGCGACGCCGCGTTCCACGTCCACTGCGTGGCGGTGGCCGCGGGGCGCTCCTACCTCATCGTGGAGCCGCTGGACCTGGCGTCGCGGCCTGCGCCTGGGGAGTCCGCGTGGCGGCCACGAGGAGGACCGAGCTGTGCAAGGAGGAGGGAGGGGGAGGAGGGGAGGGAGGGGGAGGAGGAGGAACAGGGGGACGAGGAGGAGGGGAGGAGGAGGGGGACGAGGAAGGAGAGGAGGAGGAGGAGGAGGAGGAGGAGGAGGAGGGGGACGAGGAGGATGGGATGGCCCACTACGCCGCCGCCCCATAGGATGCGGCGCGCTGGCTGCTGAGGACGCCCCGCGGGCGCCTGCGGCGTACACCCGCCGAGCCGAGGACGGGTCGGTCCGCGCGCTGGTGTAAAACGCGCGCGCGCGGCGGTGCACCGCCTGGCGGTGGGCCGCCTGTTGTAAAAAATCACGTTCGCGCGGCGGTAGCCCGCCTGGCGGCATCCCGCCTGGGGAAAAGGAGGGACGGAGAGGAGGGGAACGGGAGCGGGGCCCCGCAGGCTGCACGGATCGATGGCGACGCCGACGCGTTTTTGAAAGCGCCCCCGCCCCCATTTTCCATACGAAAAAGCAGACTTATCGGACTTATAAGATATAAGTTACATATAAGTAAGATATAAGTAAACTAGTTTTGATGAAGATGCTAGATATAAGTAAGAAGAAGTAACATACATGCAGCATGTAACATACGTCAACGCCATCACCAACGTGAGGGGGGAGGGGTGGTCCGGAACCGGAACCGGAACCGGCACGGGACGCGTGGAGAGGGATAGGGATGAGGGATGATCCCTAAACGGAACCAGAACCGGAACCGGAACCGGAACCAGAGCAGCGCGCGCTGCCTGAGGAAGGGGGGGGTGGTCCGGAACCGGAACCGGAACTGGAACCGGCACCGGACGCATTGAGAGGGATCGGGATATGATCCCCAACCGGAACTGGAGCCGGAACCAGAACCGGAACCGGAACCGGAACCAGAGCAGCGCGCGCTGCCTGAGGGGGAAGGGGTGGCCCGGAACCGGAACCGGAACCGGACGCATGGAGAGGGATATAGAGATAAGGGATGATGATCCCTATCCGGAACCGGAACCGGGACCGGAACTGGAACCAGAGCAGAGCGCGCGCTGCCTGAGGGGGGAGGGGTGGTCCGGAACCGGAGCCGGAACTGGAACCGGGACCACAGCAGCGCGCGCTGCCTGAGCGGGGGGGTGATCCGGAACCGGAAGCGGAACCGGAAACGGCACCGGGCGCATGGGGAGGGATAGGGACGAGGGATGATCCCTGACAGGTTGATCCCTAGCGAGAACCGGAACCGGAACCGGAACTGGAACCGGAACCAGAGCAGCGCGCGCTGCCTGATGGGGTGGGGTCATCCGGCTGACCTCGGTCGGCTGGCCCTAACTGAGACTTCAATTTTTCGCTGCTGGACGGCGCCCCGCCGGGAAAGCCAGAGCAGGAGCACGATGCACGGAACACGACGGCATGCATGCCGTCCCCCCACCCTTTCGGCACACCCCTCACAAGGATCACGGCCCCATAAGGATCCCCACCAAAGGCTTAAGTAGGAGGGCCCGCATGCAGTAACCCCACAGTTTCGGCATTGCCCTCACGCGGACCATGGCCCCATAGGGAGCTCCACCGAAGACTTAAGTAGGAGGGCCCGCGTGCGGTCACTCCACCATTTCGGCACACCCCTCACGAGGAGTTTGGCCAGCTGCGCAAGCTGCGCCAGTTGCGCCAGTTGGTTGTCGCAGTTTAGCGACAGTTGCACCAGATGTGCCGCTTGCGCCAGTGGGTGCGCCGAAATCCACGGGGGGACGCTCTGCGGACCCTGCCAATGCTGAGACCTGTTGTGCCAGTTGTGCTAGTCGAGCCCTTATTGAGCCACGAAACGAGTGAGCGCTGTGCCGAAAACCTCGGAGTGGCGCTCTGCGCACCCTGCCGATACTGGGACCTGTTGTGCCGGCTGTTTGAGGCTCGACCCTACCACTGCTTCGGCCTGTGATGCCAGTTGTCGTCGGCCGACGACTCCGACGACGACGACGACAACGACGACGACGACAGCCACGACTCCGACACCGACGAAGACGACGACGACGACGACGACGACGACGACGACGACAACTCCGATGACGATGACAACGACGACGACTCCGACGACTCCGACGACTCCGATGATGACCCCGACAACGACGACGACCCCATCGCTGCGATAAGATATGACCACCGCTGCGGACACAGTCCAGGCCTAGCTGAGACTAGGTGGGCCAGGCAGTGGCCACAGAAATCTAACGTGTCTGGAGCCGCAAAGGCTGCGATAGGACACGGGAAGGGGGAGCCGCAGCAGATGCAGCGGCACGGGTAAGAAGAAAAATATGAAGAAGAAGAAGAAGAAGAAGAAAGAAGCTGATGATGATGACGAAGAATAACAATAAGACAAAAAGAAGGAAGTCGAGGAAGAAAAAAGAGGAGGGGAGCGTGAGCATGCACAGAAGGGGCGAACGCCTCGGGAGGGAAGGCCCGCAAAAGCATCCGGAACGACCCAATACGGTTTCAGAGGACCCCTGCACTGTCCCGGAAGGCACAAAGCAAACCTCAAGACGGTCGACGAAGGCCTGAAGATGGTACCAAAGGGGCCCAAGGGCCCAAGTGAAGCGCCATGCAGGACTCCATGACAATCCGAGGACAGGCATAACCAGGCCAATGTGGCCCGTCGAAGAGCCACGATAAAAGGCGTCACACGTTACAGCCGTCCTTGTCGACGTCATCCTCCTCGTCAGCATCACCACCATCCCCGTCCTCATCGTCAAGATCAACAAAATATCACAATGATCCCCTCCACTCTGACTGGCCCCGTCACCGTGACCTTCGCCATCACCATAACCGTGAGCAGCATGATTTTCATCGTCGTCGCCTCCACCACCACCGCAATCGTCGTTTTCGTCATCAGAACTGTCGTTGCCATCGTCACCGATATCATGATATGCACCTCCTCCTCATCCTCCTGCTCCTTCTCCTCCTCCTCCTCCACCTCCTCCTCATCGACATCACCATCATCAGCATTGCCATAATGACCATCGACATCGTCATCATCTGCATCAGCACCATGATCGTCACCATCACCATGAGCGGCGTCATCATCATCATCATCATCATCATCATCATCATCATCATCATCATCGTCGTCCTCGTCGTCCTCGTCGTCGTCGCCGTCGTCATCATCATCGTCATCTTCGTCGTCGTCATCATCATCGTCATCATCACCATCATCGTCATCATCATCATCATCAGCAGCAACATCATCATCTCATGTGTCGTCGGCGCCGTCACCGACAAAGTCCCGTCGAGGGGATACGAAACCGTTTTCCTGGGAACCGTTTCCCCGGAACCGCTTCCCCGGGACCTCCCCGGAGGACCGTTTCCCAGGAGACCTCTTCCCTGGGGACCGCTTCCCCGGAGCAGCGTTTCCCCGGGACCGTTTCCCCTGTTCCGTTTCCCCGGGAACGCTTGCCCGGAACCGTTTCCCCCCGATCCGTTTCCCCGGAGCCGGTTCCCCAGAACCGTTTCCCCGCAGCCGGTTCCCCTGGACCGTTTCCCCGGTGCACCGTTTCTCCAGAACCGCTTCCCTGGAACTGGGTCGGGCTCGGGTCGGTCGGACGGGACATTCAAACAGAATGCATCATCGAGTTGGCACGCGAATACCCAAACGGGCGGGACGGGTCTGGCGGGCGAGGCCCGAACGGGCGGACCCAAACGGGCGGGGCGGGTCGGGTCGGGCGGGCGGGACATTCAAGTAGAATGCATCATCGAGTTGGCACGCGAGTACCCTAACGAGCGGGACGAGACCGGCGGGCGGGCGGACCCTAACGGACGGGACGGGTCGGGTCGGGTCGGGCGGACCCTCACGGGCGGGACGGGTCGGGTCGGGCGGGACATTAAAGAATGATGCACCATCGAGTTGGCACGCGAGTACCTTAACGGGCGAGACGGTCCCGGCGGGCGGGCGGACCCTAACGGGCGGGACGGGTCGGGTCGGGCGGGCGGACCCTAGCGGGAAAGGTCGGGTCGGGTCGGGCGTGCGGGACATTAAAGTATGATGCGCCATCGAATTGGCACGCGAGTGCCCTCACGGGCGGGACGGGTCCGGCGGCCCCGACCCTAGCGGGCGGGACGGGTCGGGTCGGGCGTGCGGGACATTAAAGAATGATGCACCATCGAGTTGGCACGCGAAAGCCCTAACGAGCGGGACGGGTCGGGTCGGGTCGGGCGGACCCTAACAGGCGGGACGGGTCGGGTCGGGCGTGCGGGACAATAAAGAATGATGCACCATCGAGTTGGCACGCGAATACCCTAACGAGCGGGACGGGTCGGGCGGGCGGACCGTAACGGGCGCGACGGGTCGGGTCGGGCGGGCGGACCCTAACGGGCGTGTCGGGTCGGGTCGGGCGGGCGGGACATTAAAGTATGATGCATCATCGAGTTGGCACGCGAGTACCCTAACGGGCGGGACGGGTCCGGCGGGCGGGCGAACGGGTCGGGTCGAGCGGACGGGACATACAATAATGGGTCGCCTTGGCAGATGGGCAGTTACGGGCCAAGGATGGTCGCCACTTGAGCAAACTATACGGATGGTTCCCCCCCACCAGCCATCCTGGGCGTAGGTGGTCTGGCGAGTTTCCTCTTCCATCTTTCCCCGTCTTCCCCTTCGGGGAGGGTTTCCCCCCCCCCTCCCCCTCGCCCCTGGACCTGGGCGGGGGATGGGGGGGGGCGCGGGCGGTGAGAGCGTCCAAGATGGCCGAAAATGGCGCCAACAGGGACTCGGAGAGCCCAGTGTGACCTCCAAGATGGCTCAAGATAGCCCAACATGCCTCAAGATGGTTCTCAAGATGCTCCAACAGGCCCGAAGACCGCCCCAGGACAGCTCCAAGTAGCCACGGAGCCAGCCAAGGAGACCCTCCAAGAGCCCAATATCCCTCGAGTACGAGTGAAAATATCAATGTTTTTGTTGTTTTCTCGTCTTTTCGCTTCCGATGGCTTTCCGAGGCCTCAAGATGGCTCCAAGAAACCCTGAAACAAATCCCAAATAGAGACCCGAGATGGCTCCCAAAACGACCCTAATAGCGCCCAAGAGCGCTCCAACAGCGCCCCCGCAGAGGTCCAAGATGTGATCCCTGGGCATCCCGAGGGGGGCCCGTAATGAGGGAACCCCCTTGTTTGATCGATGTACTCCAAGATGGCCACAAGTGCGCCCCCAAGGTTCCGACACGCGTCAGGAAGCCATGGGTTTGGGATTTTTCTGGGGGGGTAGTGGCAATCTACGTTCGAAACGGGGCTCTGGACCGAAGAGCAAGACCATAGGGCGCCCGTCTTTTACGGAAGCGCTTCCCGCAGGAAAAATGAATCATGTCTCTTACTATCACGTGATCTGGATCGACTCGACGGCTTCCAGGCGAGGTGTCCCCGGAGAATCTACAACATCCCGCCAGCGTTCGTCTCTCGAATCAGCAATGTCCAGGTGCGAGCGACAGCACAAACACAAAAGCTATCAATTGTTCTAATGCAGCGGCAATTGAAGTACTACTGTGAAGTGGCGAAGTCTCCTTCGACGGCATTTCCAAAGACAATGGTACTTGAGTCTATTGAGCAGTGGCCCACGCTTGAGCTTGTCCCCTGGAAGTGGAAAGACATCCTTCGCAAAAGAGGACGACCACGATTACAATGGACAACTTACATGCACGCCCGGGCTCTGAGCGCAGCGGGGAACGGTTCGGAACGCTTATACAAGATTTGTTGCAGTCCACGCAGTGGAACGCAGCAGTCGATCAGTACACGCAGACATTATGAATATGTTTGCCTTCTGTGCCTTTTCCTTCCCCTCCCTCCCTCCCTCCTTCCCTCCCTCCACCCCTCCCCCGGAATGCTGCGCAGGTTTCCCTCGCACTTCGCTGGCACAAAGGAGGCAACGATTTCACCGAGGCACTATGCAGCTGTTACTTTGCATGTTCGTGCACGCCTCCCCACATGTCTGTATATTCTGGATTGCCGAATCTTTTGCCGATGCGCCGTCTACGCGCGGCCTTTTCCAGTCCAGTCCAGTCTCTGAAGGTCTCGCATGCTTCCCCGATTGCGGAAAAACGCCTGGCGGGGAGCTGACCAGGGCTTCAAAACTGGTGAGAGTTTCACCGATAACTCTCAGAAGGTCTCACATGCTTCCCCGATTGCGGAAAAACGCCTGGCGGGGAGCTGACCAGGGCTTCATGCGGAAGGAGGAGCGTATCATGAAAAACCGGACGTTCTGACGAGCAACGCGGTCCGAAGCTTTGCGAACGTTCTGACGAGCAAGCGTATCATGAAAAACCGGTCCGAAGCTTTGCGGACGTTCTGACTAGCAACGCGCTGACAGTTCCACTGCAGCACCTGCGAAGTCAAACGACATGGGTCGTACTCCATCTGTCGAGCCACGTGGCCTGCGTATGATGATGATGATGATGATGATGATGATGATGCTGATGATGCTGACGACGACGACGACGACGACGACGACGACGACGACGACGATGCTGGTGCCGATAGAAGCCGAGAGTCTGTATTGTCTCTCTTTCTCTTTTACTATGTTGAGAATCTCTCTCTGTGTCGATCTCTCGCCTCTCTACCAATCATGACTTCCGTCTCATATCCGCCACCGAGCCTCGAGGCACGAAGTGGGGTGTCCTCAGGTCCTCAAGGGTCACCTGCTCTCTCTACTCAGGACTGGGGAATTCTAATATTTTAAAGGCTGGGGGCCTAAATTCTCACACGTTCCCGGCGTTCCCGCGCGCTCTCGCGCGCTTTTGGGCTCGGTCGCATGGATTCCCCAGAGGCCACAAGGCCACAAGACATGCTAGGAGGGCCTCATGAAACGCCCAGGAGGCCTCCACGACAGCCCAAGAGTGCTCCAAGATGCCCAAGATGGCCCCAAGAGTGCCCAAGAGACCCCAAAGAAGCCCCAGGAGCGCTCCAACAGGACCCCGAGAAGGCCCAAACAGACAAAAAACATGGATGAGTCTTGTGTTGGTCGTTGTTTTTCGTGTTCTCGCGTTTTCGGGCTTCCGACGCTCCAAGATGGCCACAGAGGCCCCAAAGACCGCCCCAGGACGGCCCAAGAGGCCCCTCAGAGGTTCCGAAGACAGCCCAAGAGTATCCCAAAACGGCCAAACAGGTGCCCACAGTCGCCCCAAGACGCCCCTCTTACCCAAAAGGGTGAACACGAACCAGGAATTCGAGCCTGCCGCCCCGAGGAAGGGGCCCCCACGAGGCCGCAAGAGGCCCCCAAGAGACCCCAAGAGATCCCCTAGAGGCCCCACGAGGCCCCCAAGAGGCCCCAAAAGAGACCCCAAGAGGCCCCCAAACGGCGCCTTAGAGCCCTCGAAACTGCTTCTAAGTAACACCCAAAAAGGCCTGTAACCCACAACCCAGGCACGGTGGCGGGATGGGCCGAAGGCCACTAGATCCGCCGCCCCCTGCTTGCAGGGGTGCCTGGCGTGTTAGATTTTATCGGTTTTGGTTTTGGTTCTTTTTCTAAAAGAACTCCCCAGTGGGCTTCGGCCCGTCCCGCCGGCCACCCGGAAAGGATGCCCAGGAGCTCAATTCCCCAATTTCCTGCCCCAGACGGTTCCAAGATGGCCTCCAAGATGCCTCTAAGACGGCCAGGATGGTCTCTAAGACGGCTAAGATGGCCTTATGATGCCTCCAAGACGGTCCAAGACGGCCTCCAAAACGGCCCAAGAGAGTCCAAGACGGCCCAAGACGGCCCAAGAGGCCCCCCAGAGGCCTCCCAGACGGCCCAAGAGGCCTCCAAGAGGTCCTCCAGGAGAGTCCGAAGAGGCCAAAATCATTGATTTTCCCTTGGTTTTTGAAGGATTTTGGCATTTGCGCCTTTTCGGCTCTCCGACGGCTCAAGACGGCCCAAGAAGCCCCCAAGATCGCCCAAGAGGCCCCCAAGAGAGCCCCATGATGGCCCAAGTGGCCTCCAAGATGGCCCCTAGAGGGCCCCAAGACGGCCCAAGAGGCCTCCAACACGCCCAAGATGGCCTCCAAGACGCCCAAGATGGCCTCCAAGACGGCCCTGGAGCATTCCAAGCGGGCCCCAAGTCGGCCCATAGAGGCCCCCCAAACGGCTTCCGACGGCTTCAGACGTGCCAGGAACCCACCAAGATGGCCGAAGTTGGCTCGAAGCTGGCCCGAGACGGCCCAAAAAGCCCCAAAGATCGCCCAAAGCTTGCCCAAGAGGCCTCCAAGACGGCCAAGATGACCTTCAAGATGCCCACGTGTTCCCCGAAGGCTTTCCAAACCGATTCGGGGAACACGTGGTCCGATAGCTTGGCAGGTCTGGCCTCAACGTTCGGCCACATAGGCGCTTCCAAAAAGGCAGGGGGCGGCGGTGATTCGCCGTAGGCGTCTTCGATCCGCCGCCCCCTGCTTGCCACAGGGGTGCACGGCGTGCTGGATGTTTCAGGTTTGGTTTTGGTTCTTTTTCTAAAAGAACTCCCCAGTGGGCTTCGGCCCGTCCCGCCGGCCACCCGCAAGTTTCCGAAAATCCATCTGTCAATGCCTTTGTTGCCCCAACTTGGCCCAAGATGGCCTCCAAGACGGCCAAGATGGCCCAAGATGGCCTCCAAGATGCTTCCAAGACGGCCAAGATGGCCTCCAAGACGGGTAAGATGGCTCCAAGATGCACCCAAGACGGCCCAAGATGGCCTCAAGATGGTCTAAGACGGCCCAAAAGGCCCGCAAAAGGCCTCCAAGACGGCCCAAGAGCCCTCCAAGACGCCCTCCAGGAAGGCCCGAATAGGTTAAAATCATTGATTTTCCTTAGGTTGTTCAAGGATTTTGGCATGTTCTTCTTTTCAGCTCTCCGACGGCCCCAAGACGGCCCAAGAGGTCCCCAACATCGCCCCAACAGCACCCAAGAGGCCTCCAAGATGGCCCCATGACGGCCCAAGAGGCCCCCAAGAAGGCCCCAAGAGGAGCCTCAAGACGGCCCAAGAGGCCTCCAAGACGCCCAAGATGGCCTCCAAGACGGCCAAGATGGCCCAAGATGGCCTCCAAGATGCCTCCAAGACGGCCAAGATGGCCTCCAAGACGGGTAAGATGGCTCCAAGATGCACCCAAGACGGTCCAAGATGGCCTCAAGATGGTCTAAGACGGCCCAAAAGGCCGGCAAAAGGCCCAGGAAGGCCACAGAGAGGCCCCCAACCCAGCCCAGACGGCGTCAGGCAGAACAGGAAGGCCGCAAGGCATCCAAAGAGGCCCCCAAGATGCTTCCAAGACCGCACATGTGGCCCAATATAAACCCAGAGTAGCCAAAAAGGCTCTCAAGAGACCTCCTCCTCCATTCCCCCCCTTCCTATCTCTCCTCTCCTCCCCGTCCTCCCCCACGTGTTCCCCGAAGGCTGTAAAGACCGATTCGGGGAACATATGGCCCAATAACTTTGCAGACCTCTGGCCACAGCAGTCGGCCGCATCGGCGCTTCCGAAAGGGCAGGGGGCGGCGGTGATTCGCCGTAGGCGTCTTCGATCCGCCGCCCCATGTCGCTTCAGCAAAGGGGTGCCCGGCGTGCTGAATCCTCTCGGTTTTGGTTTTGGTTCTTTTTCCAAAAGAACTCTCCAAGTGGGCTCCGGCGCGTCCCGCCGGGGCCGCGGAAGGCCCGGAAACGAGCTCAACGACCGCAACAAATCCTCCAAGATGGCTCAAGAAACGGCCGTTTCGCTCGGGACATCCTCAACAAATCGCTAACATGGCCCAAGATGGCCTCCAAGTCCGCCCAACATGGTCCAAGATGGCCTCCAAGACGGCCCAAGAGAGTCGAAGATGGCCCACGACGGCCCAAGAGGCCCCCCAGAGGCCTCCCAGACGGCCCAAGAGGCCTCCAAGAGGTTCTCCAGGAGGGCCCGAAGAGGCCAAAATCATTGATTTTCCTCTTGGTTTTTGAAGGATTTTGGAAATTTGCGTCTTCTCGGCATTCCGACGGCTCAAGACGGCCCAAGAGGCCCCCAAGATCGCCCAAGAGGCCCCCATGACGGCCCAAATGGCCTCCAAGTTGGCCCCCAAAGGGCCCCAAGACGGCCCAAGAGGCCTCCAACACGCCCAAGATGGCCTCCAAGACGCCCAAGATGACCTCCAAGACGGCCCCGAAGCGCCCCGAGAGGGTCCCCCGTTGGCCCAGAAAAGCCCCCAAGACGGCTCCCGACGGCGTCAGACGTGCCAGGAACCCACCAAGATGGCCGAAGTTGGCTCGAAGCTGGCCCAAGACGGCCCAAGAGGCCCCCAAGAGGGCCTCCACGAAGGAGGAAAACGGCCAAAAACCTTGATTTTCCTAAAATTTTCGACGGATTTAGACATTTCCTTCTTTTCGGCCTTCCGACGGCCCGAGACGGCCCAAGAGGCCTCACAGATCGCCGAAAGGTCGCCCAAGAGGCCTCCAAGACGGCCAAGATGACCTTCAAGATGCCCACGTGTTCCCCGAAGGCTTTCCAAACCGATTCGGGGAACACATGGTCCGATGGCTTGGCAGGTCTGGCCTCAACGTTCGGCCACATAGGCGCTTCCAAAAAGGCAGGGGGCGGCGGTGATTCGCCGTAGGCGTCTTCGATCCGCCGCCCCCTTTTGCTTTAGCAAAGGTGCCTGGCGTGCCGAACCTCTCGGTTTTTTTTTGTCAGAAAAGAACTCCCCCTGGGGATCCGGCACGTCCCGCCGGCCACCCAGAAACTGCATCAGTCAATGCCTGAAACGGCCGTTTCGCTCGGGACATCCTCAAAAATCGCAAACATGGCCCACGATGGCCTCCAAGTCCGCCCAACATGGTCCAAGACGGCCTCGAAGACTGCCCAAGAGAGTCCAAGACTGCCCAAGAAGGCCCAAGAGGCCCCCCAGAGGCCTCCCAGACGGCCCAAGAGGCCTCCAAGAGGTCCTCCAGGAGGGCCCGAAGAGGCCAAAATCATTGATTTTCTTTTGGTTTTTGAAAGATTTGGGAAATTTGCTTCTTCTCGGCATTCCGACGGCTCAAGACGGCCCAAGAGACCCCCAAGATCGCCCAAGAGGCCCCCAAGAGGGCCCCATGACGGCCCAAAGGGCCTCCAAGATGGCCCCAAGAGGGCCCCAAGACGGCCCCAGAGGCCTCCAACACGCCCAAGATGGTCTCCAAAACGCCCAAGATGGCCTCCAAGACGGCCCCGAAGCGCCCCAAGAGGGTCCCCCGTTGGCCCAGGAAGGCCCCCAAGACGGCTCCCGACGGCGTCAGACGTGCCAGGAACCCACCAAGATGGCCGAAGTTGGCTCGAAGCTGCCCAAGACGGCCCAAGAGGCCCCCCAAGAGGGCCTCCAGAAGGCCAGAAGAGGCCAAAAACATTGACTTTCTCAAGGTGTTTTTCGGATTTTGACATGTGCTTCTTTTCGGCCTTCCGACGGCCCGAGACGGCCCAAGAGCCCCCAAAGATCGCCGAAAGATCGCCCAAGAGGCCTCCAAGACGGCCAAGATGACCTTCAAGATGCCCACGTGTTCCCCGAAGGCTTTCCAAACCGATTCGGGGAACGCATGGTCCGATGGCTTGGCAGGTCTGGCCTCAACGTTCGGCCACATAGGCGCTTCCAAAAAGGCAGGGGGCGGCGGTGATTCGCCGTAGGCGTCTTCGATCCGCCGCCCCCTTGTGATTTATCACAGGGGTGCCTGGCGTGCTGGATCCTATCGGTTTTGGTGTTGGTTCTTTTCCAAAAAAACTTCCCTGGGGCTCCAGCGCGTCCCGCCGGCCACCCGGAAAAACTCTCAAGGAGCTCAATTCCCCAATCTTTCGCTCAAGATGGCCCAAGATGGCCTCCAAGATGGCCACGTTGGCCCAAGATGGCCTCCAAGATGGTCCAAGATGGCCTCCAAGACGGCCCAAGAGGGTCCAAGATACCTCCAAATTCGCCCAAGAAGCCTCCAAGACGGCCCAAGACAACCCAAGAGGCCTCCAAGAGGTCCTCCAGGAGGGCCCGAAGAGGCCAAAATCATTGATGTTCCTTCGGGTTTTGACAGGTTTTGGCATTTGCTTCTTTTCGGCCTTCCGACGGCTCAAGACAGCCCAACAGGCCCCCAAGATCGCCCCAAGATCGTAAACCAGGCCTCCAAGATGGCCCCATAGTCAAAATTACCAAAGCTGGTCAGGTGGATGTTAATTGAAGGATGGTACCCATGAACTGATAAAATGAACATGTGACCAACCAAATGTGTGTTAGGATGTAACAGGTTTTGCCCATGAACTCCCAAAAAGCTCCGAAGACGCCCCAAAGGCCCCAAGACGACTCCAAAGGCTCCTTAGGCGCCCGAAGATGACACGAAGACCGGCCTAACGACTAGGCCCCCAGACGCCCCAAGATGCACACGAGTCCCACCCCGAGAAGGCCAAAGAGGCCCCCAAGACGGCCCCAAGACGGCCCCAAGAGGGCCCCAAGACGGGCCAAGAGGCCTCCAAGACGCCCAAGATGGCCTCCAAGACGGCCCCGAAGCGCCCCAAGAGGGCCCCAAGTCGGCCCAGAGAGGCAACTCAAGACGGCTCCCGACGGCGACAGACGTGCCAGGAACCCGCCAAGATGGCCAAAGTTGGCTCGAAGCTGGCCCAAGACGGCCCAAGAGGCCTCCAAGAGGGCCTCCAGGAAGGCCAGAAAAAAACCAAAAACACTCATCTTCCTTAGGTTTTTGAAAGGTTTTGACATTTGCTTCTTTTCGACCTTCCGACGGCCCGAGACGGCCCAAGAGCCCCCAAAGATCCCCCAAAGATCGCCCAAAAGGCCTCCAAGATAGCCCCAAAACGGCCCAAGAGGCCCCCAAGACGGCCCCAAGAGGCCCCAAGACGGCCCAGGAGGCCTTCAAGACGCCCAGGATGGCCTCTTGGGCCGCCCTGGAGCATTCCAAAAGGGCCCCAAGTCGACCCAGAGAGGCCCCCCAAACGGCTTCCGACGGCAAGACGGCCGAAGATGGCCCTAAGATGGCCCAAGACAGCCCAAAAGGCCCCTAAGAGGGCCTCCAGGAAGGCCCGGAAAAGCCAAAATCATTGATTTCCTATGAGTTTTTGAAGGATTGTGGCATTTGCTTTTTTTCTGCCTTCCGACGGCCCGAGACGGCCCAACTGCCCCCAAAGATCGCCCAAGAGGCCCTCAAGACGGCCCCAAGAGGCCCCCAAGACGGCCCAAGAGGCCTCCAAAGAGCCCTCCAAGACGTCCTCCAAGAAGGCCCGAAAGGGTCAAAATGGCCTCCAGACGGCCAAGATGACCTTCAAGAAGCCCACGTGTTCCCCGAAGGCTTTCCAAACCGACTCGGGGAACACATGGTCCGATAGTTTGGCGGGTCTGGCTTCAACGTTCGGCCACATACGCGCTTCCAAACAGGCAGGTGGCGGCAGTGATTCGCCGTAGGCGTCTTCGATCCGCCGCCCTTTGTTGGCGTGCCACAGGGGTGCCCGGCGTGCTAGACCCTTTCGGTTTTGGTGTTGGTTCTTTTCCAAAGAACTCCCCCTGCGGCTTCGGCCCGTCATGCCGGCCACCCGAAAGGGATCTCAATTCCGGAAAAATCCCCCAAGACGGCTCCAGATGGCCTCCAAGATGGTCATATTGGCCCAAGATGGTCTCCAAGATGGTCCAAACTGGCCTCCAAGTCCGCCCAAGATGACCCAAGACGGCCTCCAAAACGGCCTAAGATGGCCTCAACATTGCCCAAGACGGCCCAAGAGGCCCCCAAGGGGTCTCCAAGATGGCCCAAGAGGCCTCCAAGAGGTCCTCCAGGAGGGCCCGAAGAGACCAACATCATTGCTTTTCCGTTGGGTTTTGACAGGTTTTGGCGTTTGCTTCGTTTCGGCCTTCCGACGGCTCAAGACGGCCCAAGAGGCCCCCAAGATCGCCCACGAGGCCTCCAAGATGGCCCCATGACGGCCCCAGAAGCCCCCCAATAGGCATCCAAGACGGCCAAGATAGCCTCCAAGACGGCTAAAATGACCCCAAGATGCCTCCAAGACGGCCCAAGATGCATCCACGACGGCCCAAGATGGCCGCAATATTGCCCAAGACGGCCCAAGAGGCCTCAAAGAGGTCTCCAAGACGGCCCAAGAGGCCTCCAAGAGGTCCCCCAGGAGGACCCGAAGAGACCAACATCAGTGTTTTTCCTTAGGTTGTTGAAGCATTTTGGCATGTGCTTCTTCTCGGCATCCCGACGGCTGAAGACGGCCCAAAATGTCCCAAAGGTCGCCCCAAGATCGCCCACGAGGCCTCCAAAATGGCCCCATGACGGCCCCCCAATACAGCCCCAAGAGGCCCTTCAAGACGGCCAAGGTGGCCTCCAAGACGGCTGAGATGGCCCCAAGATGCCTCCAAGACGGCCCAAGATGCATCGAAGACGGCCTAAGACGGCCCAAGATGCCCCCAAAAGGCGCCCAAGACGACCCAAGACGCCTCCAGGAGGTCGTCCAGGAGGACCCGAAGAAACCAAAATCATTGTTTGTTGTTTCAAAGGGTTTTGACATATTGCGGCATTTGCTTCTTCTCGGCCTTCCGACGGCTCAAGACGGCCCAAGAGGCCCCCAAGATCGCCCCAAGATCGCCCACGAGGCCTCCAAGATGGCCCCATGACGTCCCAAAAAGCTCCGAAGACGGCCCCAAGAGGGCCCCAAGACGACCCAAGAGGCGTCCAAAGCGCTCAAGATGGCCTCGAAACCAGCCCTGAAATGCCTCAAGAGGGTCCCAAGATGACCCAGACAGGCCCCCATGACGGCTTCCGACGGCGTCAGACAAGCCAGGAACGCCCTAAGACTGCCAAAGAGACCCCCAAGACCAAAGGCTCCCAGCAGGCCCAAGGAGGCACCGAAGAGGCCTCCAAGAGGCCCCCAGCAAGCCCCCAGGAAACCCCAGGAGTGCCCCAAAAGGCGCCCAAGATAGTCTTTCCTCTGAGAATCGGGGTAGAATGATAAAGGAATTAAGATCTCATGTTCGCTCTGCTCAGGTAGAGCGGAGGCGGGATGAGACATCGATAAGACAGATATCCGTTAAGCTAAACCACTCGATCCGGAATAGGGAGGAGGAAGGCCGAGGACGGACGACGACGAATCGCCCGCGCGCCCAGCACGCCCCCTTTCTCTCCTGCCAGCCGAGGTCGGCTGGTGTGAGCAATTATACAGCTGCAGAAACGCAGCATCCAGCCGCAGCACCCACGGCCTGTACATTTGCACAACCACCGGAGCCAACCCGAAAAAAGCTTTTACGGCTCAACGGTGGCTGCGGGGGGCCAAGGGCCGAAGAGGCTCGACGTTTCCCACCATGGTTATAAATAGTTTCTCTCCGCTGGACCGGCTTAGCCGACCAGTAGAGAGGTCCGCGCCCAGCACGCTTAGCGCGCGGGTAAAGTGCGTGGCGCGCGCATGCCGCGGGCGGAGTCACGCGGGCCGCACTCAGTTGAGGCCCCCCCGCGGATTCCGCGAACTCTCTCGCCTGGGCGGCGCCGGAGGCGGCGGGTTTGAAGTCGCCGATCCTCCCGTCTGTACGTCCATGCCACGAGGCGTGCGAGATCGCCCTCTCTCTCTGTCAGTATTTCCAACCTGTGCCGCCTCTCTCGGCGGGAAATGATGATCATGCCCCCACTTTGACAGCCAGGTCCAGCAAGGCAAATTGTACCACTCATCGATAGTAAGCCACGTGGTCCTGTTCCGATGGAGGTGATGTCCAACGAAGATTCCATTCACGTGGGTCGGGTAAGACTGGTCGGGGTCGCATGTGGAGCCGTGTCCTGCGGCGCTGCTGGCAGCATCCGAGGCAGCGCCTGTGGCAGCGTTCGCCGCCGCGGGCAGCGCAAGGCCGGCGGCGTCATCGGCGGCCGCGGCAGAGGCATCATCCATGGCTGCATCGCGCGCGCGTCGCGAATCCGACCGATCCCTCGTGTTGGGATCTTGTAAGTTAGCGTCTCTGGTCGGCGCGGCTGAGCCGGCGACAGAACGTGGGGAACCAGTGGCCTCCTCAGACGCCTGAGCATCTGAGGTGCCAGGTCGAAGAGACGGCGTGCGAGACAAAGGTCTTGCCTTTGGTCCAGCAGGCGCACGTGGCCCCACGATCTCGGCTTCGCCGTCGTGCTCAGGGTCAGTATCCCTACCGTTCATAAGTTGCAATATACTTCTGGCAGCAGTTGCTGCAGCGACACCGTATAGACCGCATGCAGTGCGGAAAGGACCATCTTCCTTGTCCTGAAGATCGGTACCGGGGTCAGGATACTTATCCTGTAGCCAAGTTATGGCCTCTTGTATTATAGCACCATGGTGACGGACGTCGTTCTGCACTTCCCTGCCCATCTTGTGGGCCCATGTTTCTACGATGTCGTCTGTCTCAACAGCTGCACAAATTCGACAGTCCAAGGCATATGCGTCGGTTCGTTTCTTTGATTCGATTTGATCCGTGCTCATCATTTCGGGGCGAATCATTCGCCCCGGGTAACTAATGAAGTGGTCCTCCGATATGAAATAGCTGATTGTCTCGCGAATAATTGCGAAAATCCTTATGGGTCGAAGGCCCAGTTCCATGTTTTGTGTTGGTACTAACCAATTGTCATTCACTATTTTCGTGATGATCGCCGGGGTCGCATAGTCTGCCGTTCCAGTCAGGGTAACCCTGCCGGCTGTAGTAGGGTTTATTCCCGTGTGTTCAATTACGTAATGAGCGGCAACTTCCCAGAGTGCG
Organism: Prorocentrum cordatum; assembly: GCA_963575745.1. Lineage (NCBI taxonomy): Eukaryota > Dinophyceae > Prorocentrales > Prorocentraceae > Prorocentrum > Prorocentrum cordatum. The sequence goes on from CAUYUJ010011181.1 coordinate 352,676, forward strand.
GATTGCGAAGCGGGCGATCGTCGTCAGAAGCAGCCTCCCTGTTTTCAGGTCTCTTGGATGGCTCTGACTCGCTTTCACTGTCCGATATTCCAAACATGGTTTTCATCTCACGATCGGAGCTTCTTTTTGTTGTGTTTTCAATCGCTCTCGTTTTCTCGGAGCTTCTGCTGTAACACTCTTTGCCCATTTGAGGAGTGACATGACCTGCAATATCAGCTCAGCTGACTGCATTCTGCGTCTTTAATAATCCCTCTGCTTGGCTGGGGGCAGCCACAACGGGTTTGCCTTTGTTGGGGCGCTTTTCTTTTTGTTTGACATTTTGCTAAGCATGGCAGCTCCTCTCCGCAAGGCCGAACTAGGGCCCGGGCGGGGCTTGAGAATCCCCCCGGGTTTCAAGGGAAGTCCTTCAGAAAACGTTGAATCAAGATAATCTTGGTACCGCTTAGCGGCCCAGAACTTAGGCGTCACTATGTTGACGACGTATAATACTTTGACCCATGCCATTGGGTCAACGAGTCGCTTTGCTCCAATATCAGCAGCCTCGCGCTGTGTTCTTTCGCATTGTAATTGAACAAGGCCACGAGACAATTGTTCGGACGCAGAAGCTGCATCGATTCTATGCGTCCTTGGTAGGTGCATCAGCTTCATTGACCCGCCTGCCTTGATGACTTTGCAAACTGCTTGGTTATCTTCCAAGAATAAACATCGCACAGGTCTATCCTGCAGGATCTCCCACAGCGGTGATGCCGCAAGCAGCTCCTTGCGTAACGCAAGGTCGGCTGCAACGATCTCGGCCTCAAGTGTACTATGAGATACGCATGTTTGTCTTTGCGAACTCATCGATTGTCCTGCCCGTGTATATGGGCCCCATATTGCTTGGTAGCTAGCGCTCGTGCTCCTGTGTGTTCGGATGTCACTCGCCAGATCAACATCAGAGTATTGGTTTAACAGAATATCATCCTTTTTTAACACCCACCCACGAGGTCATACGATAATGAGATGTACATTTTATGTAACATATGAGGCGGAAGAGGTCCATGTCTTGTTGTTCTGTCCATTTTGTGATGCAACTGGCAGTGTGACACACGGCGCGGAGTAAGTCGCATCTTGCCATTCTAGCACCGTAAAGTATTCTCATCAACGCTTTTGCTGCAATTGGCTGAAGCACTCCCGACTGAGTCTGTGGCTCAGGGTCATCAGGGCTAGCTGCTGCGGCATCGAGGCCAATCACCTCTATTTCTTGATCAGGAGGGCCGGTGTCCACGTTGATCTGTAACGCTGATGCTGTAGCCTCCTCAGCTGGGGAGTAAATCTCTCCTCTGGGGCCGCCCTGTCCGTCTTCTAAGTCAGTAAGTTCTGGGCCGAACGGGGTACCCGCGGCCGGATATGTGGCCAGGTCTGTGTCCGTCAATTGAGCGTATAAAGTAACGCAGGAATCGGAAACTCGGTCATATCGTATTCGATGACTTTTACTAGTTTCGGTTTTCTCGGCTGGAATGGCTCGGTCATCTGAGATGCCGAGTCACCCCCCGTTTCCTCCTCACTACTCTCGTCTGTGACGGAGGCGTTTTTCTTAACTTTTGGAGGAGGCGGGTCAAGTACCGTAGGTAATTCTCCGTGCCACTCAATTGTCTGAGTTGATCATCTATGCTCGCATCCTAAATATCTTCCAACAGCTGTTGGAGGATCTATTTCTATGCCCTTAGGGCAAGTGTCCGAAGGTTCTTCAAGGAACTTCCATCCCTGGGCCAGCTTTTCGGCAGGTCCTGACACTTTGAAACCATCGACATACATGATCAAGAAAAATTGCAATTCTTTGTGGACATAACAGCTGCGCCACGGACTACATTTCACAAAACCTTTCGCCGTGACATGTCCCTCGCAATGCTGTTCCCAGTGCCCGCCCGAATCAGGATGTCCGTGCAGAGATAAGTACAGAGGACATACGGGGTTTCTCATGTTGGACCATGCTTTGGGCCATTCGTCGCGAGGCAAGAAAACCCAAGTAGGAGTGCCTCCCAAGTTTGATTGTATGTAAGCTTGTCGACCGTCAGCTTGTTCGATGCTGTGGCCTTCAAACAGCCCGTAAATTTCGGCGGCTTTGCTGGCCTGCATTGTCGCGGGACTGCTGGAAAGTTCCAGAAATAGTGCCACGTCTTTGTATTGATCTCTAACACTCGAACCGTCAAAGACCACCCGACCTTTGTACTTGTCTTTGTGTCCCAGTGGTAACTCTGAGTTCTTTTCAACCAGGATCGCAAACAAGCGGCCAAAATGAGCCGTCTTCTCTTTGAGTAGGGTTTAGCGCACCTAGAACCAGGCCCGTAGGGAATGGGACCGCTCGGGCCGCGGGGGGGCTCGGGCTTCCACCTGGGTCGAACCCAGGACTCGCGAGGGTACAAGAGCTGGAGGCCCGATCGGGCCACAGTTTGTGTCGTTTGTGAAGTGGCCAGTGGTCCTGCGCTAAGTGCCGTCTGACCCCAGGGCGCTGTTCCCTCGTATATTGGTTGCAGGCTGGCCAGTGCGGCGGGGATGAGACTTCTAGGGACCTCAGCGAGCTTGGCCACCACGTTTACGCCCCCCCCACCTTGGTACGGGCCCTCCGCGTCGGCGACAAATCGGTGCACCCCTCGCACTCTATCGCCATGCAGCACTGCTTGGCGTGGTGTTGGAGATGCGCCCGATGTGCGACCGTCGTGGGGGGCAGAGGTAGGATGTGTACACTAGCCGACGAGTGCCCCAGTGTCTGCACGCCGTCGGGTAGAACGATGTTGAGACGTCTCCGCGAAGGCCTCACCCCGAAAGCGGGGATGAAGTGGCCCATTTCCCCCGCTGGGGAGGCCAGCGGACCTCCTTTGCTTGTTGCCGGTGCTTCCACCAAGGACTGTGGGAGGAGGATGGACGGGAAGGCAGGCCTCCGCTCGCAGAGGGCCCCACCCCGTCGGCGCCGTTAGATTACGAGTAACTTACCTCGCGGGAAGGCGCAGCAACGCTTCGACCTCTTAAGCAGCAATCTCCAGCAATCTCCTCATCCCTCCTCCTCCTCCTCCTCCTCCTCCTCCTCCTTCTCCTCCTCCTCCTCCTCGAACGGCCAGCCAACGAAGGACCCAGCCCAGACAGAGGCGCCGCTGGAACAGCAAGGCCTACTAAGAACAGTCCCGCCACAGAGGCCCACGGAGGAACGCCCCCCAACGCCCTACCGACGACTACCCGCGACGACCCAGTGACGACCACAGCCGATGCCGCCGGTAGAGGCAGTCACGGCAGCCCTACCCTGGACTCCGCCGCAGTCACACGGGCCGCTTCGAGGTCGCCCGCAGCAGCAGCTGCGGCAGGCGTGGCGGCTGCCGCCGCCGCCACCGTCGCGGGCCAATCCGCGGCACTCTCCTGGATCAGACACCCGCAGGGGGCCCCGATCGCCGCTCTCTTGGGGCAGGCCGGCTGCCCGCGCCAAGCGAGCGTTCCCCCCCCCTCCGATCAGGGTCCGTCGCCCGTCGTCCCAGGGCGGGGCGAAGACGCTTCCACGGTCGCCTCCCCCCGCGCTCCCCATCGCTATCCAACCTCCTCCCGGTCCCCCCTTCCCCTCCCCCATCTCCTCTGACTCCCAAGGGGGCGAACCGCGCCCCCCTGCCGCCCCCCAGGGAGAGACCCTCCCTGAAGAGGGCCCCCTGGACTACCCACAGTCCCCCGACTGGTCCCCCACAGACGGCCAGTGGGCCACCGACGGCAGCAGGGAAACCTCCGACTCCGAGCCAGGCAGCGACGTCCTGAACTCCAGAAGATTGCAAGATTGCACCGACGCCCATGCGCAGTGGATGGAACTCAACGTGCACTCCAGAGGTCCGACTGCAGGAAGGCACCAACTGTACACCGACGCCGATCCTGGCCGGGATCACTTTGGAACCCAGGATCGGTGCATACGCCCTCCTGCCTTGCGCAAGAAGGCATATGCACCGATCCTGGGCCCAGGGTGATCCTGGGCCAGGATCGGTGCTGGCGCATATGAAGGGAAACTGGGACACACAAATCAATACACACAAATAAAAAGATTCTCCATATTTTCTTATATTTTCTGGGTTTTTGTCTTCCCCACCACTTCCCATATTTTCCCATATTTTCCTGGGGATCGACGATTAATTGTGTCTGTGTGTGTTTTCCCCCTCCTGAGCATAGTTGGTGCCCTCCGAGACTGGCCCCAAAGCCGGGAGAGCGACGGCCCGGCCTGCGGCCCCCGGGCGGCGGGCTGCAGATGTACGGGGAGAGGGGGGGCACCCGGGGGGCCCTCCCGTGGAACTACCATTTCGCACGAGGCCCCTGGAGAGAGCTCGAGAGCAGGAGCACCGAGCGCTCCCCTGTCCAAGCCACAACCTAGAAATGCGAGCGCGCCACTGCTGGAACCGTCGCCGCCCCGGCCACGCCAGAGTGCACCCGAGCTCCCCGTTGCGGTCGACGCCCCCGACCCACGCGACGGGCTACCTGTCCCGGCTCGAATGCCTGCCGCAAATACCCTGACGCTGATGGACCTGTCCGGACTGGCGCGGTCAATCACCGGCGCCGATCACGAGGGTAGGCTAGGAGGAATTCGGCCGGACCCGGTGCAGATACTTGCCCTACGGTTCGCGCGCATCATTCACGACCCGCTGATACAGGACAGGAGCCTCGACAGCGACAACGCCAGCCCGATGGAGATGCAGCTAGCGCGCCTGGAGCACGACGCCATGGCAGCAGCTGCGCACTACAGTGACATAGGCCTGGCAGAAACAGGCAGCGCACTACCAAACACCCTTCTGGCCCCCACCAGAGCGCACCACGACCCAGGCCCCAGAAATATGTCCGGCCCAGGCAGACTCGAGGGAACGATCGATCCAATGGACGACGAGATACGGGCCAGAGCATACAGGGTAATAATACACGAACACAGAAACAACATTGTCCACTTCCCTGACCACAGCGACATAAGGAACTGGGCTATAATACCAGCGGGGGTTCAGCTCCCGAGGAGATGAAGTACTCTCGCTCGAGCAATGCGGACGCCCCCTCGGACCTATCCCCTGGGCCCCCCCCCCTCTAGACAACACAGGTATACCCCGCGGGCCTGGTATACTTGGGGCATCGGGTCTAGGTGGCGACTCCTCCAGCAACCTGCGGCCCTGGAACACGGCTGCGCACCGCCTCCCCTTAGGACAATTCTTCCGCCCCACCATCCGCTGCAGCTTCTGCGGGACCTGGCAACTCAGGGAACCCAGCGGCTGCCGCTCCTGCATTGCTTGCCGACGGTTGGCCACGCCCTGGAGACTAGTGGACAGCGTACTCGCGATAGACATCTATCAGCCACCGAACCACCCATTGGACGCACTAGGACAAGACCTATCCTTCCAGCTGGCCAGGGTCGGAGCCAAATACGCCCCGATAGCAGAGCACCTGTGCACTCCGCGAGAGCCAGGTTACCGTAGATCACGCCGCATCATGGCTAATTGGAGAACTACTCGGCGCGTGGAGAAACATGGCCACACACCCAGACTTCTACATCAGCAGCCACCTCCTCGACAGCCAGGGCCTTGGAGAAGAACCCCTTCTCCGTGGCGCGGTCGCGGCGCTGGCCCAGCCTTGCGCTGCGCCCACGCACTGGGCGGTCAGCGCGCGCAGACGAATGCGGGACCTGACCGGAGCAAGCCCGACTCACGCGGAGCTGTACAAATGGTTCCCGCCAGCGGTTGCTAGGCCCAACATCGGAATGACGCCCGCTCCGCCCACCGGCCCGTCCAACGGACATCCAACTACCCTACCGGACGGCTCCAGTTGAGCAGACAGACCTGGCGTGGATTGCGGCCCAGATCGGAGGCCGCTACTTCGAGCAGGCCCTCCTCGATGCGTCATCCCCCGGCAGCCGGGAGAGGGGGACTTCCCCCGTGGAAGCGGCGGAGGTGATGCGTGGGGCGCTGCAGGCCATTGCAAGACGCGAGGGTCGCTCCATACATGCTCAAATGGGGGCCGACAGCTCCGTAGGCAGGTTGGTCGTCGAGGCCGCCACAATAAGGTTAGGATCTGAGCAGACCACTGGGGCCGGAAGCCCGAACGCCCACTCCCCCACGCAGGGCGACAACCACACCAGGGCGACAACCACACCAGCGCCAGCCAACAGGAACAACCGACAAGACGACGACCCCGAGCTCAGCGGCGACGAGCAGAGGCGCAGCGCAGCCCTCACCAATGAGGTCAGGAGAATACGCGAGCTCGTGGCCTCCGATCGAGTGCCCGCAGGCATGACCTGGAGCAGCATCCTGGCCCCCTTTATTTGGGACACCGCCACAGATCAGGGCCAGAGAGTATTGAGGCGAACCTTTAGAGACACAGGGATGGACAGCAGCGTCATTGACGTTGCGGCCGCTTGATGGAGCGGACAAGCAGTGCGCTCCTACCAGGACGCCCTGATCGTTATCGCGGACAACGCGAGAAGAATAGCAGGCAGACCTCCAGCACCCCGCACCGACGCCCCCCTCGCCGGAGGATGCATTCCCCCCAGGCTGCAGGAATTCACGATGGAATGGCTCGATCCGCACGGCACTCTTCAGAGCAGCATCCTATCGGGTGACGGGCGGGCTGTGGAGGCTGGTGCACGGGCACGAGCGGAGAGGGTGCTCGACAGGCAGGCGGACGAGCAGGCAGTGGCAACGTCAGCGCCAGCCCACCGCCCAAGGTGACGCGCGACCTCCTGCAGAGGCAACCCTCACCTGCTTGCCAGCCCGCGGACAGCAGCTCCCCAGCAGCAGCGTCAGACCGTCGCCCCCCCTCCCCCCCGGGGTGGCGCGATCGCCACTTCCAGCCAGGCAGCTCCAGTCAGCCCGCCCCAGGCCCCCGGGCCCAACCCCAAACAGCCGGCTCGAGACCGCCGCTCGCCAACCCCCGCGAATGGGGCTCCAAGCGGGTCTTCGACGACCTTGTCGATCCCATCGGAGGGGGTCCCGTGTGCAAGAAACGGTTGGGCAATATCGATCTCGACAAGACCACGGAAACACCCTCAGCCAAGATCTCCCGTCTCCAAAAGACCCCGGGGGGAGTGTTCAGCATCGTCTGGCATGCCTACACCCGCATGCTGCGCTGAACCCTGAAGGCACGTGCGGTGCTTTCCTTGACGCCTGGAAGCGCTGCTGGTATGATGCCTACGAGATGGACCGCAAACATGGGCTCCAGGTCAGATGGGAACGCGAGCGCGACAAGTGGTCAGGATACCAGGGCACCAGCACCCCACAACACAAGGGATACGCCACAAGCTCCCGCCAACCCTGGGTCTGGGACTCACGGTGGTCACAGGCCTGGGGCGGCGACGATTGGCAGGCTGCGGGCAAACGTGGCGGCGACGACAGCAGTGACGGGAGAGGGGACAAGCGCTCCCGTGCATGGCGTTGACGCCCCAACCCCCTACACCGTCGGGTCCCGCCGCGCCGCGCCGTGATCACGGGCGCTCTGCTTGCACTGTTTGGCTCCGCCGACGGCTACCAGCCGAACCTGCCCCGACGCACCTGACCAGACGCCGTCCTGGCGCCCCAGTGGGCAGCCGACCGCAACTATCCTCTCCAAGTGGTGCAGGTCCTCAGGTCTGCAGGGCTCGCCGGGGTTGTGCCTTTGCTTCTTCAAGTTTAAATAGGGCCCGTTAGGCCACGAAAGAACGCGGTTCGATATGATCACTCTTCTCACCAAACATAGGGCCCGTTAGGCCAAAGGTTTCGCTCTCCTGTTCTTAGTCAGCATGCACTGGTCGTCTGCCACCCTGGTTTGGACCGCTGGCATCGCACATGCACGGTGGCTTGGGCGGGGGCCTCCGACGGCGGCCCCCGCTTGTATCACCCTAGACGCGACTCCCACAGCGCTCGCGGTGGCCGACGTCCGACTTGCAGGCAGTGCTCCTTCCCTGGTGCCACTCCCTGCCCAGCCCTCGTTGCTCCCTACCCTCGGGAACAAGGGCAACGAGCTGCTGACAATATTGGCTCGTGGATCACCGCCAGGGCCGTGGTCCACCTGTCCCCCAGCTGTTTCACCCTAGACGCGTCTGCTGCAGTCCTTGCTGTGGCCGTCACTTGACTTGCAGGCAGTGCTCCTTCCCTGGTACCACTCCCTGCCCAGCCCCCGCTGCTCCCCGCCCTTGGGAACTCGGGCAATGGCCTGCTGACAATACTGGCTCGTGGGCTACCGCTGGGGCTGTGGTCCACCTGCCCCCCATCGGCCTCTGGCCTGCTGTAATTGTTCTCGCTCCTGGCGCGTCCCTTCCCCGCGCCTCCGGGTGGACCGCCAAGTCGGGGTCCCCCCCCATCGGCTTGCCCCCGTTATCCACGCCGTTCGGTGGTGTCGTCCCCCACCGCACTGGCGTCCCGCTGTTCCGCCCAAACTGCGGTTTCTTCCCCCCCTCGACGGGGCCCACGACGTCTGTGGCCTGGCCTTGACTTTCCGTGCTCCTGCCACGCCGCGGTTGCAACCCTGGCTTCAGTCCCGGGTCTCTCCCATGGTGTCAGTGCCCGCCTGTCGCCACTTCCAATGTGCTGACTACGGGCTCGTGGTCCTCTTCAGGGTTCTTGGTGGGCGCCTTGGCAGGCGCTACGTCACGCACTTGTACGTGTCGACCCGCGCTATTCTGGCCGCGCGGCAGCTTGGTTGCTTCTCGTACTCGTTTGTTCCGCTGCATCGGGCCTTGCGGCTTAGGCCTCCCTGGTTCCTTGCAGCCTGCAAACGCTCACGCCCACACCGGGCATCAATTAGACTACCGACTGTCGGTCCTTGGCTGCGGCCACCCTGGTACTCTCGCAATTGTCCGGGGTCTCGTACCCTTGCATTAATTACTCGGCATCTGTCCCTGGTCGCCGCTCCTCCCGGCTACCCGACGCTTCCGACGCCTTGCATATTTGCACGCTGGCAGTACGACTCAATCTCAGCCAGCCTCTTCCACTCGCCGGTCCGCCGCTGAGGTGCTGCGTGAGGCTCCGCCTTGCCGCTTTAGGTGAGGCTGCGCCCCGTTGCTTTAGGTGAATGTGCCGCTGCGTGCCCCGCTTTGACTGGACTCGCCGCTGGCGCGCTCTCCTGCGGCCGCTGACAAGAAGCATCCCTACCAGCCCATCCAAAAACGATGTCCAGGCGAGTTGAGGTGATCAGGGAAGTGCGGCAGCAAAGAGGAGGACGGCCGAACCGTGCAAATGAGCGAGGAGGAAAAGGGGGAGGTGGATGGATGGATGGATGAGGGAGTGGGAAGGAGGATGCTGACTTATCAAGAACTCGCAAAAGTGGCGACGGCTGCGCTGATACATCAGCCCAGAGAGCAGAGGGGAAATCTAGCTTGAACCCGCGTAAGGAGCCACTCCGCTGGACCATTCAGGAGTTCGCGAAAGTACTGACAATTGTGCAGCTGGCAGCGCCCTGGGGGGGCAGGTTTAGCTCGGATCCGCGTAAAACGCCGTCCTGCTGGATCTCCCAGACAAATCGGAGACCGTTGCGAAGGTCGCATCAGCCCAGGTGGGGGGAGGCCTAACATGGATCAGCGTAGGACGGCTGAACATCCCAAGAGTTGATGAACAATGTGAAAACTGCGCCTTTGGCAAAAGTCCGAGACCAGAAAGCCCAGCTTGGATCCGCGTAAGACGCAACACCGCTCCCAACGAGTTTGTCATAGTTCGCACAAGTGGCGACAGTTGCGCAATCAGAACCGCCCAAGGAAGGGAGGTCCATATTGGATCCGCGAAAGACGCCACTTCGCGGGACCTCCCACGAGCTCGTCAAAATGGCGACCGCTGCGCAGTTGACAACAACTCAGGATGGCAACGTCTAGTGTGGATCCTGGCAGGACGTCACTGCGCTGGACCTCCCAGGAGCTCACACAAATGGCGATAACTGCGCAGTTGGCACCGCCCAGGAAAAGGAAGTTTAGGGTGGATCCGCGTAAGACGCCACTCCGCTGGACCTCTGAAGAGATCACAGAAGTGACGACCGCTGCGCGTGGCAGCGCAGGGGGGGGGGGAGATCTAGGTTGGCTCCGCGTGAGAGGTCACTCCGCTAGACATCCCAGTAGCTCGCCCAAATGGCCATCGCTGCGCGGCTGGCAGCAGCCCAAGACAGGGAGGTCGATGTTGAATCTTCGTAAAACGCCACCCCGTCAGACCTCTCAGGGGCTCACGAAATTGGCGACGGCTGCGCAATTGGCAGCGCCCAGGGAGGGGAGGTCCAGATTGGATCTGCTTAAAACTCCACTCCGCTGTATCTCAAAGCCGCTCGCCAAAGTGGTGAGCGTTGCAGAATGTGCAGCAGCCCAAGACGGGGATATTTACGTTTGCGTTTTTCCTCACGAGCGAGCTATTCTGCCATCCCGGAGGTACGACTCTCCATGGGCGAGGGACAGACAGACATGCTTAATTATGCAAGCCTCGTAGCATCCAGCTTCGGGGCAGCATGTCAGGCAGTGCGAACTCTTTCTGGCCACCATGCGTCGGCGAGGCAATCATAGATGAACAAACCCGCAAGATCAAGCCCTTGTCCGTGAGGCCTCCGCGGCCGTGGCCCCTCAGACTGCCGCCCCGCTCGTCCGTGGCCCCACGGGCGCGCGTCAGCACGCAGCACGTTGGGGCATGGAGGAGAAAAGCAGGAGTGCGCGCATGCCTTGCCTGGTGGGCGGCGCAGCTGTCAAAACCAAGCAGTTACGAAACACAGGTCCGAGTCCTCAGAAAGAAAGCGGGTGGGGCAACGCTCGCGGTCATGGATGCAACTACTACACCTCCGCACAACTTTGCCAAGACCGGGACCATGGACCCTCCTCATCCCCCGCTCTTCCTTCTCCGCTTTCTCTCACCCCCTCTCACCATCCTTATCCGCTCGGTCTCTGGGTGATACGTCTCTGGGCGAAACCCACCAGCCATAGACCGAGAGCGCGTCCGATTTTACAGCGCGCCTGCGGGCTCCCCGGGCGAAAAGACAGCGGGCATACGGACCATACACATTAGCACTTTTCGGCTCGCTCCTCCTCCCTGGCTCTTCCACAACAGCCCCTCCCGATGGACGAATGGCGCCGACAAATTGTGGCGGCACGCAAGGCAGAGGGGCCTGCCGGTCAACCATTCACGTCGGCGTCGGTGCAGGCGTCGGCGCAGGTGACGGCGCAAGCGTGTCAGTCAGCTAGCTGGTACGCGCTCTTGGTCGGAGGGTACCATAGGTCGAAGCTGTCGCCGGTGGTGAAGGTGCAGTAGTTGCGCGACGCCTCAGTCGGGCAATACTTATAGTGCTCTGTGGTCACCCCTGCGGTGGTGACCTCGTAGGTGTCGCTGTACCAACCCTCCACGCAGTCCCTTGTGTCGCACATGACGCACTGCCTCAACGTGTTCGTGTAGGAGCCGGCGTTCGTCGTACGATCGTTAATGTCGTCTATCAGCGGGCAGTGGTTGCCATCATCGCCGATGCACACATACCCGATCCAACAAAAAGGGCGTTCCATAGTCAAGCTGGCGATGCCGGGGTGCTCGTTGAAGAAGAACCAGAAGTAAATGCTCCCGACGACGAGGATGGCTGCCACGGCCCAGGCAATCGCGGAGCACACGTAGTCGTCCATCCTCCAGCGGTCGTTGCGGCCGGTCGTGAAGACGATGAGGAGCCCAGCGACGATGCCACCAATGTGCACAGTGTGAGCCGTAGAACTCTCCTCGTCACGCAAAGCCCAGAAGGCGAGAGACTCCACACCGGCGACCAGAAGCATGATTAATACTGTACTGAAGCGCCACTTCTTGGCGCCCCAATTTTGAATCAGGTCTGCGGCGTGCATGCCGAGCAGGGAGTAGCATCCTCCGGAGGCGCCGTACGAGGTGGTGTAGGGGTCGAAGAGCGCCCAGCAGAGGGCCCCGCCTAGAACCCCGATGGTCCAAATGACAGCGAGCATGCCTGTTCCCTGCCAGCCCTCCAAGGGAATGCCGAGTATGATCAACATGAAGCAGTTGGCGCCAACGTGAAGGATGCTGCCGTGCGTGAACTGGTAGCTCCACCACCTCCACAGGAAGCTGATGTCGTAGCCGTCATGGCAGTAGCTGTAGGCGGCCAGGGTGGTGAACCCAGGCCAGATGTACTCTACGCCTCCCTTCGTGAAGAACATGTCGGAGGGGGTCCACGTCTTCTTCATGTAGGTACGCCAGCCCCACGCGTCTTTCTGGCAAGGCAGATATGTGGGATCAGTTTCCGGCAGCGAGCTCAGCAGGAAGCACTCGGGCAACGGCCCATCCTTCCAGCCGATGCCCACGCACGCCTCGTCGGCAGCGCTGCACCCTTTCTTGCAATCGTCAAGGAACAGCTGCTCGTTCGGGTTATCCTTGCGAAAACGTGTCAGCTTCAGGTCGTCCGTGATAACGTTGTCCCACTGCATTAATTCGTAGGCCCTCGTGTTGAACGCGTTCAGGCCCCAGAAGCCGAGGCACAAGGCCGCCTGAATGATGGTGAACCAGGGCCAGAACTGCCAGATCTCGTCCTCCTGAGCCTCCTCCTGAGCCTCGACCTGGTTACCGATACTCTGACCTTCTCTCTGCCTCCTCTTCGCCTCAACCTTCTTTCGGCGCGCTTCCTTCGCCTTCTTGCTTGTGACTGGCCGCGAGAAGTTGAGCATGAACGCCGAACCCCCCTTGTTCATCATGGCCTGCACGTCCGCTGCGTCGAAATCACCATCACCGTCCATGTCAAAACGCGCGGCGCCGAACCAGTAGGCGTAGAAGGCTAGGAAGTTGTAGCAGATCTTCGCCGGCATGGAGACATCCTTGGGCGCCACGCCCTCAGGCGCCGGAGGGTCCGGGTCCGGGGAGCGGTGCGTCCGCGGGCTTCTGTTGCCCTGCTCCGCTGATAGCGAACTCTGAGATCTGCGCGGCGGCGGGCTTGTGTTGCGCTGCTCCGCTGATAGCGAACTCCCAGATCTGCGCGGCGACGGGCTTGCGTTGCGCTGCTCCGCTGATAGCGAACTCCCAGGTCTGCGCGGCGACGGGCCCCCGTTGCGCCGCTCCCATTGTGGCGGGCTCGGAGATCTGCTCGGGCCATTGCCTGTGCCGCTCATGACCCTGTACTGCACGCCCAGCCCTCCCTGGGCCGCGAGGTCGCGAGGACTCTTTCGACTACTTTGCCCGCGGCTTGAGCCAAAATGGTTGCGGACTCTCACCCCTCCTCCACTATGTTTGGGGCATTGTGTATTTTTCGTCGAAAATCCCCCTGTAGGGGGCAGGCCCGACTTACAGCCACAAGCCGTTGTAAAGTATACAATGCTCGCGACCCCGAATCCACAAACCATCGGAAACTGCTCAGTTCTTGCTTCCCCAAGGCAACACACCCTGGTAGATTATACAATATCCACGTCCACGTAGCCATAAACCTTCGCAAAGTACACCATGTTCGTATTGCCGGGGCCCGGAGTGCTCCAAGGCCCAAGAGGGCCCCAAGAGGCCCCCAAAGCGCTCCAAGAAGCCTCCCGAGAGAGCCCCAAGCGGCCAACACCGTCGATTTTACAACAGGTTGTTGAAGAAGTTTGGGGTCCTCGTCTTCTCGACTCTCCGACGCTCCAGGATGGTTCAGGAAGCCCCCAAGACCGCCCCAAGGCAGACCTCTAGACGCAGGCCCCAAGAGGCCCCAGGAGACGGCCTCCAAGAGGGCCTCCAGGAAGGCCCGAAGAGGCCCAAATCATCTGGAGGAGGAGGAGGAGGAGGAGGAGGAGGAGGAGGAGGAGGAAGAGGAGGAGGAGGAGGAGGAGGAGGAGGAAGGTTTTTAGCTGATCAGGGCCATCGACGGCCCGAGACGGCCCAAGAGCCCCCAAAGATCGCTTTAAAGAGCGCCCAAGAGGCCTCCAGGATGGCCCCAGAACTGCCCCCAAGAGGCCCCCAGGACAGCCCCTAGAGGCCTCCAAGACGCCCAAGATGGCCTCCAACACGGCCCTGGAGCACCCCAGGAGGGCCCCAAGTCGGCCCAGAGAGGCCCCCAAGACGGCTTCCGACGGCGTCAGACGGGCCAGGGGCCCACCAAGACGGCCAACGATGCCCCAACGAAGCCCCCCAGGCCCCCAAGAGGCGCAAGGAGGCCTCCATGCTGCCTCCAAAAAACCCCCAAGAAACCCAGTCACCTTCCCCCGCCATCCTCCCCCAAGTGTTCCCGGACGGGTTTCCACAACTGTTTGTTCCCACCATCATGTGGTGTTGGGTCCTCGTTTTGAAGACACGGTGCCGCGCGTTTCCTCATTCCACTCCTCGTTTTCCTCTTCCTCCTCCTCCTCCTCCTCCTCCTCCCTGCTTTTCACCCATCAAGTATAACGCTTCGTGGCCCCAGAAGAAACCACCGAAGGCTCCAGTGGCAGGGTTCACATGGCGGCCTCGGGCATTTCGGCACACCCCTCACGAGGATCGTGGCCCCATAAGGAGCCCCACCGAAGGCTCCAGTGGCAGGGTTCACATGGCGGCCTCGGGCCATATAGGCACACCCCTCACGAGGATCGTGGCCCCATAGGGAGCTCCACCGAAGGTTCCAGTGGCAAGGTTCGCATGGCGGCCTCGGGCCATATCGGCACACCCTTCACGAGGATCGTGGCCCCATGGGGAGCTCCACCGAAGGCGCCACTGGCAGGGTTCGCGTGGCGGCTTCGGGCCATATCGGCACACCCCTCACGAGGATCGTGGCCCCGTAGGGAGCTCCGCCGACGGCGCCACTGGCAGGGTTCGCATAGCGGCCTCGGGCCATTTCGGCATACCCCTCACGAGGATCGTGGCCCCATGGGGAACCCCACCGAAGGCTCCAGTGGCAGGGTTCGCATGGCGGCCTCGGGCCGTTTCGGCACACCCCTCAAGAGGATTCGTGGCCCCATAGGGAACTCCACCGAAAACCCCAGAGGCAGGTTTCGCATAGCAGCTTCATACCATTTCGGCACACCCCGCACGAGGATCGTGGCCCAATTGGGAGCTCCGCCGAAGGCGCCACTGGCAGGGTTCGCATGGCGGCCTCGGGCCATATCGGCACACCCCTCACGAGGATCGTGGCCCCATGGGGAACCCCACCGAAGGCTCCAGTGGCAGGGTTCGCATGGCGGCCTCGGGCCATTTCGGCACACCCCTCACGAGGATCGCGGCCCTGCAGGGAGCTCCCCCGAAGGCGCCACTGGCAGGGTTCGCATGGCCGCCTCAGGCAATGTCGGCACACCCCTCACGAACATCGTGGCCCGGTAGGGAGCTCCAGCAAGGATCGTGGCCCCATTGGGAGCTCGCCGAAGGCCCCCACGGGCAGGGTTCGCATGGCGGCCTCGAGCCGTTTCAGCACACCCCTCACGAGGATCGTGGCCCCATAGGGAGCCCCACCGGGAGCCCCCAGTGGCAGGGTTCGCATGGCGGCCTCGGGCCATTTTGGCACACTCCTCACGAGGATCGTGACCCCATAGGGAGCTCCACCGAAGGCCCCCTTTGGCAAGGTTTGCATGGCGGCCCCGGGCCATTTCGGCACACCCCTCGAGGATCGTGGCCCCTCAGGGAGCTCCGCCGAAAGCCCCCGCGGGCAGGGTTCGCACGACGGCCTCGGGCCATATCGGCACACCCCTCAAGAAGGTTCGTGGCCCCATAGGGGACTCCACCGAAGGCCCCAGTGGCAGGTTTCGCATAGGAGCCTCATACCATTTCGGCACACCCCGCACGAGGATCGCGGCCCCATAAGACCTCCACCGAAAGCGCCTTTGGCAGGGTTCGCATGGCGGCCCCGGGCCGTTTCGGCACGCCCCTCACGGGGATTCGTGGCCCCATGAGGAACTCCACCGAAGGCCCCCAATGGCAGGGTTCGCATGGCGGCCTCGGACCATTTCGGCGCACCCCTCATCAAGATCGCGGCCCCTAAGTTGCGTTGCTTCAACAACCGCGCCTGGGCGTCGTGCTCCGCCTTGTCGACGTGCAACGCCACCTCCTCCCTCATGGCTCTCAAAGCTTTGTCCTGCTGCTGCTGCTCGGTCAGAAGGGCGCCGTCCCCGTCGTCGTCGGCGCCCGCGAAAACGGCCACGAACGCGTTCCTGAGCACGAAGGGCCTCGGCAGGAAGCCGCGGCCACACAGGGGGCGCGGGCGAAGATGGCATTCACAATTGCGGCATTCACAAGTGCATGCGGTTGGGTCCTTCGCCAGGCTAGTTTGTCCCAACCATCCTGTGGTGTTGGGTCCTCGTTTTGAAAAGACGGCGCCCCGCGTTTCTTCCTCCTCCCGCTGCCCCCCCCCTCCTTCCTCCTCGCATCCTCGTCATCATCATCATCATCATCATCGCCCTCGCGAGGATCGTGACCCCATAAGGGGGCTCCACCGAAGGCGCCGGTAGCAAAGCGCGCATGGCGGCCTCGGGCCATTTCGGCGTACTCCTCGCGAGGATCGTGGCCCCATAGGAGCTCCACCGAAAGCGCCAGTGGCAAAGTGCGCATGGCGGCCTCGGGCCATTTCGGCACACCCCTCACGAGGATCGTGGCCCCATAGGAGCTCCACCGAAGGCGCCAGTAGCGCGCGCGGCGGCCTCGGGTCATTTCGGCGCACCCCTCGCGAGGATCGCGGCCCCATAGGAGCTCCACCGGAGGCGCCAATAACAACCAACCAGGCTTAGGCAGGAGTTCCTGGGAGTTTGCACCGCCGCCGCCGCTCATCTCCAGGTTGCTTCTTCCCTCCTACCACCATGTAATGATGATGATGGTGACGATGACGATGATGGTGATGATGATGGTGTAAAGAAGACTGATGGTGATGATGCTGATGGTTGCAATGATGATGATGAAGGTGATGATGGTGATGCTGATGATGGTGATGATGGGGATGATGATGATGATGATGATGATGATGATGATGATGGTGATCCCAACCGCTGGGCCCCCAAACGACCAAAATGGCGCCCCAAATCACCAAATGAGGTCCCAAGACGGCCCCAAGAAGGGCATGAAAAGGGGAACGCCCCCCTGGGCGGTGGCTCAGCGGCGCCTCCGCGGGTCAAATATCTAGTAGTGGCTTTCGGCCCATCCCGCCACCGCCGTGCCTGGGTTTTGGCTTAGAGGCCTCCTGGATGTTCGTTGGGACATCGCGGGGGGGCCTCTCGGAGGCCTCGCGGAGGCAGTTTTGATGCCTTTTGGGGCCGTCTGGGGGGGTTCGCGGGGCTTCTTATGTGCCTATCGGGGGCCTCGTGGTACCTCCCGGGGGCATCTCGGGCTTTCTTGGGGGCCTAGTGTGGCCTCCTGGGAGCTTCTTGAGGCTGGAGGCTCGACGTGTAGGTTCGCGCGTCCTTCTGACGTTGTTGTTTTTGTTTCTCTATTGTTTCATCTCTTCTAGTGTCGCCGCCGGCGCGGCACAACAACTGGCCAGCCGACCGAGCCGCCGCGGCGGGCGACGAGCGCGGGGCAGCGGTGCGGCAGGCGACGAGCGCGGGGCGGCGGTGCGTCGTGTCCTCATCCTCCTCTTTCCCCTCATCTTCCTCATCCTTCTCCTGTTTTTTTTTGTTGCCTACTCCTCCTTATCAACTTCCTCCTCATCTCCCTCGCCCTCCTTCTACATCCTGTAGTTCTTCATATTCCTTCGCCTCATCATTGCGTTCATCATCCTACTGCTCAGTATCCTCATCCTCCTCCTCATCTTCATCGTATCTTGATTGCGTCATCTACATCCCCCCTCCTCGTTATCCTCCTCCTCCCTCCTCCTCCGTACCCTAGCGACGAGCGCTCCTTGGGCACGAGTGTTCTCGCCGCCGATCGCCCCGCCACCGAGCTTCCTCGAGAAGCCAGGCGAGTGACGAGGCCAGGCACCTCCCTAGGCAAACTCTCTGAAAGCAGAGGCAAAAACTCTGAAGACGAGGAGTCACTTAGCTCTCACCTTCGTTCACGGCGTCGCCCTCCTCGCCCTCCTCATCATCGGCGCCCTCAGCCCCGTCGACGTCAGGCCCCCGCTTGCGCTTGCCGTTCTTCGCCTGGGCCTGCAAGTCCGCGAGCTTGATCAGCAGGTCCTCGTTGTCGCCGCCAGAACTGCAGGCTGTGGCATTCATTTTGCCTTTTATCATCTTGCCTTTCGCCTTGGCTTTCCCCTTGCGGTCGGCCCCCAGCGACTTATCATCTTCGTCGGCCTCTGCGTCGCCAGCCCAGGTGCACTCGGAGATGGCCTCGGAGAGCAGGGGCTCGAACAGGTAGGGGCACTTCAAATCGTGCATGCCCATGAAAACCAAGGACTCGAGGCGCTCGGTCATCTGCGCGGCGCGCTCTACCGACAAGGTGGCACCGACGTACTGGATAGGGGGGGGCTTCTTCAGGCGCGCAAATGCCGGCGACCCCGCGCCAGGGGTCAGGTCGATCACGCCACCAAGGTTGTATGAGTGGATGGTCTCTTCGTTAAACATGATGGGACGCTCGTGGAAGAACGCGGGCTCGTTGGTGCTCCTGCTCTTGGACTTGCATTTGCACTTGTCGACAGCGACGCCCGCAGCCACTGGCCCCCCCGCAAGGTGGACGCCGTTCTCCCCGAGCACCTTCTCCTTGTTCGCTGGCGAAGCTGCCGCGTCTCACGCTCATCATGGGGAGGGGGGGGAGGAGAAGGAGGAAGCGGATGAGAAGTAGGAGGAGGAGGGGGTGGAAGGAGGTGAAGGACGAGGCAGACGAGGGAGGGATGGCGGAGGAGAAGGAGGAGACGGAGGAGGAGGAGGAGGGAGCAGGGGAGAGGACGAAGGGGAAAACGACGATGAGGGGAGGCATTTTGTTTGGCAAAATCCTCGCTGAAGTTCAAGTAGACGCGCCGGGAGGTGTGCGCCAATTTCTCGCCACCGGGCGCAATGAAGCCCGCGCGCAAGCTGCTCCTGTTCCCCCCTTCTCCCCGTCGAACCGGAAGCATAAGTCATTCGTTCCAATCGCGGTGGCGTCCAAAAAGGCAAGGGCGTTCATGATCCACTTCTTCAGGTGGTCGCCGTTCTGGCGCATGCCAGCGATGCGCAGGTGTGGCGAGGAATTCGACTGAGCAGCCAACTTGTAGTCGTAGAAGATGCCAACGTTCTTGCGAGTGTCAGGGTCGGCTCGCAGCTTAGATACCGAAGACTCTCGCAACTGCTTGATGAACTCGTTGTCCAGAGTATCTTTGCATATGAGGGTGATGCTAGCTGACGCGCGGACCTTGGCCTTCTGCTTGTAGCTCGTCAGCTTCTCTAGCTGGTCATCAGTAGCTGTAGCGGCCGCTGCTTTCAACTCCGGGCATAGGCGAGCGACGACCGCCAGCCCATCGCGTCTTGATCGGCGCCCTCCTCATCACCGTCATCCCGTCCACTACCGACGTTATGTGGTGTAGTCGAGTCGCCGGCGGTGACGGTCGAGGTCCCATTCTCCTCCTTGTTCAGCGTCAGTATGGATGCGATCTCGACCGACATCGGCTCAGCGTCAAGAAAGTTCGGAACGTCCTTACGGGAGCGCACCGCCGGCCTGATGCGCGAGTCCTGCTGCGTGCCGAAGACGCAGTGGTCGATGAATTTCAAAGTGGCGTCTGCCGATTTCGGGAAGCCTGCTCGCCATTTCAAGTCGGGCCCGGGCAGCTTCGTGGCATCGTCAGCGAAGCTCCAGCCGTTCTTCGCCCTGTAGGCCCCAACGTTCCTAGAAACATCGCGCAGCTTGCCGTGGATATCGAGGGCCCTGTCCCGCGCGAGCTTGGAGAGAAAGTCCGAAAGCAAGTGCTCGAGGAGGTCGTGCTTGAATACTAGGGCGCCCATGATGCTTTTGCCGTGAGACCCCGCGATCTTGCCCTTTCAGGGGGGGGGGGGGAAGTCGAAGTCGTCGTCGTCGTCGTCGCGTTCTCCGTCGTCGTCATCGACGACGACGACGACGACGACGACGACGGAGAACGCGACGTCGTCGGCGTCGGGTTTCGACCCCCTCGTCGCCTCCAACGCTGTCAAGCTGACGGACTCATGAGTGCACCGGCCGCTCTGCAGCAGGTCTATAAGGAGCAGGACCGTCCACTCCAGATGGCGCTCGGGCTTCGTCTTCTGGATGATCGCATCGAGCTTGTTGGAGGAATCAAGCGCGCGCTTCGAAGGGTGATCGGCGTCAAACTTGATCAGCGCGTCCTTGACGTTGGGGATCGACAGCAGCTTCTTCTGCACCAGCAGGGCTGTCTTGACAGAGGGCAGCGTGACGGGCTCGGAGTTCTGCGCGTACTTGATGTTGGCGTACATCTCCGCGACATCGGCGGGGTCAGGGTCGCCATTGCCCTTCGTCCGAGTTGCAGTGGCGAGCGCGTTGGAGATCTCACTCAGGATGCTCAGCGCCAAGAGTGTGCATTGCTGCGCGATCGCTTCCAGAAGCTCACGCATCTTTTTCCAGCGACGTTCCTCGTCCTCGATCAAAACGAACTTAACAGATGTCGAAAGTACGATGGCCCGCCGCTCCTTCAAGACGGATTCGGGCTTCACGTCTGTGAACGTATCGCGCCAAATGGCTCCCCAGAAGGCGTGGGTCATCTCGATCGGCGAAACAACTGTCAGCGAGCCCGGAGCGCCTCCAGGTTCGTCGTCTTTCCCGACGGCCACGATCAGGCCATCCCCCGGCAAGTGCGCTGGCTTCTCGAAGAAGAACTCCATCAGGTGATCGATCTCCTTGGTGTTCACGGGCCAGTCGTAGTCCACTACTGTCCTGGCCCAGCACAGATTGCCAGCCGATCTGTGCTCCTTGGACGGGTTCTTCATGGCGGCCGTGAAGCCCCCCTGTTGGAATGCCGCTTGGTTGCCGCCGTCGCCGATGCCAATCGGCGCGGCCTCCTGCGCGCCATCGAAGACATTCGCCCCCATGATATCGTCCAGGATTCTCGCCATGTCTGCGTTCGCGGCGTCGTTGAATGCTGGCGACGCCCCAGGCCCCGCCACGCCGCCCTTGCAAATATTCAAGCAACAAATGGGCGGCGCACGCCTCCAATAGTTGGCTAAGCATTTGCCCCCTTGGAATTGCGCTGGGAAGGGCGAGGGGCCAATGAGGGGATGAGGAGAGGAGAATGAGGAAGGGGAAGAGGAAGAGAAACAGACAGGGAGAAGGAGACGGAGGACGGGGCGGAGGAGGAGGAGGATCAGGGCATCAGGGGCAGAGGGCCGTAGGATACTGGGGTGTTTGAGAGTTGGGTGTCTCGAGACTATAGGGTCGTAGTCGTGCCCCCCCAATCCGCATCGTATACCCCCAATGTATGTCGACCCCCTCGTCGTATATCGATCGAATCGTTCGGCCGACTCGCAAGTTCAGTATGTGCCACCTGCGACGGCCTTGGCGCCGCCTTGGCCTTGGACTTTCGCTTGGGGGGCATCGCCAACCAGAGGATGTCCGAGTGGTGGTGTGTCAAGACGAACCTGGGAACCGCCTGAGTTCAGATGGACATGGCAGGGGCCCCCCCCGACCGCCGCTCCCCCGTGGGGCGACTCCGAGAGGCCAAGCAGGCTCGGCCTTGAACCATGTGACGAAGGTGGCTTTGGCATTGCATACCCCGCATTGTAGAATTGCTGGCGGACCCCCCAAGCACGTTCACACGTTTCCCCAAACAAGTGCTTGCACCCAGGGTTTCTTATTTATTATGATAGCCATCTGGCCATGACTTTCGGCGTCCTACAGCTCATCTTTGATTGAGGCGTCCCCCAAGGGCCTTCAAGTTTCTCTCGGGGGCTCTGAGGCATATCTAAGGGACTCCGGAGGCTCTCGCACAGGTTGCGAGGCCTCTCGCAGAGGTCCGCGGCCATTCAGGCGCGGTGACACATAGAAGCAAGGCCTGTACATGGCGATCGCGAAGGCGATGTGCCATCCGAGATGGAATGCCACATAAGAGGTGCTGTCAAGACCTCCTCGGGCGGGAGATCTGGACATGAGGATATCAGACCCCCTTTGCAAGAACGAATCCTCCATGAGGGCGGAGATATCTAGTGGCCTTCGGCCCATACCGCCACCGCGCATGGGTTGTTGCTTAGAGGCATCTTGGATGTTCGCCAGGGTATCGCGGGAGGTTTCTCGGGGGCATCTCAGAGGCAGGTTTGAAGCATGTTGGAGGGCGTTCTGGGGTATATTGGGGCCTAGTGTGGCATCGTTTTGGGCCGATTCGGGACCTCGTCGCGGGGCCTCTTGGGGGCGTATTCCTGGTGGGGCCATCTTGGGAGATCTGAGGCGCCTCTTGGGCCGTTTGGGGGCCCTATTGGACCACATTGGGACATTATTGGTGGCGTGTTGGGCAGTGGCGGGGCGGTCGTTCGGGCATCGTGGACCATCTTGGAGCATCGGAAACACGAAAAGGCCATAACCCCAAAAACATTGAAAAATAGTATGGCAATGCTTTGTGCATAGTGCAGCCCTCTTGGGGGGCATATTGAAGCGCTCTGGGGGCATCTTGGAGGGCTCTTGGGCCGTCGTGGGGCCATCTTGGGCGTCTTGGGGCGCTCTCGGGCAGTCTTGGAGGCACATTGGGCCCTCGTGGGCGCTTCGTGGGGCCACCTTGGGACCATCGTGGCCCGCATCGGGCCATCTGGCCTATGGAGAATCCATGCGACCGAGCCCTGGAGCGCCCAAGAGCACGCAGGAGCGCCCAAGAAGTTTGAGAAGTTGGGGCCCCAGCCCATCTATACTAGAATAGATTACAGAACTCAGGACAGAGAACCATTGAGGACCTGAGCACGCTCCACTTCCTGCCTCGATCGAGGCACGGTGGCGGACCGCGATGCATGCATGATGTATGCCGCATATACACATACAATTCATCCGGGTAGAACTAGTATTGTGCGGTTGTTGTTTGAACTCTTACTGCTGAAGAAACATTATTGTTGATCCCCCTCTCCGGCTGACATTGCATTGTTCAATTGAAGTGCTCCTTCCGGGGCTCGCACCCGTTTTTGCATCAGGGAAAAACTTGAGGCTCAAATTGCGGCGTTGGCCCCCGGACTATAACAACAACGGATCCCGCCTGATGCGTCCTCGAATATTGCTGAATAATCGCGTTCTCGCTGGGGGCTGCCTTGCGATGTACCAAAGAATCGCGCTCTCGCCTTACAACTCCTCGCAAAGAATTCAGGCGCTGCGCCCCCGACGCTCAGAAGTCGCGGCCATCGCCTCATACATCCTCGCAATGTATTCAGGCGCCGCGCCCTCGACACTCAGAAATCGCGCTCTCGCTGGGGACTTCCGCATAATTGACTAAGGAATCACGCTCTCGCCTGAGACCTCCTCGTGATTCATTCAGGACTCACGCTTTAGTCCCCCGTCCGCCAGGTTCCACCCGCCCGATCCGCACGTTGCAGCCCGCCCGTTCGTTCGCGCGGCAGCTCGCCCGCCCGCTTTAAGTCACCGCCCGCCCGACCCGCCCGCGAGGGTCCGCCACCCGATACTGAATCGTCATTTACTGCGAGACGCCCAGGCCAGGGAGGCGACCCGAACTCAAGGCAGGGGATGTCGCTCGAGACTGCCTCGCACTTCAATCAAGCGGGTGGGGCCCAACTACGACGACAATGGTTCCCGCTCGATACTTCGTCACAATCTGTCCCGAGACGCCCTGGACAGAGAGGCCCCGAAACTCAAGAGTGGCGCTCTCGCTCGAGAATTCCTCGCAGTTCACTCAATCAAGTTGGTGCGTTGCCCGCGGGCCCGTTAGCTTGGCCCGCCGCTCGTGCATCTGAAGTCCGGAAGGGGGGCAATGCAGGGCTGACCCGATTGGCCGTTAGCGCCCCCGCGGGGCCACCCAACCCAATCCAACAACGGGACCGAAGGTCCACGGCGGGCGGCAGGGAGGGGCAAGACAAGGCGGCGGCAAGCATAAGAGCGGGAAAGACGGCGACTGCACAGCGGCCGCGGCAACGGGGGGACAGGGGAACAACGTCGGCCCACGACGGGGAGGGGCGAACAGGGCCGATCTATTCAAAACGAGAGAGAACCCAGACGGCCAACCCAATCGTCGTACGGAATCATTGCTGCTCAGAGTGACCCAATATCTGTAGGCGTTGGTGTATGCTGTGCGATCCGCTGCCCAGTAGGTCCGGGCCCCAGGCGACTCTGGTAGTTTCCTCGGATTCTAAAGGGCGTAAGTCTTGGAAAGGCGTTACCTTTCTCGACGTGTCGGGGTCCCAACGTCCTGTGCAAGACGGGCCAGTAAACTCCCAAAAGAACCCCGAGACGGCCCACGATGCCATTGGCGGCATTGCCCAGAGAGCCCGAGGAGTGTACCAAAAAGAAAGGCCCGCCGAAACCAAATGATCATCGAAACATCCAGCAGGCCACCAAGAGGCCCAATATTCAAGAGGCTCCGAAGAGACATCAGCAGGCCATGAGGGCCCCGCGGGCAGCGCAGATCCCAAGAAACACCCAAGAAGCCCTTCTCACAGACAGCCCCGGCAAGATGGCGGAATAAGCCGAAGGCCACTACTAGGTAGAGGCGGGAGGAGGTGGAGGAGCGACATAAGGAGTAGGAGCAGGAAAAGCGGTTGCGAAGACAGCGCGGCGACACCCACGGATCCGGCAACCGGAAACCCACGTGCGTCATGTGCGGATCGTGCAAAGGCACCGCGCTCATCTACGCGGTGACGTTCTCGAGGAAGTCTGGATCCGAATCGTCATCGCCCCGGGGGCCCTCGCACACCACCTCCTTGGACACGAGGCCGCTGGCGGGGAGAAGGCGGCGCAACGCGCGCCCGATGAGTGATGCGTCCCAACCGTTGCCGAGCATCTCGCGCTCCTGGCGGTCACTCGCGCCCGCTGGCACGACCGGGCGGTTCGGCTCGTGGCCCATGAGCCTGAACGTCTAGGTGGTCGCGATGAAGCGCTGGCGGCTGAAGCTCCAATGCCCACCTGTTCCACGGCGGTTGCGCGTGAGGCACGGCGCGATGCCTTTCATGGGCGTGGCGTCCTAGGGCATGTAGCTCGCAGATACCCCCCCCCCGCCCCTCCGCGTCCACAATAATCCTCCAGCGGCCGTCGCCCTCCTCGTCAACACACACCCCCCCGCGCGACGACGAGGAGGGGTAGTTAAACAAGGACAGGGGGCTAGACATGGCGCGAAAGGGCGGGGGCCTTACGCTTTATATACTGCGTGTGTCCTGATTGCCCTGCCAAATGGCA
Organism: Prorocentrum cordatum; assembly: GCA_963575745.1. Lineage (NCBI taxonomy): Eukaryota > Dinophyceae > Prorocentrales > Prorocentraceae > Prorocentrum > Prorocentrum cordatum. Next base: position 377,749 of record CAUYUJ010011181.1, read on the forward strand.
GCGAACCAGTTGACGCCCTTGACGCCGACTTTGCCCCCGCGCTCGATCAGCTTCGTGGCAGCGCTCACGAGGTTTGTCAGGCAGGTGTCCGCGGTCGGGTAGGTTGGAGTGGCGTTCTTCTTCGTGTAAGGGCCAAGGAATGCCCCCGCGTCGCCCACCTTGCATTGGGCTGGCCACCTGAACCTGTTGCCGCTCAAGCGCTCGGCGACTCTCGACCCCGATGATCAGGGTGCGATCCTTCTTCTGTGGGATGCCGGAGTAGCGCTTGGAGTTATCTTCTTCCACGTGGTGCGGTAGCGCCCATTGCGCATTTTACCCGGGGCCTTGAAGATCGCCTTGAAAACCTCCAGGTGGCTCACCAGGATGCCGGGGACGTTTTCCAAAAGAAACGCCTTGGGCGTCGTGACCTCGATGGTCTTGACATCGTCGTTGATCACCTTGCCGCTCTTCCGGCCGCTCTTGCCTGCACCTTTGCCTGCCGCGCGAAATGGGCAACGAGGGAATCCAGATCCAGGCTTATCTTTGCAATCCTTGAAAATGTTTACATTGCCATAGAGCCCCTCGAAGTTCGCCCCCACCATCTTGCGGCGCGCCGGGTGGATGTCCGACGCGAAAACGTCGATAAACAAGTGGCCGACTTTCATCTGCTCGAGTGCCAACGCCATGCTATTCAGCCCTGTGCAATCAGACCCCACTGGGATCAGGTCGCCAAACTCACGTAGCTGGGCACAGCAGGGCTTCTTGGCGGTTGGAGCGCGGTTGGAGCATGGGCGCTTCATGGCTGCAGCGCGGCGGCGCGGGCGTCGTGGCGAGCCCCGGCCGTCGTCCATTCTAAGTAGTGCACCCCTAATACGCAGTCTGCAGCAATCACCACTTGGACCAGTGCAGCTGATGTTATGGGCGTCGGTCGGTCGAGGGGGCAGCTTCGGGGCAGCGGCGGGGGCCAAACTACATCCAGGGGCAGACTGCGGAGGGGTGGGGGGTGAATTTCGCACACACACACACACACACACACACACACACACACACGCCCCCCCTCCAACCTCAGGGGCGCCCCTCGCTGCGGAGCCTAGGGTTGCAAGCGCCTCCGGATGATCCCCCACCCCCCGCTCCGCAGTCTGAACGGGCCTCCGGAGCCGCGCCTTCCACCGCGAGGGTCGCCCCTCGCTGCGGAGGGGGGGGGGGGGAGGTCGACCCCCCCCCCCCTCCGCAGTCTGCCCCTAGATGTAGTTTGGTGCCCACCCCTGGCGAAGGCATCTGCCGAGCGAGGGAGGAGAAGGACGGAGGAGGAGGAGGCGCGCGCGTCGACGGCCACTGAGCCAAGGGGCTATACGAAAGAGAAGGATGATCGACAGAGGGAGGAGGAGGCAGATTTGGGACCTCTTGGAGCCTCATGGGGCTTCTGGGCGGCCTCTGAAATAAGCCATCTGGGGCCGTCTTGGAGCCGCCTTGGGCGCGTCCGACCGAGGGCCATAGGGAGGGCCTAAGAAGGGCGCAAGAGGCACGGGGGGGTGGTCACTACTATACTGCCCCCTTTATTTTGATGACCGCCCATGGGTCGATTCTGGCGCCCTCGTGGGCCCTCCCAGGGGCTCTTTTGGCCCCTCCTGGGGGCTCGCCGCTTGGGCCCAAGCAGCAGCGCCATCATGACACATATCATATGCAACATATTACAACATAGCCAGCATAATACATCTAACATAAGGTAGGCAAGCCTAATCGGGGAACGACCAACCATCATCAACCACAGGAGTTTGGATGGCGGTAGTAAGTCTAGACTAGGCAACCACCCTTACAACATAATGTGGAAGACGTATTCTTATACTGGCGAAGTGTGATGTCATGCCGATGGTGGCGATGATATGTTGAAGTTTTTGTTCGCGGCATGCATAGATGAAGCTGCACGCGGGCACTGGTCTGATGGCGAGACCGCGGGCGTCCACAGCGACGTTCGCCATGCACTCTCGATGTTGCAACATTTCCAGCACGGCCGCCTCTGAGGCCGCCGTCTGTCGGTCATTAAAAAACCCGCATCCATCAGGATCATCTCGTCTTCGAGGCCCCGATGGGAGAGCCGCCGATGCCCAGCCATGGCGCCGCGTCCGACCGATGCGGCGGCGCCGGCTGCTGCCTCCGACGACGTTGCCGCCGCCGATGCGCGCGATGGTGGTGCCCCCGACGATGCGCCGCCGCACGATGGCGCCGCCGCCGATGCGCACGATGGTGGCGCCGCCACCGATGATGCGCACGATGGCGGTGCCGCTGCCGATAGTGTTGCCTCCGATGCGCCGCGCGACGATGGCGCCGCCGCCGATGCGCACGATGGTGCCGCCGCCGATGCGCACGACGACGGTGCCGCCGCCGATGCGCCGGATATGATGCCGAAGAACTGGCTGCATCCGACGACAGTGCCGCATCCGACGACGATGGTGCCGCCAGCACTTGGGCGTCCAGACGCTGGCCGCCAAGGCGCGGCAGCCGCCGCGCCTCCACCAGCACCACCACCATCATCCTCGAAAAGCTCATAGAGCAGGCTCTCGAAGAGTGGCGGGCTCGGAGGCAGGTCCTCTGCCAGCAGCTCGGGGCGCCCCCGGCGCACCATGATGCCGCCAGCACATTTGAACGCCCTGTCTTGAGCCAAAACGGCTACGGAGTGCAGATATCCTCACGTCGCAAGCCAATCTTATAAATAGTGCAAATGCAAAGCAGAACAATCCACATTCACAGAACTACCATGCAAGCAACACAACGTCAAAGTTCATCACGTACACCCCATACAACGCAAAGCATGGCAATGCGAATCATAAGTGCGTATGCGAATGCCGCTTGCAAACCAATTTGCACGGCAATGCCAATCAATGCAGTACACACCAGGTGTAAATACAAACAAATCAAACGCAATGCAATGCAACAAATAACGCTCCAGCCCCACGGAGGGGAGAATGACGTCGACGACGCGTTCAGGGGCGGTCGACGCTTCCAAACAACCCGCCGCAAGCGCGGCGATGGCAGATACCTGCTTCGACATGTGCGCGGGTCGTTCTACCTTTCAACCTTGAACGATCGGCAACGTTCTTTCCCGGGGGAGGGGAGGCACGATGGCGGGATGGGAAGATGAGGGCGGGGAACGTGCAACAGTTACACGGGTCGAGGGCAAAGGTTACCTTCCTGAGATATCCCTTTCTTCGGGTGCTGCAGAAAGGGCCCAGCCCGTCTACTGGGGCCCAGCCCCGCGGTCCCTCGGGGGGGGGGGGGGGGCGATCGACGGTGACGATGGTGATGATCGATCGATGGTGACGATGGTGGCGATCGATCGATCGATGGTGACGACGGTGGCAATGGCGACGATCGATGGCGAGCGATGGGGATTGATGGCGGTTTTGGTGTTTTGCCATGATGGACACCGAGGCGGCGACCGATGGACGACCTAACGGCGTGCCCGAGCCATGCCCGATATAGAGCGAGCGATGGCGCACATCCTACCCTACTACCTGACCGTGCGTCAGCCGAAATACAAACAACCTCCCGATTCCGAAGCAAGAGGAGGGGGTGCAAGAGAGCGAGGAGGGAGGACTACTCCACGCGAGTTGCTTTGGCGCGTCCGCAGGCGCGCGGGCGCCAAATTGCGCGCTGCAGCTGGGCCGCGAGGGGAGGGGCAACAGAGCAGCGAGGGGCGGGACCGCTGGAGGCCCTACAGCTGCGGGCGGCCCAGCTTGCGAACCAACTGTTCGCGAAGGCAGGAAGACATGGGGCACCAGTCAATGAAACTGGCAATATAGTCAGGCTGGCATTCCACGCGCACGCAAGTGCTTAGAGACTGAAAGCTAGGGGGCCGCACCACCTCGCTGAATTCAGCTGGCAGGAGCGCGCCATCCGCTTGGCGGACACGGCGCGTGCATGCGTTGCACTCAACTAGCGGGGCGGTCTGAGGGCTGTAGATGCCATCCATGCCGCGGAGGCTGCAAATGGGCCGCGCGAGCACGCAGTCGGGCAACGTCGACAAGGCCGTCGACGGGGCTGCGCAATCCACGCCGACGAACGTCACCACGCGCCGACGATCGCCTGGCCGCTGCTGATTGGGCCGCTTGGACACCAGGCAACTCGGCTGCTGAGGCGGACCGAGGTGGACCAGGCTCAGGTCCGACGGGTACCTCGCGAACGGCAGCAGCAGGTCTGGGGGCGCCGCAGCGTGGGCCACGCCGCCAGACGCCACGCCTCGTCGTCGCCCGCCTCGTCCACGTCGGGCGGCGTGTCGGCGAAGGTCGCCACTGAAGCGCATGGGCGCGGTTGCTCCTCCACCCAGCGCTTCCACTTCTCGAGCAGGGCGTCCGCCATCTCGCAGCCGTCCGGGTTCTCGTCGCAGCGCGGCACCTCGGCCGGGCTGAACCACTCGCACGACGGCGAACGGCAGTAGCGGTAGTCGTCGTCGTCGACTTCGTCGTCGTCGGTGCGGGCCGCGTCCACGTCGCCAGCCACAGCGCCATCCACGCCAAGGATGGAGTCGCCCACCACACCGTCGTCGCTGGAGTCCGCCACGACGACGGCGCTGCTGGAAACGCCGCCGCCGCCGAGGGGGCCCGCGGAGTCCACGCCCACGTCGCCAGCCGCGCCGACGAGGATGGAGTCGTCCACAACGTCGTCGTCGCTGGAGTCCGCCGCCGCGGCGCTGGCGACGTCGTCACCACCGCCAGCCACGCCGAAGATGGAGGCGTCCTCGGCGCTGCTGGAGTCCGCCACGGCGTTGGAGTCGCCAACGAAAGGGCTCGAGCCCGCACCCGCGTCGCCAGCCGCGCCGAGGATGGAGTCGCCCTCGCTGGGGCCCGTCGCGACGACGGCCCTGTCGCCGACAAGAGGTCGCGAGCCCGCGTCCAAGTGGCAGCCGCCAACCTTGGCCACGCCGAGGCTGGAGTCGGCGCGACCAGGCCGCCGCGGCACTGGCGCCCGGGAGCGCGAGCACGGCCGCAGGAAGATCTCGACGCGCTGGGGAGGGGGGCCCACCACCGCCGATCTAAGGAATCCGCGCGGACCTCCGTCGACAATTTACGTTCATGTCGTGTTTTCTTCCTCGAGAGGCGGCGCCGCGGTGCTCCGCGCGCGGGGCGATGTATGGCGCCAAAGTGGCGATGAAGTGGCTTTGAGCCAAAATGACTACGGAGGATCCAAGTCGCTGCACTTCGCGCGGGGGCCCCTCGTCGCCACGGCCAGACGCGGCTCGGAAAATTGGCGCGCTCGGACCCCCAGAAAGGTTCCAGGAAGTTCGGGCGCCAGGGCGTCGGTCGGAAGAAGTAAATATAAACATGAAGTAGGAAGGCGTTTAAAGTAGGTTGGGGTTCGGCACGCCTCCTGTTCGCGATGTGATTATGGCGTAGCTCGTCGATTCTTGAAGTAGTGCGAAGTAGATTGGCTGGGGCCCGAGATTCTCAAAATACCGACTCTCAACGACCGACGAGTACTCCCTCCGTCGCCCCCCCCCCCCCCTCGCCTCCTCCTTCTTCTTCCCAGGCGACGCGACGGGCGACCCACCCTATCGCGAAGACACAGGCGCTTGCAAAGCCCTCGAAAAAAGGCCAAAGTAAACCCCGAGAGATGGGATCCCGAACTGACAGGTCGAACTCGTCGCCCTCGTCAAACGACCCCTGAGAAACCCAGCAGGCGCTCTAGAGGCGCCAGAGAGGCCCTTATAATGAGCACCCCAATCCCAAGAAAGCCCAAAAGAGGCTCCAAGAAGTTCCGGGGAGGCCCCCAAGAGCCCCAGCCAGGAGACCCCCAAAAAAAGGCACCCAGGTGGCCGCGGACCCACAACCCAACCAGGCACGTTGGCGGCGGGACGGGCCGAAGGCCACCATATTCTTTGCCTCGCTTTCGCGACGACGAGGACGACGACGAGGACCGCGACGACGACCGCCCTCCCTCCCCACGTCCTCAAGTTTTTCACCCGCCGGAGAAGCACCGACCCCTCGGTGCTCATGGGCAGCGGCGGCGGTCGAGAATGCCGAGCACTGTCGCCGCCGTGGCTGCCGAGACTTTGTGCTTCGCCATGCTCCATTCCTGTTGGGGGGCCCCGTCCCATCGACATCCCCCTCGCCCCCCCCCCCCCCCCCCTCCTCCTCCTCCTCCTTCTACCCCCCCCTCCTCCTCCTCCTCCTCCTCCTCCCCCTCCTCCTCCCCCTCCCCCTCATCATCGTTATCCTCCTTCTCCTCCTCCTCCTCCTCCTTATCCTCCTCCCCCTCGCCATCCTCATCACCATGCTCCCGCACTTCATTTAATCATCACGTCGCTCCCTCGTCTTCTTCGCACCCCACCCCCTCATCATCCTCGCCGTCTTCCGCAGCGCCATCCACCTCCACCCTCATCATCATCCCCGACATCAGTATCATCATCATCATCATCACCATCACCGTTTATATCATCTTCATCATATCACTCATCATCACCCTGATCATTCTTCATCATCCTCCTCATCAACATCATCATCTTGCTCATCGTCCTACCATTCATCATCATGCCAATCATCAACATCATCATGGTCCTCATCTTCCTCCTCTTCCTCCTCCTCCGCTTCCTCCCCCCCCCCTCCTCCACCTCCTCCTCCTCCTCCTCGTCATCATCATCGATCCTCATATTCCCAATCCTCCTCCTCATCGTCCTCATCCTTCAGAAGAAGAGAACGAGGGGGGGGGGGGGAAGGAGGAGTCGGAGGACGTGGAAGAGGAGGAGAGGACGGCGGAGGAGGAGAAGGAGGGGTTGCGCCCCCCAGTCCGGAGCCACCAACTCGTCCTCGGCCACAAAGGCGAGCACCAGCGGCGCCTTGCCCGTCGCGGCCTTGGCCCTGGCGGTGCCAACGTTCCCCTCGCACCTCCAGTTCTGGATGGACTGGGCGGCCATCTTCGTCAGCACGATCATGCCCAGCAAGGGGTGGGCAGTGAAAAACTTGTCCGACACATGCACCAAGCGTCTCGTGGCCATACAGCTCGAGAAAAAATCCAGATTCGCGTCTTCTTGGCGGTGAAATCCACGTTGCCGATAGCAAGCCCGTCCAGCATCGCACGCCGCGCAATAGGCTTCTTGACGTCGCTCAGGTCTTCAACCATGAACGCGGCAGCCTTCAACATATCGGTGGTTCGAGAAGCCTTGGCCGCCACGATGGCCGCCGGAATTCCGGGCGCAGCCAAGGCGGCTGCGGTTGCGAAGACAATGGCCCCAGTCAGCGTCATCGGTTGATGTGAGATGGCACTCTTGGCCTTCCTAGCGTCGCACTGCTTCAAGCGCATGTCATCGGCCTCGGCCTTAAGGCGGGCCGCCTCTACGAGCTCCGGGGTCACTTCGCTGGGAGGGAGGCTGTTCTCGCGGGCGGCGTCCAGCCGTCGGCGCACGCGCTTGTTCCTCTGAAAGGCTTCCTCCTTCTGGTGCGCATCTGTCCACCCATCCACGCCTACGTGAGCGCTGCCCCTGAGAGTCATGCGCGCGCACGTTTCCCCCGTCTTGCCAGAGGCTCTCGCACGGTGGTCCACAGCAGCCCTTCGCTTGGAAATCCATTTTGCCAGCGACGGTTCCCCCTTGGCCTTAGGTGGTCGCGTCTTGCCCTTGTCCATTCGAGGCGTCCGGGCGTCTGATCCAGAAGCAAGCGGCTTGCCGTAGACCTTCGCCCGCGCTTTCATGGCGGCGCCCACGATGTGGACGTCGCTGCGCTGGTCCACGTCGAGGCGGATCTGCAAGTCGCCATTCGCGAGGTCGTCCGACGCTTTGGTCCTGTGGATCGCATTGGACGCCTTGCTCGTTTTGAACACGGACTCCACTCCATAAGTAGATGCACCATAGAAGATGAACAGCATCAAAACGTCCTTCAACACGGCGCTCGGGCTATAGGTCCGCGTTCTTGTCGAGGCCACAGCTCGCTGCCACGCGCGGGCTGTTGTCGCATTCTCGGTTTGGAAGACGCGTTGCGCCCTGGGCTTGTAGTCGAGGGTCTCGGACTCCAACTGGCTTGCGTCGAGGCCCAAGAACTGCGCCAGCCGCTGCGCGCCATCTGACCATCTGGATCCCAAGTGCTCCTCGTAGGCGTCCTGCCCTTCGCCGCGCTTCTGGGGCCGGAAGACAGCGATGGCTTGCATGAACTCAAATCCAGGAAATTCTGCTCGAACTGTCATCGTAGCAAGGCGGACCCAATTCTCCGTGCGCTTGTAGCATCGGGGCAGAGCGTCGTCGATCTCCCGCTGGCCACCGAACGTCTTGGGCAGCTTGTCCATGTAGACGACGATCTGCGATTTGAGTACCTTGATCATGCGCTCGGTGTGTAGCTTCCCTCGTGGGTGCATCCCCATATCGCAAAGAAGCCAATGGATATTCGGAGGAAATCGGTGACCTCGCCGCTCATCGCTGACTTTTCAAAAGACTCATTGTCGAGGAAACGAGTCAGACGTAAATTCTCGTCCCCGCCGTCCGCCAGCATCGCTAAATGGATGCAGCGCTCGGTCGAGAGCCAGCCCATGAAAACGTAGGACGCCTCGCCTGCGCCGCCGTCGGACTTGCCCCGCGTGTCAAGGATCGTCTGAAAGGTCTTGATCGCCGCGCCCATGAGGATCGCCAATCTGCCGCAAGGCTTCGAGTGGGAGTCGAAGCGGTGCTTCCTGCCCAGGACGTTTCGTATGTTATTGCATTCGGTGGGATTCCCCGGCAGTTTAGCGCAGTTGCGCGCGAAGAGGTCGGAGAAAATGTCTGAGTTCTCGATCATGTTAGCGACGCTCTTCTTCATAATCACGAAGACAATGGCAACGTGCATCAAGAAGGGGTCGCATTTCCAGGCCCTGGAAGATATCCGTCGGCTGCCGTGTGGCTTGTCCAGGTTCTGGACCTTCACGTTCGGCGTGGATCCGTCGCATGGGCGGACGTGCGGTTTCGCTGCAGGCGTCCACCCCCGGAGCTTCCTCCCCGCAAGAATTTCGTCCGCGGCCGCATCTGTGTCGAGGAGTTCCGTTGAGGTCAGTATGTTCTGGCATGGGGCTGCGTCCATCACTGAGTCGCCGTGCTCGTCGTTGATGCATGGCGGAGACGCCATCGGCGTCGACGTAGAGCTGATGATGTAAAGCGTTGCATCTCGTAGTGCGTTCGCGTCGTGCGTCGGGCGCTGCATGAACTCTTCGCACTTCGGATCGAAAAGCCGCATCGCCCCCATGAGGCCCCATCGCTGCTGCAGCCCAGAATCCGCGCAGCAGAATCTGACCGCCAGACGCCCTTGCCCCACATCTTGATGTAGACTAATGACTTGCGCCTTCCTGAGAGCATCACGGCGCTGTTACCGAGCGCCTTCCGCGAGGCGAAACACCATTTTCCTGATATTCTTCCGCCCGCCGACTCGAGCTATACCAGCGTCGCCACAAGCCCGACCTGCCCGGGCATCTTTGAGGAGCATGTTCCAATGATCTCTAGGCGGCGCCTGCTGCGCCACGTCGTCAGGGGCATCTCCAAGTCCCAGTTCAGCCAACGCGGCGATGTGCGCTGGTGCCTTCTCGTGCCTCAGAAAATTGGACGACTTCATTGGAGGCCCCTGAACATTGAGCGCGGCATATGGCGCGGGGGCGGATGCCATCTTGCAAGCGCAACAACCCACCGAGAACACCCGAGGAATCATTGGTGCCCGCCATAAGCCACGTGCCTTTCGAAGGGTCGGACTCGTCGAGCAGAAACTTGGATATCCAACTTTTCTTGTTCCTGGCCCACAGGCACCGCGGGCAGTCCAGCACCTCGCACTTGGAAGCGCGGGTCCAATCTGGATCATCATCGTCTAATCCATTGAGTGCAGCCTGGCGCCTGGTTTAGAATCGACAGCTGTAGTCCTTAACGCATGCTAGCTGAATCTTTAGACTCTTGCACCGCCGAGGTCCACCTTCCCTTGATGAACATGGTGCGATAGGCGCTGCTCTGCCAGAGCCATGGCGGACGTCGCCGACGTCGATCTCCCACAGGTCATCCATGTATGGGCCATGCACGAAAAATATTTGGCGCCAGGCCGATAAGCACACATAACCCCACTGTGTGCACCCAAATGGCTACGAGGTGGAAGAGGAGGAGGTGGTGGAGCACGGGTCCTCTGGGGAGTCTGAGGCTCTCTGGTCCCTGGGGGGCCCTCCTCGTTCGCCACGGCCGGACGCGGCAGTGTCCCGGCAACGAGCGTCGCAGCAAACGCCATGAGAGCGCTTCCGGATACACCTAGTTACACCCAGTTACACCCAGTTACACCTAGTTACACCTAGTTACACCTAGTTACACCTAGTTACGCCCAGTTACACCTAGTTACACCTAGTTACACCTAGTTACACCTAGTTACGCCCAGTTACACCTAGTTACACCTAGTTACACCTAGTTACACCTAGTTACCCTCAGTTTCCCTCAGCTACCCGAGTTCAGGCATGACGCAATCAGTCTGAATCGGAGTGCAGGCATTCGAACCTGGAACCTCGGTCCTCGATCCTCGCCTCGGTCATCGATCCTATCCTCGGTCCTCGATCCTGGCTTCATTTTTCAAGACAACCTCGCCGACACATCGGCGATACATCGGCGATACATCGCCGATGCATCGGCGACATCGGCGATGCATCGACGACGCCAGCGCGGAGAAAATCGAGCTCCACATCGGGCCGCATCGCCGATGCATCGACGATGCGGCGCGATCCTCCAACCCCATCTGCTCGGACCCAGGGGGGCCAGGAAGAGGGGGTGGTGCGCACTGGGGCCAAAAGCATGGGGCGCGGACGAGCGGGGGCCTTGGAGCGTGTTGAACAAAGAAGCAGAAGAAGAAGAACAAAAACGTTATCAATAATAATAATAATGAGAATATTAATAATAATGTCAATAAGAATGATAAGAGTGATAAGAATGATACGAATTATACGAAAATCATGATTATACTCATACTCTCATGACCATAAACATCACAACTACTGATAATACGTATAGACAAATACACATGATACGAATAGGAATGCGAACACGAATGCGAGTACAAATACGAATGCGAAGAGCAATCATGATAACAAAAAACAATACAAAATACAACATAACAAGAAACAATGGTAACCAACAGTGTTATGACGAAGAGGGCGAATACTACGAATAAGAAAATAATAATAATGTAAATATAGGAAAAATCATAATAATAATAAGAAGAAGAGGAAGAGGAATAAGGAGAAGACGAAAAAGAAGAAGAGGAAGAGGAGGAGGAGGAGGAAGAAGAAGAAAAAAAAGTCACAGTCCTGACCCCTTGTCGGGCGCCTGGTGTTTTCAGGACGCCACACCCGGTCTCCGGCGGCCTCTCACGGGACGATCTGGGCACACCTGGGGGGCCGCTCCTGGCGAGGCGCGGCTGCGGCTGAGCATCCGGAGGCTGGCAAAACCCCAGGGAGCCCACGAAAACGCCAGCAAAGAACCTCCCTGGACGAGGCCCTACACCTTGCGAGTGATGGGAAACGCAATTTTCCTTCAAAAACCGCACTCGATGAGCCACAATAGCGTTTCCCAGAACTTTAAGCTATTATAACCGCAATCCCGGACGACTGCCGCCCTGTAGTCCCTCTCTGGCGCCCCCGATAATGCCTCGACGGCGCCTGGAAATCTGGGCCCCTCCCGTTCCTGTCGGCCCCTCGGACCCCTCATGTGGGCGGTCTCGGAGACCTTGAACCCAAAATTGTTTTCATCTCTTGGGGGGACATTTTCTACTTCCGACGACCTTCCGCCGCCCTTCCGTTGCCTTCCGCCAAGGAAGATATGACAACTCCTTCGACCCTTGAAGGCAAGGCCCTTTCTGAAACGCCCCACGTGGCGCTTGCAGCCTGCCGGCTAATTTCTCTGGAAAACCTGGCCTCGTGGCGACAAGGACGCGCTGGCAGTCCCAGCCAAGGCCCAAAACTGCCAAGAAGCCTACGGCCAGGGACTTTTGCTGAGCGTGTCGCAGCGGCGCCTCTGGCGGCACGCTATGCCTTGGCGAGCTGATAGCGTGTCGTTCCGCTCCGCGGGGCGGGAGGCTGGCAGGAGCTCGAGGAGATGACGCCGTGCGCTGTGGGACCGGATCGTGCTTAGCATGCGGCGCCGCAGCGTGGTGAGCCAGAACCGGCGGCGCCACACGCCTCCTCCTCCTCCTCATCCCCCTCACCATCACCACCACCATCATCCTCCTCCTCCCCCTCCTCCTCGTCCTCTTCCTCGTTGTCCTTAACCCATCATGTTGTTCACCCCCGCTGTCCGTCACAATCATATTCTTCTCCTCATCGTCATACGCATCGTCATCATCATCATCATCATCATCATCATCATCATAATCACCATCATCATCATCACCATCGTCATCATCATCATCATCACCATCACCATCATCATCATCATCAGCATCATCGTCATGAGGTCGCGACCCCGGAGAAGCCTGACGCCCCGAAGCACGAGGGGAGGAGGAGGAGCAGCAGCAACAGGAACAGGACAAGGATAAGGAAGGGGGGAGGAAGGAACATAAGGGAGGCAGAGCAGCGAGGAAGGATGGCGGAAGCAGATGGGAAAGGAGGGGGCGAAGGGAGGTGTTGACACAGGGGCGCCGCTGTCCCCCGCAGTTGTCCCTCAGTTTCGTCACAGTTTCTTGCGCCAGAAAGAGGTTGCAGTTGTAGGGTACCACGCCGCAAACGCAGTGCCAGGAAAGCTACATGCAACCGAGAAGAAACTGAGCGCAACTGACGGAAACTGAAAGGAGGGGGCGAAGGGAGGTGTTGACAAAGGGGCGCCGCCCTCAGTTTTCCTTCAGTTTCGTCTCAGTTCCTTGCGTCAGAAAGAGGCTGCAGTTGTAGGATACCAAGCCGCAAACGCAGCGCCAGGAAAGCCAAATGCAACCGAGAGGAAACTGAGTGTAACTGAAGGAAACTGAGTGTAACTGAAGGAAACTGAGTGTAACTGAAGGAAACTGAGTGTACCTGGGGGAAACTGCGTGTAACTGAAGGAAACTGAGTGTAACTGAGGGAAACTGAGTGTAACTGAGGGAAACTGAGTGCAACTGAAGGAAACTGAGTGTAACTGAGGGGAACTGAGTGTGACTGAGGGGTCCGAACCGGCTCCGTCCGACGCCGCGCGCGGCCACAATGGGACGCGGCTCAATCGCCATGTGAAGACTGCTCGGGATATGGCGACCAGGTCGGCTACTGGAGATATGGCGTGTCATCGCCGGTGTTTGTTATTATTGGTTGTTATTATTAGTATTGATATAATGTTGTTGGTGGTGGTGTTGTTGCTGCTGCTGATATTGTTGTTGTTGTTGTAATTCGTTTTCGTGCCCGTGTTGTTGATGATGTTGTGAATGTTGTCGGGATTGATGTTGGCGATGTTGTTGTCGCTCATCATCGCCACGCTCACAGCGGCATTGTGCTGATGGCAGCGATCAGAATGACGAGAGTGATGATGATAGCGCCGAGGGAGAGAGAGAGAGAGAGAGAGTGTGTGTGTGCGCGGACGCCAGGTGGGTGTGGTGGTGGTGATGCTGATGATGATGATGCTGATGGCGGTGGGGCTGGCGGTGGTGGTGGTGGTGGTGATGGGTGGTGATGATGTGGTGGTGGTAAGAATAGGGTGCTGGTAAGGAAGGTGATGGCGGTGGTGATGACGATGATGAGGATGGTGATGGTGGTAAGAAGGAAGAAGTAGATAAGGTGGAGATGGGCGGCGGCGGTGGTGCAAACTCCCGCGAGTTCCTGCCTAAGCCCTGGTTTGGCAAAGTGCGCGCGGCGGCCTCGGGCCATTTCGGCGCGCCCCTCGCGGGGATCGTGGTCCCATAGGAGCTCCACCGAAGGCGCCAGTAGCAAAGTGCGCATGGCGGCCTCGGGCCATTTCGGCACACCCTTCACGAGGATCGTGGCCCCAAAGGAGCTCCACAGAAGGCGCCTGTAGCAAAGTGCGCATGGCGGCCTCGGGCCATGTCGGCACACTCCTCACGACGATCGTGGCCCCATTGGAGCTCCACCGAAGGCGCCAGTAGCAAAGTGCGCATGGCGGCCTCGGGCCATTTCGGCACACCCCTCACGAGGATCGTGGCCCCATTGGAGCTCCACCGAAGGCGCCAGTAGCAAAGTGCGCATGGCGGCCCCGGGCCATTTCGGCGCACCCCTCACGGGAATCGTGGTCCCATAGGAGCTCCACCGAAGGCGCCTGTAGCAAAGTGCGCATGGCGGCCTCGGGCCATTTCGGCACACCCCTCACGAGGATCGTGGCCTCACAGGAGCTCCACCGAAGGCGCCAATAGCAAAGTGCGCGCGGCGGCCTGGGGCCATATCGGCACACCCTTCACGCCCCTCACGAGGATCGTGGCCCCATGAGGAGGAACGGTGGGACGGCGAAAGGTTGCAAGTTGCCCCTGGCCGCGCGCGGCTGCACCTACGTTGCGGCGCCACCTCGACAAACAATCCCCGCCCCCTACATCTCAATGTTGGCACCGAGCGAGCACCCCAAGTCCGGGTGGACAAATAATGCAAGTCACCATTGAAATCTGGTGGTGTGGGGGGGGGGGCCTCAGAGATTGGTGGAATATGATCCTAGTTGGCACGCGGTTTTTCATAATGCTCAGATAACTGGCAATTGTTTTGCCCACCGACTGTCGCGCTGCAGTAGCGAGCGAGACTGCGAGACTGCGCTGCGCAGGCGCCTGGGGAGGCGGAGCCAGGGGGGGACTCAACGCCAGAGGCGCCGACAGGCGCAAGGAGGGGCCGCAGTTGGCGGAAGTTGGCGGCGGGAAACGCAACCCAAACGCACATATTACAAGAAAATAAAACATGCCAGCGTTCAAAGAATAGGCTCCGAGTGTCCACGACCCGACAAACGCGCCCCACCAGGATCGCTGGAGTTCGCTCCTGGCATTTGCGCGCGCTCCTGCTGCGCCGGTTGAGCGGACAACTCCCAATGGCGCCAAGGGCGCCTGAAGCCTTCCAGATACCGCAGCAGGGGCCCAGCCGCACATGCACCCCACTATTGCTCACTACTGCCTGCGCTTGCGAAGTTTCAAGGCGACCAAAGGCTCCCGTGAGTTGCTACATAAGAGGCCCATGCAAAATTTATTGTAGCCCTGAGCGCCTGTGCCGCATCCCGGAGCAGGGGGGCGGGGTCGTCCACGAAGGTGGGGCAGCTGTCTCTGGTGACATCGGAGATGGCCGTAATGGTGGGGTCGCAGCCAATGCACCATGAGAGAGGAGACGCAGTCCCTCCCATGCCTACTGAGCGCATGAACTTGCGTTTGGGGCCGCGATTTTTCCCTCTGTTCAGTTGCGCGCTGCGGTCGGCGAACAGGGTAGCGCGAGCGTGACGTATCCACGCGGGGAGGCCCCAGCGTTGGAGTAACTTGCCGATCCACTGCATGGAGAGGCGCTCGAAGGCTTTGTTTTGGTAGCAGAAAATGACTGCTGTGCTCGGTGCGGATGTGAGTTCGGCCGTACATTCCTGCGTGTATCCCTCTGTTGCCGCGTGGTGTCTGCCGAGCATTCTTTCCCAAGTGTCGCGTGGTGGGGGCGCCAGGCGTGGGTCTCGACCGAGATGCTCTGTGGCTGTTCTGATGTTCGGCCCGCATTGCCCGCCTTTTTTGGCCGCCTGATCCTGGGGGAGCAGTGGCTCAATCTGGGGTTCAAGCAGGTCGGCTAAAGCGGCGCCATAAAGTCGCCGAAAGCAGGTGGGTAACTGCAAGGGTCGCATGTCAATTGGCAGTTCGGCGCCCGGTTTCTTTCCGATCCACGCAAGAAGGTGCACCGAGGGACAAAGTACAGCGGCAATGTCGTGTGGACTCTGGTCAGCGACGTACCACGCTTGTGCAATCAGGCAGGCAATGAATCGCGCGCCTGCGTGGTAAACTTCATAGGGTTATCCGCCCACGCCTGGCGCGCTGCGCGCACGAGCTAATACCAGTGAAGCAAACCGCCCCCATCTAGGGATTGGCGCGCGGTCAAGGGCAATGGTTTTCCCGTCACTGAAGTAGCAGTCGAGAAGATCATCGGCACAGGGCGGAAGGTCTGGGGCTGTCATCCAGAAGGGACGATCAGAGATCAAGATCTGGTCAACTTCGGCGTGCTGCTCGGCCCAAATGCCGCAATTGTCCCAGATGCCGGTAACGTTGTGCAGTTTCTGAAAAATTGCCCTGCCAGTCTTGAAATGGGCTGCGAGAGGCTGTCGCTCGGCACCTGGCCCCCGTTCGGACGGCGCGAGGGCGATGGCGCGTTTCTGGGCCATCTCGAGGCCCCGTCTTCGGAGCCACAGGTTGGCTTGCACCTGTGTGAGCTCCCTCCCGCCCGGGCCGGAGCGCTCTAACCGACCGGCTAAGGGCCCAACAGGTTGCAGTGTACCCGTGTCGCGAGCAGCTTGAGCAAGCAGTGCTCCCGGGCTGGTCTGTTCACGGTTCCCGGCCCACTGCTTCCACCACTGCTGCAGGCCCGATGACAGCATGTGTCTCCCCAGCATCACCAGAGCGGGCGGACGGGGCGGGGTGACGTCATCTCTCTGTGGCTGTTGCGGCAGATGCGGCTGGGTGTCTACTTCTTCGTCGCCGCCGTCTAGGAGATCGTGTCGGTCTGGCAATAAGCCCGCAGCCGCACGCCGCGTCCAGTCAATGGGTCGAATCACTCTAGTGAGGTCGACCTCCGGAATGGCAACGGTTTTCGAGGTAGGTGTACAAACGCCGTAGCTCGGTGTCGGCCTCGGTGGGGAACCCTCGGAATTCTGTAGGCGTGAGTGTGTGGTCGCGTCTGGCAGGGCGACTGCCATCGGAATCGAGATGCATGATGGCATGGTCCGACAGAGAAGGCTTCCAGACCTTTCTGGTCTGATAGGCAGCCAATCATACTGTAGGGCATGCCACTCAGTCGATGGCGGAATCGCTGTCGCGGTCGACGCGAGTGGGCCCGTCTGCACGTACGATGCTTGGGCTGGTGGAGGCAAACAGATCTGCGAGATTAGCCGCGTCCTCAAATTCCCCTTCGGGTGGGTTCTCGCGCTGCAGATTGACGTCTCCCCCCCAGAAGGTTGGGGCACCGAGCGTTTCAAGTGCCTCGCGGGCCCCTTGTATGGTTTCGCTCTTGAGTGACGGTGGTAGATAAACGCTGATGAGCCTGACGCGCGTTCCTTGCGCGTCGACGTCGGCCCATGCAGCGCATCCTGGGACAAGTGTGCCAGAGGCAAACAGCGGCATTCCGTGGGGCATCTAGATGGCTGCCCCACCTGCGAGGCCACCTCCTGGTCCCCTGAACGCCGGTGTGGAGACAAGGGTGCGTGCTTGAACGAGGCTGGCCCAGACGCCACTTTCGTGCTCAGACCAGTGTGTCTCTTGTAGAAGGCAGGCGCGTTCCCTGGTGGTGATTTGAGTTAGAACAGCATGCTTGCTTTGGTTATTGTGTGCTGTGGTGCTTCGTAGGTATCGAGCGTTCCAGCATGCTAGGCGTGGTTTCCCGGTGCCGCGAGCTCTCTGGAGGCCTGCAAGCAGGTCGTCGAGAGTGAAGTCGGCGTAGAGGTCACGCCAGGTAGGGTTCTGCCACTGAGCGCTGCGGAGCGCGGCCCAGAGGGCGAGTGGCGAGCGCACCGGGGCAGCATGGCGAGCAAGGAGGTGAGTACCAGGAGGCCCCGAAGTGTCACAATCCGGGGGGCGAAATGCTGAAACCAGTTTTTGTGGCATCCTGTCCCGGCATTGTCATTTTGACTTCTCAAATTTGCAACACGTTTTTTTCGGCTTCGCCCCGCGCGCATGCGCGCGCGGGACTTGCAAAACACTTCGCGCCCACGGCGCGCCAGGGGCCAGGACGCAAGCGCGCGCACCCGCGCGCGATTGCACACTCGCTCTCGCGTTTTGCAACTGAACCCAGCATGGGGGGCAGTTGCGCGCAGCAGCCGCAAGCGAACCCGCGGCGGACAAGCGAACCATCGCCGCAGGGGCGCTCGGCACCGAGCGGCAGCGAAAGCGCAAACGCGCACGCACACGCGCACACCATGGTTTGAGCCAGAATGGCGATTCGGCAACTTAAGGCACTCTCACACCCACGCACGCAACACACACAGCAACAACATCACACGCACACACACACACACGCACGCACGCACGCACGCACGCATGCACACACACACAAACAAACACACACACACACACACGTACACCTGTTTTGCTTCGGCGGCTGGGCTGAGGTCATATCAGCGGGGCGCGCTGGATGCAACGCACGCGCCACCTCACGCACATGCGCTGTTCCTCAGCGAGCGTTCGTTCGGCGACGCGCTGGGCCAACAAACGCGACGCGCACGCACGCGCAACACGCGCGCACGCACGCACGCACGCACAGGCACACGCACACACACATGCATACACACACGTACGCACACGCACAAGCACAAACACATACGCACACGCACACGCACACGGGCACCTGCACGCACGCGCGCGCGCACGCACCAGCGCACGCACAAACACACGCAAACGCACACGCACACACACACACACGCGCAAGCACACACACACACACACACGCGCAAGCACACATACACACATGCATACACGCAGCCACACACACATGCGCACGCACGCACACACACACACGCAAACACGCAAACACACGCACACACAGTGCGCACACACACACACGCACACACTCACACTCGCACATACATGAAACACACATATACTTATATATATATATAAATATACACCACGTATAGCCTCTAACGGATATCTTATGTTTATGTGTAGGCATATACAAGTATACGTATGTATATCCTGGTATACACGCATACGGGCATCCGAGGCGCCACGGCCGCCACCCTGCGAACGAGGCGCCACGGCCGCCGCCCTGCGAACGAGGCGCCACGGCCGCCACCCTGCGAACGAGGCGTCACGGCCGCCACTTTTCGAACTAGGCGTCACGGCCGCCACCCTGCGAACGGGGCGCCCCGGCCGCCACCCTGCGAACGAGGCGCCACGGCCGCCGCCCTGCGAGCGAGGCGCCACGGCCGCCACCCTGCGAACGATCGGCACACATGGAAGAGGGTGCCCAACTCCACCCCCCCTGGCCGCCTGCTAATGCCAACGGGCCTGCAAGGGTGCCGGGGGGCGTCGCCCCCCGCGCTTCCGGGCGGGCTCGTTTGGGGGGGCGGGGCGGACTTAAATCCTCAACTCCTCCGCCGCCAGAGGCGGGGCAAGCGGGCGGCCACGGGGGGGGGCGAGGAGGCTGCGCGGCGGCGCGCGCGGGCCTTCGCCGCGCACATGCCGACGGCGCAAAGAGGCAGGGGAGGAGGAGAAGGAAGGCCCGAAGCAACAGCAGCAATTGCAATGTGGTTGTCGAGAGCTTCTGTGCTTTCCTTGTTTGCGCGAACTATCGGCCACTTGTTGTGATTTGCCGCATGGTTTCCCCCTTTCCCCACGTCGTCCTCGTCGTCCTCATCCTCCTCGTTCCTCCCCCGCCCGCCTCCTCCGCCCCCCCCCTCCTCCTTCTCCATCTTGCGCATGATATCGTTTACCTTTTCGGGGCTGACCCTTTAGTGGCTATACTGGCCAATTTCGTTGTGTGATTTTCGATCGCCCTCTCTGTACACATATATATATATAGTATTTGTATGTTTGCCTATTCCACGAATTTGTAGGTTAATATGGGTACGTGTGTTGCGCCCTGTCTATGCGTGTCTGTGCAAAGGCCCTGCGCTCGACGAAGCAACTGCTGGATTCTTTCGTGTTAGCGCTACGACAGTCCACGCAACTGAGCAAGCAATGGGCACCACCTTGTGCCAGCGAGGATGGCATAACGCAGCAGGCCCACGGCAGCTGCTGTCATGCACTGACATCGGGATATGCTACGCTTCATTCTACCAACCATGTCCCCATCCGAATAACATTGTGTTTTGCGGGGGTTTGCTTGGGGGCGAAGTCCAGTGCCGTGTGCAACGCCATATGTGCATTGGGGGTGATGTGCCACGTCCACTTATCATGTATCACTGCCTCGGTCGCCAGGGCGCTCAGACAAGCCGAGAAGTCTTCAGTGGCATCTTGCGCGCGAATCAAATCAGCAGCAGGAATAATTCGCTTTTTGTCACGATAAACGTTTTCAAACGTTACTGCGCTGCGCAGCAGTGCCAGCCTGAGCTCGCCGCGATCTCCCACCGAAGCCCCGGGGCGGAGGCATGCGTCATAGAGCCACCGAACCAGCTGCAAAGTCTGAGCACTTTTTGCCATCTGCTGTGTAAGCTTCACCCAGTCACCACGAGGGAAAAACTCTTTCTCTTCGAATCTCGGACATGCTTGAATGCCTTTGGCTCTGCACCACGCCTTATGGCCAGCATGGGCCATATAGAACCTCTCCGATCGATTGTTTCCGGCCCAGGTTCCAGCCAGAACGAGCCCCCTCAAACGCGATGCGACTGCAATTTGGTAAACGCCGAGATCCAAAGCACGCAGAGGGTCAACCCAAACCCTCCACACATGGAAACCAGGAATTCGGAGCAAAGGGGAAGGGCTGCCATGGGCCCGTTGCTCTCTCATGAAATTCCGATTCGTCATGAGGGTGTTGCGCAGACGGGGGCGAGATGAAAATTGAGTGAACAGCAGACGGCCTGTCCGCTTATGAGCTTCGCATAGGTGGCAGCACTCATTGGTATTGCAATGCCTGGCCAACCTCAAACTTTCCTGCAGGTATTTCCAATCCCCTCGCATCTCCGACCACACTCCCCGGTATCCCCCTGCCAGGGGCTTGCCAGCTAGAGCTGCCCGCCCTGGCTCGCATTCTGCATTGAACTGTCTGCCTCGATGGTCCACGGGGGGGTATTCACCGATCGCGATCCATTCTCGGCTCCACACGAGAACCTCATAAAGTTGGTCCATGTCTTATCTGGATTGATCTTCGAATACTGCACCTCCGTGAACACGATTCTAGAAAAGGATAGTCTCATGGTTTTCAATCGTCCCGCTCCACAGGAGCATGATAATCGTTTCGTGGTTGAAAACTCCTGCGTCGCCCCCGTAGATACCAATGGGCACACAGCTGGTCGGAGACGTTCGAATATCTAAAACAGGGTGCTCTTGATACCACGGAGTGGTCCTCGAGGATGGGTTCCAAACTATGTTCTCCCACTCCCCCTCTTTCCTGGGCGCCTGCCATGCCTCCTTCCTCACCCCCCCCTTTCCCACTCCCCCTTGATCCGCGAGACGCGAATGTTTAGAAGAACCCGTCCTCGAGCGCTGCCAAAAAGCTTCTAATCGGCCAGGCCCCCCAACGAACATGCGGCTGAAAAGATCTAAGATCCACCTGCCTGTGCAAACTTGCGAACGTCTCATGAGGTAGAAAAAACGGTGCGCACAACCGTTTCATGAACGCCATCACTGGAAGCGGCGACTTGAAACTCAAAAACCTGCGGGGGCAACTCGCGCCAGGGTTGTCTTGATACCCATCTGCGCAGCGCTCGCTCAGCGCGCCGATCTGGCGAGAACGTCGCGAGCTGCTGCACGCGCAAAGGAACTCCAGCGCAACGATCTGCAATGGCTGAGCACAATCGGGCAAAACGTTGAACTGATGAAACTCCTTCCCCGATGAGACTGAGAAGCTCCATCTCGAGCTCGTCGGGCGAGCCCTCAAAGGCCATGGCTTCAATTACATGGGAACTGGCCGAAAGAAAGTGGCTGGGATAATCACACGCAAATATCACCGAGCCTAGACGAGCTGATTCAAATGATAATTCATGTGTTGTAACTATGTACATTTTTTATGCATATATATATATGCATATATAGATATATGAATATGTACACATACATGTATTTATATTTATATATATATGTATATATATGTATATGCATAATCCTCCTCACCCTACTCCATGTTTCTCTCACCCTGACTCTCAACTCACCCCTCTTGCGTTAGCATGTGGTGCCTTGTCCCGGGTGAGTGGGGGGCCTCGTCCAAATTATTTAATCGTTTCGCTCATTTCGCCGGCCCGTAATTGCCTCGCCGCTTGGGGGCCGCGTTGAGGCCTCTTGGGGGCCTCTGGGAGGCAGTTTTTGTTTTTTAACGACGACCGCCCTTGAAGCAACATTTTTACATGCTGAGTTGGGCCTTTGGGAGGCAGTTTTGAGGCCTCTTTGGGGTCAAGTTTGAGCCTATTGGGGGCCTCTCGGGGTGCCTCTTGGGGGCTTCTTGGGCCTCTTGGAGGAGTGCCTCTTGCGAGCCCATTGGGGGCCTCTTGCGGGTTGCCTCTCGGGGTGCCTCTTGCGAGCCCATTGGGGGCCTCTTTCGAGCCCATTGGGGGCCTCTTGGTTTCTCGGGGGGCCTCTCGGGGTGCCTCTTGCGAGCCCATTGGGGCCTCTTGGGGGCTTCTTGGGGCCTCCTGAAATTTGGGGCCACTTGGGGGCCTCTTGGGGCCTCTTGGAGGATCTCGAGACTGCTGAGGAAGAGGGGAGGGTACACCGCGCAGCAAAAAGGCTGGCCAGCCCCACAGGCCAGTCCTCGGAGTACATCATTGAAAGTGCAAGCGGCTAGCTGGGTGATCCAGTCTGGAGCGCATGCACACCCAAGGCAGCGCAGGACTTTCACGCCCATAGTTCACCAGCTAGCTGCAAGAAGTCCACACAAGATATATTGTGGTGCCCCAAACAGGCCGCCGACGAGAGCATTGAGGGAGAGAAAGAGAAGAAGAGGCGAGGGAAGGAAGGAGAGAGGGAGCAGAGGGGGGAGGGTAGAAGAGAAAGGCAGATGAGAGGAGTGCAGAAGAGGCCCCAGAGGGAGGAGGAGGAGGAGGAAGAGGAGGAGGAGGAGGAGGAGGAGGAGCTGGAGGAGCTGGAGGACGACGAGGAAGAGGTGGTAGCTGTATGCTATCGTCCAAGCCTGACATATGCATGAAAATGCGGATGCATGCAGTCGCGACACAGTCGCGACATTGCCACCTCGAGCTCGAGCTCATGACTCCTCCTTGCCATCCGTGGCATGGAGGTCGGCAGCGGCGTCGACGCCATCCGCCGTGTCGAGCTGCGCCTCCGCAGCCCTCATCTTGGCCTCGCGCTGCCCGTCAAAGACAGACGTCGGCTTCTTGATGTTCTCGCCGGGGATCCCCCGGGTCTCCAGCAAGTCCTCGCTGAGTGAATCAGAATCACCTTTGACGGAGTGGAACTTCTCGACCACGTCCGGCAAGGTTGGTCGGTCGCCTTGCAGCAGCTCGTGGAAGGTAGCAAGAGCAGACGTCACCTTGGGCTCGCTGACCCTGATCGCATCAATCACCGACTGCTTGAACTCGTTCTGGCAGGTATCCAACGCCTTGAGCACCCAGCTGATGGCCGAAATGTCCGCCGATAACTTGTTGATCGCCACCGTAGTCAGAGAACGCGGGGAAAGGCTGGCAGGCTTCTTGGCAGCCTTAGGAGCCGACTTGGCCTTGGCCTTGGCTTTGGCCCGCGCCGGGCCCGAGTCATTCTCGATGCGGGGCTTCTCATCCTTCTCGATGCCTCGACCTAAGCTCCTCACCATATCTGCTGCCGTCCCAGCATTCATCTCATCAACGTGGCCCGTCAGAGTCGCGCTGGTCTGGCGGGCAACCTCGTCCTTGTTGCCCTCGATGTTGGCGAGTGGAACGTCGTAGATGTTGAACCTCTTGTCCCGCTTGTGCTTGGCGTCATCGCTGCGCCTCTGTTTGGCGTGCTTCAGCACGTCGTTGCAAAACTGCATCGTCTCCTCACTCGCGTGGGCATGGTACATCGCATGCACTTGAAACTTAGTTGCCCATATCATGGTATTCTTGTAGACCGACTTCGCCCAGGTGTGCCTCTCCTGGATGACCATGACCGCGCAGCTCGCATCCTGCACATACGCCTGTAGAAAGGCGAATTTGCTGGCGTTCTTCTTGGAGTCAGCCTCCCACTTGGCCACGATCTCTGACGGGGCATTCGGGCGACTGAGCGCCCGTCCGATTGCAGAGTACAATTTCTTCCGCAAGGCAACGCCCACGTCACCAGGCACGACCGCTGCCAGGATCTGCTCCTTGACCTGAGAGGCCCAGTGGAGGTGGGGAGGAGAAGGAAGAAGTGGAGGTGGAGGATGTGTGGTGGGTGTGGTTATTGCCCGCGCCCGACGTCGTCGGGCGCGATGCACGTGTTTCCCTTGATGCCAGCATCACGCACGCCCGCCTCGACCGCCACCGCGCCAGCGCCCCGCGCAGCACGAGGCCCGTCATCTGCGACTCCAGCTGCATGAGCTTCGTCGGCGCGGGCGTCATCGCATGGCTGGTCCGTGAGCTGATCCTGGGGCGCCGGCGCCTGGAGATCGTGGGCGGCGGCGGCGGTTGATGGCGCGGGCTTGGGCGGCTCTGGGAGCGCACGTCCTGGTCCGACCTTCCAGCCAGACATGATGGCCTCGAACGTATCCTCTGGCACAGTCTGAGTGTCTATGTCATCTGAGGACTCCAACATCATTGGGAAGATACTCGGCACCATCTTGGCCCGTTGCGGCGGAGTGACGCATGCTGACCCCGCAGACGACGGGGCTGGCGAACACGCTGGTACACATGCCGACCTTGCCGACGACGGGGCTGAGGAACGCACTGGCGCACGTGCTGACCCTGCAGACGACGGGGCTGGCGAACACGATGGAGTAGCACCCTTAAGGTGACCGAATCTGAAACACAAGAGGTGGACTGATAAGTCAATTCACTCGCAACCCAACTCATTGGGCACGGATGAATTAACACTTAGCCGCCCACCCACTGTGGTTTAGCGCGGTGACCTTCCGCTGCTTGGGGGGCCCAGCCTTCACTGCAGTGGGCGACGCTTGGACTGGAGTGAGAGGGCCAGCGGCGTCCAAACTGAGCTTCTCGATCCTAGGCTCGACCAGAGGGCGGACGATTGATGCTTGAATCTCCTGAAGCGAATCCTGCTGCGGCATCTCGTCGCCCATGGCGATCTCTGGCTTGCACGAAGGGCGGGGGGCACAGGCTTTCGCTCTCTTGATGGGCGGAGCGCCCGTGGCGCGCATCTTCGCGTGGAGATCCATGCTGAGCGGGGTGGGCGGTCGGTGCCGGCGGCGCTGGAGGAGCCACAACGGCTGCGTCTGTCCGAAGTGGCCGACGACCGCAGCGCCAAAATCTGAGCGCCTGGGCGTTTCAAAATACCCGGTAAACACGCGAAAAATACACGGTCGGATATGGCATTTCCCTGTGCTTTAACAGTAGATCTCGCAAGCGTGCATTGCGCGGTCTGCAAAATACACGAAAAATACACGGTCCCAAAATTGAGCGTTTCTCTGTTTGATTGCAGGGAATTCGCTGTCAAGCCATAGAATTGGCAGTCAGGCAGCCCCACATCCAAACGAAGCAACCCACGTGGAGAGACACGCGCAGACTTTAAGGCCCCGGAGGCCGCGGAGACGCGGCATTGCAGCAGTGCGAGGCCATGTCACAAGGTCTTACGAGGTACACGTTTAGGAGCATATGTCCGGAGATCACTTTCTACTACACCACTACTACTACTACTACTACTACTACTACTACTACTACTACTACTGCTACTACTACTACTACTACTACTACTACTATTGCTACTACCACTGTATACTACGACTACTACTACTACTACTACTACTACTACTACTACTACTACTAGTGCTACTACTACAACTACTACTACCACTACTACTACTACTACTACTACTACTACTACCGACACCACCACCACTACTTCTGCTACTACTACTACTACTACTACGACTACGACTACTACTACCACTTCTACTACTATAATTACTACGCCTACTACTCCTACTACTACTACTCTTATTATTATCACTACCACTATTACTACGATTACTACAACAACTACTACTACTACTACTACTACTACCACGACTGCTACTATACTACTACTACTGTAACTACTACTACTTCTTCCTCTACCGCTGTACTACTACTACTACTACTACTACTACTACTACTACTACTACTACTACTCCTACTACTATTACTACATCTGGGCATCGCAGGGCGCGGGCACGCACGGCCGGCCTGCGCAGCGAAGAAGTTCACCGCGTAAACGGATCGGGGGGCGGGGGCCGCGACCCTGCGACCGAATCGAAAAGGAACGAGGCGTCGCGGCCGCCACCCTGCGACCGAATCGAAAAGGACCGAGGCGTCACGGCCGCCACCCTGCGACCCAATTGGAAAAGGTCGAGAGGAAGGAGGTGGAGGAGGACAAACACAAGGACAAGTAAGGGGATGGGGATAAGGATGGGGAGGATAAGGAGGGAGGAGGAGCAGCGCTGCTAAGCTAGCACCCGCACCCCATCAAACAAGATTCGCCGCGCGTAGCAGCGCCCAGGTCCGAGGGCCATGATCCACCAAGAACCTTCACATTCGAAGCAAAAGCGAGATGTGCTGACATTGTTCGCAACACCATCTCCTGAAACTAAGCTGCTTGCATCAACTGGCACCGTGTGGCTTGAGAGATCCCTTGTGTATCTTTTTGATATGATTTCCCTTGTGTATCGATTGTCCTTGTGTGTGCTTCCCTTGTGAATACAGTTGCCCCTTATGCGCATTTGCGCTATATATATGTATCATGATGTGTCATTGTGTAGTTCTTACATGTATGTGCCATGTATGCATACGTATCAGTATGAATCGTATCAGTATGTATGCCTATTTACCAAATGCGCATATTTATTCGTATATGTTCATACCCTCACGTATCAGCATCACTATATTTCCCATATGCATCCGATATGTTCCATACCTTCATGTGTCCTGTGTGTGTGCACGTATGTACAGTTTCCTGTAGTGATGTCATTATCAAATATGTATGTCCATGTCTAGCCAGCACGGCTCAAACTGGGTGCAAACTTGACCCCTCAAGTATGAGCTGGCAGGGCTCCCGGCTTTACAAGGAAACGATGTTATTCATCTCTCTCTATATATGTACATATGTGTGTGTCCAAGGTCCTTATATTTAGTTGGTGCACCTCCACCCCTCATGTCCATCATGGGGCCATCATATGTACCACCAGTGTCGATGTCAGGATGCGTGGCTGACGTGAGCCAACACGCGGCAATTGACAATCCAGCTCGGCTAGAAACGATATATCAGGCAAAGACTCGCACTGCCACGAGGCCACGTGCAACGCGCACGCTGCGACAGCGTGCGCACCCAGAAACGAGAGGTCACTTTGAAACGATCCACGCCTCAAAGTCTGCAAAAACACTCCCCAGCATCTATCTCAATGTCAAGCTTAAGCTCTAGGAGAAATTCCAAAGTCCAGGCGGGCCCCTGATGCTTGCTGATCCCCTCGTAAGAAGCATGGGAGATTAGCCCGATAGCAGCTCCAAACCCCAAGGGGTACTCGGAAGAGCCCTTCAGGCCAGGCCCACCCGACGCGCGTTTCTCCCCGTCGGCCCCCACGACAGATGTTGTGGCAGGGGGGGGGGGGGGTTCTCTAACGCCATCGCCTCCCGGTCAAACTTGTCCACTTTCTTCTCGAGCCGTTCGAGGCCTGGAGGCCAGGATAGCGCCCATATACTTTTGGAGGGAGGGGGCGCGCGCCCGATGATGGGCGCGAGGGGGGCGCGGGGAAGGGGACATACAGGAGTTGGACGAGGTGGGGGAGAAGGGAAATCAGTTGAATAACTGGGCAACCCGTTCCATGCTTCCACTGCCCGGGACCAGGCAAGTCGCCCTTGAAGGCGAGCCCCTTCCTCGTCGGTGCACCGCGCGCCCCCGCGTCAGCTTATGTAGACCTGGCAGATATGTACTTGAGCATTCTCTGCACAGGCACCATGTTCCAAAAGGATTGAGCTTGCGGGCTGCCCGATCGCCACGTGGATGCCGAGGGCGGATGCGAGCACAGCCGAATAAGTCACGCGCGTGACGAGGGCGTTAGCTTGCTCCCTGCGCGCTGACCCCATCCCTTCTGGACGCTCAACGCCTCTCTGTGTTGACCCCCTGGACACCCGCGCCCGCGCCCCGCATGGGGGCGCCGTGAAAAGCTGGCCCCCTACCTTCATGACGAGCAAGACGCGCAAACATAAAAGGAATCCGTGTGGCGTGCTAAAGTCGCGCCGAAGATCTTCCTCAATGCCAGCTGAAATGCCATGATATCCGAAGTGGGCAATACCCCGGGACACGGCTTTTTCACCGCTGAATATGTCCATGAAGTTGTGTGTCCTAGGAGGTCAATCAAACGACCCCCCTGGTCCGAGGTGCGCTGCCGCCATGAGAAGAGGGAGCAAAACTTGGTGGGCAGGCGTTCTGGGGATCGCACGACCCCGCAACAACAATGAATCTGATCTCGAGGAGGAGGGGGGGATGGGGGGGGAGAGGAGGAGGAAGAGTTGAGTCTCCACAGCTGGCACCCCACCGAGCGATTGCTGCGCGCAGCAGCACTGAGATCTGAAGTGCCACGGACCCTCGGAAGCAAATGCCGTGCTTACAGCACGGCCCACTTGAGCTGGGCTGCATACGTCGCGCTGCGGGCTTCAGCAGTTGGGGAGGAGGGCAAACGGGGAGGAGGAGGCGAATACAGAGGTATGAGGGGAATAAGAGGACGAGGAGTTCTGCGCAGTCAAAGCTGGCAGTCAAGCTCGTAAACGCAGCGGCCTATGCGCCCGCCGGCCACTCGGCAAACTCTTTCGCCTTCGCGAAGGCCTGCGCAGGGCCGCCGCGATGGCCCCGGGCGATGTGGCGGGTGGCTATGTCCTCGCCCCCAGCAATATAATAATGAGGCGTTTTGGCGAGCGAAATATTGCACTGAATGCGGGCTGCCTTCTCGTCGTCGATTCTCAACGTCCACGATTGCCGGCACTTCAGCACTTCCTCGGGGGGCGAGGGGAGGAGCTCGAGGTCCGGGCCCTTCTTGGCCTGGTTGGCTGGCTTCTCGGGCGCGCCCCCCTCGGAGATCTGCGCGCCCGCTGGCTTCTCGGGCGCGGGCGTCTTCTCGGACATCTTGGTCTTCTTGGCTGGCATCTCGGGCGCGCGAGCCTTCTCGGACATCTTGGCTTTCTTCTGGGCTGGCTTCTCGGGCGCAGGCTCCTCGGACATCTTGCTCACAGCTGGCTTCGACTGCGCCTTCGCCCTCCTCAACTCCGCAGCGCTCAACCAGCCATCGGGCAGCTCATGCGTCTCTGGCCCCTCACAAGGGCGAACTGCAGCAACGGACTTGGCATTCTTGATTGCCTTGGAGATGGCGGAGGAGGCTTCCCGAGGGATCTCCGCGGCGTCGGCCTGCGCCTCCACAACCTCTCGGGGAGGCAAAGAGAGATGAGCAACGCAGTGAGCTAAGATGCCGAGAAGGAGCGAAGAAGGAAGAGGTTGATGAGGGGGGCGCCGGCTTCCAGCCGAGGAAAGTTCCCCGGGCCGAAGCACGTCACCATCTGCGAGGAGAACACAGATAAGGAGGAAGACGAGGCGGAGGGGGAGCAGAGCAGGTGGAGGAAGGGGGGGAGGGGGGAGGTGGGGGGAGAGGTGGGCGATGAGATGTTGGGGGACGATGGCAGAAGAGGACTGCATTTGACCATGAATAAGGTCAAGTTCGGGACGAGGAGGCCGAGGCGTGAGGAGAAGGGGCGACGGGTAAGAGGAGAATAGGCGTGACCCTGAGGAAGGGTGGCGCTTTGGAGCAGGAAGAGGGTAGAAGGAGATCTGGAAGGAGAGCTGGAGTGGAACGCCATCACCCCACTGCTATACAAACTGATGTCTCGATCATTATGCAACCGACTGGAGGCGCATTTCGAGACTGAACAATCACCTGGCCATGCTGGATTCCGAAAAGGGTTTTGCACAGAAGACCACCTCTTCACCGCGACGCTAGTGCACGAACAGTCTTATGAGCGGCAACTCCCTTTTATGGGCCGCTGCAATAGACTGTAATAAGGCTTTTGACTGCGTCGACCATCAGACCCTTTGGACCGCACTTCGACAACAGAACATGCCAGACTCATACATTTCCTTGTTGCAGAAATTTTACCAGGATCATACCGCCACGGTTAAGACAGACATCAGCAGCAAGGAATTCAGCATACAGCGCGGGGTTAAGCAAGGCGACCTGCTCAGTTCTTACCTCTTCAACGCGGTGCTCGCGCACGTTTTCCGACAGGTCAAGCATTCTTGGGAACGTAAAGGCTTGGCATCAAATTGGGGCACGGCAGGCGTGCACGACTTACCAATCTACGGTTTTCAGATGACGTGCTTCTCCTTGCACCCAACTTACGACAATTGGAGGTGATCCTTCGGGACCTGAAGAGAGAAGCCGGAAAGTGCGGGCTTGCACTACATCCAGACACAACCAAAATCCTTACCAGCCTCAGCAGATGTGAAGGACGGACCATCACCCACACCAGCGTTGACGGCGACGACCTCGAAATTCTACGCGCAGACCAAACAACCAAATACCTCGGTCGCAAGCTCACGCGTCGCGACAACCAGTACCACCACGCTGAACTCAACAACAGAATAGCATCTGGATGGCGCCGGTTCAACCGGCCCCGCAACGAGCTCACCAACAAGCGATACCCACTACACAGCATATTCCGTCTTGTCAATGGAACTGTGACGCCTACGGTCATGCACCGGTCCGCATCCTGGACGATGACCAAGGACATGCCCCAAACCCTGACGCGCACTCCAAGACGGATGCTGCGACTCATCGCGAACGCCCCGCGACGCCGAGCATTTCGCAAGGACACCCCTACCGGCAACGCCGGCAACATCGACGCAGGAACGCACGCATACGACGGACGCGAACACAGGACGAATTTCGACGACGACGACGAGTTTCATGCGGACGGTGGCGACGACGACTTCGACCTCGAACCATGGGAAGTCTTTATCCGCAGAGCTACGCACACTGCCGCGGATCTAGCAAAACGGGCCCGCGTGGATGAGTGGACTACGGTGTACTTTCGACGGAAATGGCGGTGGGCTGGGCGAGTTGCAAACCAACCGTGCGACAGATGGAGCCGACTTGCTGCGACGTGGGAGCCAGACATCCACGACCGCCGGCAAGCAGTCCGCAGGCACGGGCGCCAGAGGAAGCGGTGGGAAGACGATATCGCGCAGATTTTGACAGCGGAGATGCTTCTTGAACCCGGCAGCGGAAGATGGTATACAGTAGCACAAGACAGCGACCAGTGGAACAATTTGGAGCAAGCATTCCTACGACACACACACAACATTGACCACAACTCCCACTGCTGTGACTGAGGGCCCCGGCCCGCCCGCGCCGGCCTTCCAGGCCCTACCCCCGGCGGACTCAGGCGCGCCTCGCCTCGCCTCGCCCTGATCCTGAGGCTCACAAAGTGTTCAAGCGAGACATGTTGAAGATTGTGGAGGCCCATGCCTGCGGCACGGTGGCGAATACGGAGCATTCGCCACCATCGATGAGCATTGCTCGTCGGAACCATTTCAGGACGTCTCGCCACCATGACACGAGCTCCTTGCCGACGAGCATAAGTTTCCTTGCCCCAACGGGCCAAGACGGCCGCGCGCGGGGCTCGCGACCGCAGGGCACCGGCGAGGCCCCAGAGGGCTGCGCTCTCCCTCGCCGCAGATCTTACATAGACCTTTCTGCGCAGCCGTGACGCGAAGTCAAATGCAAAAATAATGGGGGAGGGGTGAAAGACGAGGCGGTGGTGGAAGAGGAGGAGGATCGCTGTCTTCGGCTGCTTTCGAAATTCTTTCGACCGCGGGGGAGGGCCCCCCGCGAAGGCCGCTCATCGGAGCGAGCAGTTCATGCCATGCCCGCCGCCTTCCCTGACATGCGAGATCCCGCCCCCGATCTCGCCCGTGGCTGTGCCGCGCTTTTGAGTCCCTCGCCCAGTTCTCGTTTTTTCCTGCCACGCCCTCAAATGCGCATGCAGCGCCTAGAGTCTTGACGAGGAGGAGGAGGAGGAGTGAAAGAGGAGGAGGAGGATCGCTGTCTTCGGCTGCTTTTGAAATTCTTTCGACCGCGGGGGGGGGCCCCCCGCGAAGGCCGCTCATCGGAGCGAGCAGCTCATGCTGTGCCCGCCGCCTTCCCTGACTTGCGAGATCCCGTCCCCGATCTGGCCAGTGGCTGTGCCGCGCTATTGAGTCCCTCGCCCAGTTCTCGACATGTCCTGCCACGCCCTCAAATGCCGCGATCCCGAGCAGCGTGATCACGAACCGGCGCCCGCACTGCTACACGGTTTTGAAAAGCAAGTTGCGCGCGTGACGCAGCCTTTTCGGACCTGGCCGCCTTGTACGAACGCCATCGGTGGTCTCACTTACCGACTCCACACCCGATCTTGGATTATGCCAGCTCTTCTACAGACAAGCAACCAAGACGCGCCCATGGAAGGGGGACTTCAGAGGAGCCAGCACCAACGCACACAGGAGGACGATGCCGAAGGAAAAAAGAAGACAATGGAGGCGGCGAGAAACACAACTCCCACGCCACACCAAGATGCTGATGTGCCTGATCGTCAAACAGCTCCTTCGGTGCGCGCAGCAGAGCAGGGACATGAGCAGCGTGATTTTCGACACTCATATTCTCAGGAACGACAGCCCGATTATCCTTCGCATCCAGGAGCAGACGGCGGCATGCGGAAAAATAACAAAGCAGAAAGGAAAACAACACGACACGGGCCCACAACAGATATACGCGATGGGAGGATTATTTGCAGCGGCATTGGCTCTGGCTCTGGACGACCCCTTGAAGCAGGTGGTACAAAATATGTACACGGACTACAACAGCTACAGCGGCGAGCAGAAGTCAGAGTTGGTTCTCCTTTGCAAGGTAGATCGTATGTACGAGAAGGAGAAGAAGCGCCTCACGCTGGCAGCGAGGGACCCTCAGTTCCGCACCCACCTGATGGAGGCGCTCAAGACGACGGGGGCGAAGCGCAAGTACGGGAGAGCGCCAGCCACGCACATGGAGAGGGAGCTACCGGAATGGGTGGAACAGCTATTGCAGTAAACGCCGACGGGAGTAGCAGCGGCGACCAGTATGACATCAGCAGCGGAATGGAGGCTACTTCAAATATGATGGAGACCTCGTCTCCCAGCCGCGCACGATCATCTTCGGCAAGACCGAGGGCTACAGCTGAGGAGCACCCTCCTCCTCCTCCCCCCCCCGTCGTGTCAGACCTGAGGATGGTAGCTATGTGCCTGGCTTCTCGGGGTGTTTTCCCAGGTAGCCGTGTTTTTGACAATGTGGTTTCGAGCGCGCGAGTTTTAGAGCAGGCCCGACAATCGCAGCGAGCTCAGAAGTAACCGCCGCCCCCCCCCCCCCCCCCCCCCCCCCCCCCCCCCCCCCCCACCCCCCCCCCCCCCCCCCCCCCCCCCCCCCCCCCCCCCCCCCCCCTGATTTCACCCCCATCGGCTTCTTCACGCGTCAGAGGTCGTGGGTCTCAGGCCAGGGCTTCTGCAGCCCCGCTGGCAATCGAGGCCGCCACGTAGGGTGGGGGCCGCATGACCGCCGCGAGCAGGGGCATCGCTGCGAGTTTAATGAATGAGTTTCGAGCCGAACTTTTTGCTGCCAAACTGACCTCGCTCAGACATCGGAGCCAATGATGTGAATGAATGAATGAAGGCCCTCAAATGCGCATGCAGCGTCTAGATTCTTGACGAGGAGGACGTCCGGTGGCGGCGTGTGTGAGTGAGGGTTGAGGGGGAGGGGGCGCGACATGTATACCCGAGCTTGGTGGTTCTCCTCTTTGCAGTACATGGGTTTTAAGATGCGACCTTGTGCACGTCCGGCTTTGGCTGCTCTTCGGCTTCTTTAGACAGCGGGGGGAGGCCCTCCCGCGAAGGCCGCTCATCGGAGCGAGCAGTTCATGCCATGCCCGCCGCCTTCCCTGACTTGCGAGATCCCGTCCCCGATCTGGCCCGTGGTTGCGCCGCGCTTTTGCGTCCCTCGCCCAGTTCTCGATTTTTCCTGCCACGCCCTCGAATGCGCATGCAGCGTCTGGACACTCGACGAGGAGGACGCGGGGCGTCGGCGTTTGCGCGGGGGCGGCGGCGGCGGCGGTGTTGGGGGGGGGGGGGGGGGGGGCGGGGGCGCGACATCTATTCCCGAACTTGGTGGTTCTCTTCTTTGCAGTACATGGGTTTTCAGATGCGACCTTGCGCGCGTCCGTCTGTGGCTGCTCTTCAGCTTCTTTAGACCGCGGGGGAGGCCCCCCCGTGAAGGCCGCTCATCGGAACGAGCAGTTCATGCCATGCCCGCCGCCTTCCCTGACTCGCGAGATCCCGCCCCCGATCCCGCCCCGATCTCGCCCAGTTCTCGATATCTCCTGCCGCTCATGGCACGCAGCGTCTAGGCGATAGACGAGGAGGAAGATAAGGAGGAGAGGTGGAGGCGGACGAGGAGGGGGAGGAGAAGGAGCGCGGTGCCTGCAGCTTCCCAGGCTTCTATACTAGTGACTGCAAAGATTGTGCCTGCGCCCTTCCGCGACGCAGAATTCGTTTCCGCGTCTTCTGGTCATCGTCATTCTCAACCTCTTCGTCAGCATGATCATCCTCATCCTCTTCCTCACGACTTGCACTATTATGAGCACCTAGATAGGCCAACGAGCTCCCTAGTGTGCCACAGGTGGGCTTCCTATGCAAAGTGGTGCCAGAGGTCTTTCGGGCCCTTCAGCCAGTGGAAAACGTATCGCAAGTTATTTGAGCATTATGATAAACCGCGTGCCAACTAGGATCATATTCCATCGCTATCTGAGAACCCCCCATCCCCACATTTCAACGTGGACTTGCATTATCTTGTCCACCCGGACTCGGGGTGTTCGCTTGGTGCCAACATTGAGATGTAGGGGGCGGGGATTGTTCGTCGAGGTGGCGCCGCAATGTAGGTGCAGTCGCACGCGGTCAGGAGCAACTTGCAAAATTTCGTCGTCCCACCGGAGCTAATACCCACGTGGCCTCTTCGTGTTCATGCTCACGGGCACTGGGCGCCTTTGCCTGTCGCTCCCCCAGGCACAGCTCAGCGACGTAATATGAGACGTTGCAGCCAATACCACCTTGACCACTGGTGAGCGGCGGCTCCCCAGCCTGAAGCATCCTCTTTCTTTTCCCCCTCGCTTTTCCGTCCTTTCTAGGCCTGCCTGCTCCTAGCGCGTCCCGCTTGTTCGGCCGACCGCCACGCGCTCTCGCGCAGCGTCGCGACCAAACAACTAGGGTGGCGGGCTTGTTTGATGCGCCCGTCCTGCGACGTTTCTGTTGGTTCAGTCCCAAGACGGCGTTCGAGTCGCAGAAATGAGTCCCAACGCCACAACAACGAAGCTTTGCTCCAAAAGGATAATCTGACCGAATATACATCGGACCAAAAAACATGTCCGCGCTTGCAACTGAAATGGATGTACCCCAATTGGAGCGGATGTTCCAAGATCTGCCTCTCGGGTGTTCGTTGGGATATCGTTGGGAAGGGAGGCCTCTCAGGGGCTTGTTGGTTGTTGGAGGCAGGTTTGAAGCCCCTGTGGGGATTCTGGGGCCTCTTTGGGGGTTCTTTTTGGGGTTTCTGGGGAGATTGTTGGGGGCCTCTTGGGGGTACTTGTCTACCGTCTTGGGACCCTCGTGGGGACCTCTTGGACGGTGTTGGGGCGGTCTCGGGGGTTCCTGGGGCCGCATTCGAGCGTCGGAGGCTCGAAAGGACGATGGAGTGAATAAGATGCACAACGGAAATCAAGATTTGTGCCTCTTTGGGCCTTCTTCGGGGGTTGTCTTGGAACGCTCTTGGGGTTTTTTTGAGGCCTATTGGGCTGTATTGGGCGTCTTGGAACGCCCTCGGGATGTCTTGGGGTCGAAGATGTCATCTATGCGTTTAAGGCCCGATTCCGCACCCCACTCGTTGCAAAGAAACGAAGTAGCGCCTTGGAAAGGGATGGGGGGAGGGTAAGGATGTCAGATCTGGTGCGAGCTACATTTATGTAGCTGTTCGAAACGGGCCGCCCTCCATCCATGTAACTGTTGGAAACATTTAAGACGAATGTACGCGGTGCTATGACGAGAACCGGATTTTGAAAACGAGCCGCCCTCCATCTTTATAACTGTTGAAACTGTTTAAGACGAATGTGCGCGGCGCTAAAGCGAGAGCCCTATTTTGAAAACGACCCGCCCTCCATGCTTGTAACTGTTGGAGATTTTGAAGACGAGTGTGCGCGGCGCTAAAGCGAAAGCCCAGTTTTGAAATCCAGCCGTCCTCCATTCTTGTAACTGTTGGATATTTCAAGTTTCAGGATCATACATTGGGAGGAAGCCTCAAGCGAAAAACCCGGCCCGCCCTAAAACCACGCCTGGTGGTGCGACAAGGAAAAGTTATCTATAAGAAGAAGGGATGGAGGAGAAGGAGGAGGAGGGTGAGGAGGGGGAGGTGGAGGAGGAGGAGGAGGAGGAGGAAGAGGAGGAGGAGGAAGAGGACGAGGAGGAGGAGGAGGAGGAGGGGGAGGAGGAGGAGGAGGAGGAGGAGGAGGAGGAGGAGGAGGAGGAGGAGGAGGACGAGGACGAGGACGAGGACGAGGAGAGGGACGTGGACGAGGGCGAGGGCGAGGACGAAGACGAGGAGGAGGAGGAGGAGGAGGAGGAGGAGGAGGAGGAGGGGGAGCGGGAAGGGGAGGAGGAGGCGGAGGAGGAGGAGGAGGAAGAGGAGGTGGTGGATTAGGAGGGGATGGAAGGAGGAGGAGGGGGACACAGACAGGAGACTTTGAGGGGCCGTTTTGGGCACTTTTGTGCGCCTGTTGGGGGCGTCTTGGGGGCCTCTTGGGACGTTTTGGTGGCTTCTGGGAGGAATTTGGGGGGCCTCTTTGGGGCCTCTTGGGGCTTCCAGGAGGCTTCCTGGGGCATGTTTGGGTTCGTGGTCCCCCTCTTGGGCCTCTCTTCGGCCCGTCTCGGGGGCTTCTGGGGCCGTGTTGGGCGGCTCTTGGGCCGTTTGGTGGCCCTCTTGGGCCGTCTTGGGAGCGTCGTGGGGGCCTCTTGGGCTGTTTTGGAGCGGTCTTGGGGGCCTGGCTTGGGCGGCCTTGGAGCGCCGGAAAGCCGAAAAGGCGAGAAGCCCCCCCCCCCCCCCCTGCGCTCCAGCACCCCCAAGCCTCCCCACAGGTCCTCAGGATCTTGCGCTAAAATCTAAAACCGTATGGTCTTACAATGTAAGAACACTCCACGTGATTCGTAAAACCACAAAAACCATCATGAGTATAGCACCGCGAATGTACAAACATATTTTGCCATATTCAAAAACCTAATATCATTCCTTCTCCTCCTTTTCTTTCGCCACCATTCTTCGGGCGTTGGCCATCCCATTTGTAGTCATCGTCTCCACAGCCGGTCTCGAAGTCGTCGTATATCGTTAGCGGCGCCGTCGGTGGGGGAGGAGGAGCGCCAGGTTCGAGTAGTAGGCGTGCGTGCGTGCGTGCGTGTGCGTTTGGTTTTGCGTATGTTTTGGAGGTCATATATAAGGTGGAGGAGGTTGAAGTCGTTGTCGTCATCGCCGTCGTCGTCGTCGTTGTCATCGTCTTCGTTGTCGTCATCACCGACGGCGTCGTCGTTCGTCTTCGCCGTCGCGTTCGATGTCCTAGCCATTTGGGCTCTATGATTCGTGAGGTTTCAGGGTTTCGCGACATCCGAGACTTCATCGTGCGGATGCCCATGCCTTCGCAGAGCGCCAGCGACTCCGAAGCTTCCACCGTGGTGGGCGGGGCAATCTCTATAGAGGAAGGAGGGAGAGGATAGGAGGAGTGGAGGAGGCACGGTGGTACCACATATAACACCTCATGGACGTGAGATGTCACGTGTGACATATCACGTCCATGAGGTAGTATATGTGGAGGTGCTACTGCGAGCTTTGGATGCTGTGGATGACCTCCATGAAATGGCGTTGGAAGCAGATATAGAGTTATTGCGGGACGAGCTCTGGGATGAAATCGAGGAGAAGAAAGTGGAGGAGTTGATTGCAGAGGTTGAGGGTGCGCTGCAGGCGCCTTCCTCCTTCTTATTCTCCGCCTCTTTTTGCTCCTCATCCTTCTCGTCGTGGTCGCGCCGTTTCCGCCTGGCTGCTCCTCCCCAGGCGGCCGCGGAGTCGAAGCTGATCCCGCCCCCGCACGTGGGTCTGCTTTCTCTCCTGTAAGAACTGCACGTCCTCGTTCAAATGTGCTTCCCCCCATGCCGCAGCATCGTTTCGGGCCTCCGATTATGTTGCTTCTGGGTGAAGGGTGCGCATTTGAAGCCCGGGCCTGCAAAGGAGACCGCCCTCGGCTTTGAACTCTGGCCACGACTTCTCTGCCTCGTCCAGCCTGCGATTGGCGTCATCCGCCGCCATCTGCTCATAAAAAACCTGGCGACACACGCGACTCTTGCACTCCAAATAATCCTCCACGATCTTATTCCAAGGCTTGCGCGTCGTCGCGGGCGATTTTGAAAACCTCCTCGAGCGGCGCGCGCTGGCGCAGGCACTGCGTGAACACCTGGCAGCGTGCGCGAAGAGACCCCGTCGACTTCTGCGCCTCTATGGGCGCGTAGTACGCGTAGATTCGCCTCGGCGCGCCCCCGCCTGCATTGGCATTGATTCCGCACACATCCCGGCAAGAGCCCCCCCCCCCCTCCGCGCGATTGCGCCGCTGGGCAGTTCGGGCAAGTCCGCAGCCCGAACAGGTGCTGGAGCGTGACGTCCACTAGAGCGCGGGAACCGTCCACGCTAGCCATGGGATCTCGCGCCAGTATTCGTCGGCGCTCGGCCCGCGACGGTGCTCCTGCCTGCGCTGCTTCCATCGGAAGGTCCAGGAGCGCCACGTCGACGTCGGGGGCTACGCGCGGCCGGCCCCGACCACCCGCCAGCCGCGAGTGCGCTTCATCATCGGCCCCCGTGCGCAGGGGGCCCTGCCGTCGCGCGCGCAACAGGCGGACCATCGCCAGGTTGCGGCCTTCGTCGGGCGAGAAGGTTGCGAATATTGGGGCGCCATGCCGGACTCTCAGAGCGCTCGCATCAAAACGCATAACTCGACGAGCCTCCTGCGTGCCAGGCAAGCGCCGCGATGTGCGCTCAATGTGATTGAGAAGCTCGTGGGCGGCTTTCCCCAAACCTGGCGCGCGCCGCACTTTTACCTTCTGCTTCCTGTTGTTGATGTCAACGTACTTCCCGTCTAGCGCGCGATAGATCTGCTTCGCTCCTTCGCTGATCTCCTCTGGCGTTATTGCACATCGCCCGTGGCGTTCGCTGACGCGTACGTGAACCGCGCCCTGCTCAGGTTCACGGCCGATCTAAATACAAGATTCCACGACGGGAACCCAGAATGCCAATCGAGGCGCAGCTGGCTCTCAACGCGGCGACTCATTATCCGCACCCACAGCGGCATCTCCATCCGCGGCGCACCGTTC
The DNA here is from genome assembly GCA_963575745.1 of Prorocentrum cordatum. Classification (NCBI taxonomy): domain Eukaryota; class Dinophyceae; order Prorocentrales; family Prorocentraceae; genus Prorocentrum; species Prorocentrum cordatum. The sequence goes on from CAUYUJ010011181.1 coordinate 417,057, forward strand.
CCCCGCCGATGGCGCGGACGCTCCATGAACTCTGAGCAATATGCGCAGCACTTGAAAATAAACGCGAACGCGACGCCGAAGTACCAGGGCTCGAACTGGTCGGACCACCATCACGTTTCCCGCGCGCACGCGCAGGCGGTCCACGCGTTCCCCCTCGCTCGTGGCCTCAGTCAGCATGCCGCATTCCAACGTCTCTCGCAACGCCTCATGCGCGGCCGCGGCCGCTCCCTCCCGCACGCAGGCGCGTTTACGCGCCCGTTCCGCCTTTCCGTCGCCCACCCCCTCACCGCTTGAATTCGACGTCTCGTCTGTCTCGCAATGCGCGGAATCCCCATCCAGCCGTTGCACGAAGGCCCGCGCGGCCTCGACCCGTTGCGCATTGGTCTCCCTCGTCGAAGCTGCTCGTCTCACACGCCACAGCGTTCGTCTTCGTGCTCTCCAGAATCTCTGCCGCCCACAGCATTCCGTCGGGCCGTGGCACGGGCGTCGCTGCCTTCTGCATCTGGATCTTGTCGAGCGCATCGTCCAGGGGCATCAGGCGCATTATCTCCGCTGGCGCGCCTTCCTCCGGAAGCTCCATCGCCCTCCTCCGAACATCGGTCATCCATGCCCGCGTTCCAGCGCGCGCGATGCCCGCGCGCCTTCGCCCCCTCAATAAGATCCACGACCGCCTCCCCGCGCGCAGGAGCCTCGCGCACAAGCGAGGACATACTTGCAGCCGCGTCGTCGTCGCTTGACTTCACAATCACAGACGCGGCGCCTGCCAGCTCCGCCCCCGCGCGAAGCAGCGGCGGCGCATGCCCCTCCGCAGCAGTCTCGTCCGCTGCAGTCAACTGCGCGAGCAAGTCTGTCCACGGCATCGGGAACGACGTCGCGTTTCCGCGCGCCGCCATGCGGACTTCGTCGCCGCCCGTCTCAACGACGAAAGATCGATCCTTCCGACGCCGCTTCTCAAGCGTGAAACACACCATCGGCATGATGCACACAGACGCGCAGATCATCTCCAGCACCGTCCCCTTCCTGCCGTAAAGCTCGCCAGGCGAGTAGAATGTCATCATGTCATTGGCCAGCGTTGCGGGAGGGAGCGCCGCTTCGCCATGGGCGCCAGCCATCGTGTTCCGGCACTCCCCGGACAACGGGGCTTCGCAACAGCTGCAAGCGGTGTTTTCAAAGTGCCACGTGCCGCTGACGCATCGCATGTCTCCCGGCCCACAGAGCACCCTTGCGCGCCCATTTTCTTATGGCACTGACGCGTGCCAGTCGTCGAACTCCCCCATCCGATCTCGGAGATGCACGCCGCTGCTACCCTCCCCGGCGGGGTCGACGTGGCCGAAACGCTCCACGCACGCGTCCGCCGACGTATGCCCCCTCACAAACGCGCCGGGGATTCCGAAAAATCCGCCCCCGTTGGGCTACACCGCGCGCCATTCAATCGGATTCCCTCTGCGCCCCTCCATGCGGGCAAACTTCCGCGCGCGCGCCATGCACGCGAGAGAATGGACTGCGTCTTCGCCCTGACTTTGCGAATATTCCCGCAGACATCGACGATCGATCGCCAGTGCTGCGAGAGGCGCCCCCTGTCGCACTTTCCAGGCGATGGCCTCGTTGCGCGCTGACCACACCTGCATCTGACTTCGCGTGTCTTCGTCTGTCTCATTGCACGCCAGCGTCTCCGCGACGTCCCGCAGACTCTCGTGATGGTGGCCTACCACATCTGCGTGGAGCTCCGCGTCGCTGGTGCCCTGCCACCCGCAATCTCCAAAAGCGCAACGAGCGCGGGGCAGCACACCGGCACCTCGTGAGAAGATGGACTCGTTTTCCAACGTTTCCCCGTGCACGGAGACCGCAGGCACAGTGGGGTGGTCTTTCAGTAGCCCAGCGGCCGTCCTCAGACCTTCTCCCCTACTCCCCCAAAGCCAGAAACCTAGGAACCTGGCCGCCAGCCAACTTGGGCCGCGAACGTTTGCTAAATGTTTCAATTTCCGTTCGGATGTGTGATGTGTCGCCTTGTCGCTTCTGATGGCCATCCGAGGCCTGGCCCAAGAGGGAATGACAAGACGCGCGAGGGCGTAGGAAAGAGAGGCATAGTTCAATACACACGGATGTGTGTAGATATATGTGTATTTTTACACACGCGCACACATGCACACACACACATGTACATATATATATATACATATGTACACACATGTGTATATATATACATGTATTAGTATATAAATATACTTATACACATTTATGCATATTCGTGCGTATACACATTTACTTATTTATGTATGTATACATTACGTTAATATACACACACGCATATATGTGCGTATATACAAATGGATAAATATACATATATAGATGTGTATATATACAAATATATACTAGGGGCCTGGCCCGGGGGGGGTCCCTGTTCGAGCCGGCGCCGAAGACGCTATTTGAAGATGGTATTCCTTCAGGGACCTGCGGTGGCGCCTCTATTCCGCTGACGCCTGGTGAAGCTCGCGACGCCTCTATTCAGCCTGAAACCTCTATTCCGTTGACGCCCGTTGAAGCTCGTGAAGCATCTATTCGGCCTGAAGCATGTATTCGGCCTGAACCTTGTATTCGGCGCGTGACGCCATTATTCGACCTACGAATTGCGAGAAGGCGTTTCTTTATGTTCGGCGATGACGGGCGTCATGGGGGGGGGGGGAGGGCGGGGAGGGTATGACGTGAAGTTCCCCCCGCCGCGTGGCTCCGGCACCACACCCGCGCCCGCGCGCACGACGCGACGAGCGACGAGCGACGACGACGACGAGGCGAGCAGCATGTAAGTGGCGATCTGCCGACTGCGCCTGTGTGCACCACAACGCTCGCGTGCACCACACCGCGCGCGTGCACCACAGCGCCGGCGTACACCGCAACACCCGTGTGCAACGCACCGCCCGCGTATACCACAATACTTGGGAGCACTACAGCGCCGGTGTACATACACCGCAGCAGCCATGTGCAACACAACGCCTGTGTACACCACAGTGCTTGCGTGCACCGCAGCGCCTGTGCACGCCACAGCGCCTGTCTACACCACATCAGCCGTGCGCAACACAGCGCTGGTGTACACCACAGCGCCTGCGTGCATAGGACAGGTAGAAGGAGCATGTACGTTCGAATGCGACGTTTTTCCCTCCTCCCTCCTCCTCCTCCACCTCCTCCTCCTCCTCCTCCTCGTCCTCCTTTTCCTGCTTGTTACCATTGTCGTGCGGCTTGGCGTTACAACGCACGTGCGCATCTCAGCATGCACCGCAGACTGGTCGATTGAATCGGTCCACTTGGTTCTCGGACGGCCAGTTTAGCTGGAGCCTCCTGGACGCAAGTCGGAGTTAGGGTGTTGCGGGCGGACTCGGGGGGACTCGTAGATTCCAGCGGCGTTCCCTTGTCCATGAAGATTTGTTTTCCATCGTTTTCTCTAGAATCCACTCGCGCTCCATTTGTCACAAGGATTCCGTCTGAAATTCTACACACAATAATGGTGCTGTGCTGCACACGGCTGATGTGGTGCACACAGGCGCCGTGGCGCACACAGGCACTGCAATGCACGCAGGCATTATGGTGTACATTGGTGCTGTGTTGCGCACGGCTGATGTGGTGTGCGGAGGCGCTGTGGTGTACACAGGAGCTGCTGTGCCCGCAAGCACGGTGACACAAACTGACGCTGTGTTGCACGCGGTTGCCGTGGTGTACTTCGGCGGCGTGGTGTACACAGGCGCTGTGGTGCACGCGGGCACTGTGATGTACGCAAGCGTTGTGGTGCATATCGCCACCGACATGTTCGTGCTACCCGTCCCCCGTCATTCCTAACCATTCCCAAGCGCTGCTGGCGCGAAGCGTGACGTCATCGACCCCCCCCCAATGTTTGCCGTCATCGGCCCAGACTTAACAACAGGCTCCAGCCGCGTCCGCGTGCACGACAACGATGAGCGACGAGCGACGAACCACGAGCGACGACGACGACGACGACGACGACGACAATGACGCCTGCGGACCAGACACCTATGCGGATTCCTACGCGGACACCTACGCGGATCCCAATGCGCACGGCGGCAGTGCCCGGAGCGCACCAGGGGGAGGGAGCGTTACGTCATAGGGGGGGGGGCGGGGGCCATGACGCCCGTCATGCCCCAAACAATAAAGAAATGGCCTCCGACGCACTTGTGGGGTGGCGACCCTACACGCGCCTATTCGGCCTGAAACCTCTGTTCCCCTGACGCACATTGAAGCTCGTGAGACCTCTATTCGGCCTGAAGCCTCGATTCCCCTGACGCCCATTGAAACTCGTGAAGCCTCTATTCGGCCCGAGGCCTCTATTCCTCTGCCGCCCGGTGCAGCTCGTGAAGCCTCTATTCGGCCTGAAGCCTCTATTCCACTGACGCCCATTGAAGCTCGTGAAGCCTCTATTCGGCCTGAAGTCCTTATTCCCCTGAAATCCGGTGAAGCTCGTGAAGCCGCTATTCAGCCTGAAGCCTCTGTTCCCGTGGCGCCCGTTGAAGCTCGCGAAGCCTCTATTCGGCCTGAAGCCTCTGTTCCCCTGACGCTCAGTGAAGCCCGTGAAGCGTCTAATCGGCCTGAAGCCTCTATTCTCCTAGCGCCCATTGAAGCTCGTGAAGCCTCTGTGCGGCCTGAAGTCTCTATCCCCCCGACGCCAGGTGAAGTTCGTGAAGCCTCTATTCGGAGTGAAGCCTCTATTCCCCTGGCGCCTGGTGAAGTTCGTGAAACCTCTATTCGGCCTGAAGTCCTTATTCCCTTGACGCCCGGTGACGCCCGTGATGCCTCTATTCGGCCTGAAGCCTCTATTCCCGTGGCGCCCGTTGAAGCTCCTGAAGCCTCTATTCGGTCTGAAGCCTCTAGTCCCCTGGCGCCCGGCGAAGCTCGTGAAGCCTCTGTTCGGCCTGGAGCCTCTATTCCCCTGACGCCCAGTGAAGCTCGTGACGCCTCGCAGGGTTCGTGCCCCAGGGGAAGGCCAATCTATAAGCAAATACGTAAAACGCGAAAGATGCGTGCCCCTGGAAAGGGATCGTGCCCCAGGAGAGGGCCAATCATGCAAAAAAATCGTCTTCCATGATACGGCCATTCTATCAGCATGCACGTGAAGCACGACATATTCGCGCCCTAGGAGAGGGTCAATATATAGACACATACGTAAAACACTAAGAGGATTCGTGATCCAAGGGAAGGCCGATCTGTTGGCACGTACGTTTAACACAAAAAGATTCGCGCCCCAGGGGAAGGCCACTCTATATGCACACACGTAAGACACGAAGGATTCGTGTTCCAGGAGAGGGCGAATCTATAGGCACATACGTAAAGCACGAAGGGTTCGTGTCCCAGGACAGGACAAATCCATAGGCGCATACGTAAAACACGCAGGGTTCGTGTCCCAGGGGAGGGCAAATCTGTAAGCAAGCATGTAAACCACAAAAGATTCGTGCCCCTGGAAAGGGCCAATCTATAGGCATACACGTGAACACACAAAGAACTCGTGCCACAGGAAAGGGCCAACCTATACGCACCTGTGTAAAACACAAAGGACTCGCGCCCCCCCAAAAGGCAAATCTCTAGGCATCACGTAACACGCTAAGGATTTGCGCCCCATGATACGGCATATTTATATATATATATATATATATAAGCACGCACGCAAGACATTAAATATTCGTGCCCAAAGAGAAGGCCAATATATAGGCACATGCGTGAAACACAATGGATTCGTGCCCCCCAAAAAGGCCAATCTATTGGCACATACGTTTAACACAAAGGATTCGCGCCCTAGGAAAGGGCCAAGACAGCTCCAGGAGGCACCGCGAGGGGTCATCACAGCCCCAGAAGGCACCAGGAGGTCCCAGGAAGCCCCTAGGAGCCCCGCCCCAGGAGGCCCCAGGAGGCTCCATGAGACTCCAGAAAGCCCCAGAAAGCCGCAGGAAACCCCAGGAAGCCCCAGGAAGCCCCAGGAGGCCCCAGGAAACCTCAGGATACGACCAATATATTAGGCACATACGTTAAACACAAAGGATTGTGAAGCCACCCAGACCGCGCAGCACAGGTGACACGCTTCCAACGGATCCATCCTGCGGGCTCCTGGGGCATTCCGCCTCAAGAAGGTCCCGGGAGGCCTCGAGAAACACCCAGGAGGCCCCATGAGGCCCCCCAGAAGACCAAACAAGGCCCTAAGAGGCCCCAAAACGGCCCCCTAGGAGGCTTCAAAACTGCATCCATAAACCCGACGAGACACCTTTTTCTCGTCGGCCGCCCCCGCCGCCGCCGGCCGCCGCCGCCCGATGGGGCTGGATTGCGGGTTCAAGGCCTCCTGGATGTTCGTTTGGGGGTCTCTTGGGAGGTTTCACGTCAGGCTTTTTGGGGCTGTTCTGAAGCCTCCTGAGGAGCCGTTTGGGGGCCTCTTAGGATTCTTGTTTAATCAACTTGGGGAGGGGTCTTGTCTAGCAGAAGGTGCCGCACAGCAGATGGGGCACGCCTGGCACCAAGGATTCTGTTTAAATCAACTTGGGGAGGGCCATTGCCTAACAAAGGGTGCCACACAGCAGATGGGGCACGTCTAGCACCAACTATTCTTTTTGAATCAACTTGGGGAGGGGTCTTGCCTAGCAGAAGGTGCCGTTCAGCAGATGGGGCACGTCTAGCACCAAGAAATTGTGTTCTAAACAACTTGGGGAGGGGTCTTGCCTAGCAGAAGGTGCCGCACACCAGGTGGGGCACGTCTAGCACCAATGACTCTTGTTTGATCAACTTAGGGAGGGCCATTGCCGAACAAAGGGTGCCACGCAGCAGATGAGGCACGTCCAGCACCAAGGATTCTTGTTTAATCAACTTGGGGATGGGGTCTTGCCTAGCAGAAGGTGCCGCACAGCAGATGGGGCACGCAGCACCAAGGATTCTTTTTAAATCAACTGGGGGAGGGCCATTTCCCAACAAAGGGTGCCACACAGCAGATCGGGCACGTCTAGCACCAAGGATTATTGTTTGAATCAACTTGGGGAGGGGTCTTGCCTAGCAGAAGGGGCCGCACAACAGATGGGGCACGCCTAGCACCAATGATTCTGTTTTAATCAATTTGGGGAGGGCTCTTGCCTATCAGAGGGTGCCGCACAGCAAAGGGGCATGTCCAGCACCAAATATTATGTGTTTAATCAACTTGGCGAGGGTTCTTGCCTAGCAAAGGTGCAGCGCAGCAAAAGGGCATGTCTAGCACCAGGAATTCTTTTGAAATTACCTTGGGGAGGGGTCTTGCCCATCAGAAGGTGCCGCACAGCAAAGGGGCTCACCTTGTAGAGGGTGCCGCACAGCACAGCGGCACGCCTAGCACCAAGGATTCTTTTTGAATCAACTTGGGGAAGGGCCTTGCCTAGCAGAAGGTACCGCACAGCAGATGGGGCACGCCTAGCACCAAGGATTCTGTCTAAATCAACTTGGGGAGGGCCATTGCCTAACAAAGGGTGCCACGCAGCAGATGGGGCACGTCTATCACCAAACATTTGTTTTATCAACTTGGGGAGATGTCTTGCCTGGCAGAAGGTTCCGTTCAGCAGATGGGGCACGTCTAGCACCATGGATTCTTGCTATAAACACCTTGAGCAAGGGTCTTGCCTACAGAAGGTACCGCAAAGCAGGTTGGGCACGCCTAGCACCAAGGGTTCTTTTTTTATCAACTTGGGGAGGGCCATTGCCCAACACAGGGTGCCACACAGCAGATGGGGCACGTCTAGCACCAATGGTTATTGTTTTAATCAACTTGGGGGGTGGTCTTGACCAGCAGAAGGTGCCGCGCAGCAGATGGGGCACGTCTAGCACCAAGGGTTCCTTTTAAAACATATTGGGGAGGGTTCTTGCCTAGCAGACGGTGTCGCACAGCAGATGGGGCACGCCTAGCACCAAGGATTTCCTTATCAACTTAGGGAGAGCTCTTGCCTATCAGCGGGCGCCGCCCAGCACAGGGGCACGTCCAGCACCAATGATTCTTTGTTACATCAATTTGGGGAGGGGTCTTGCCTAGCAGAGGGCGCCGCGCAGCACATGGGGCACGTCTAACATCACGGGTTTGTTTCATCAACTTGGGGAGGAATCCTGCCTCCTAGCAGAGGGCGCCGCAAAGCAGATGGGGCACGTCAAGCACCAGAGATTTTTTTTAATCAGTTTGGGGAGTGGTCCTCCGGTAAGGGTCTGGCCCGGAAGAGGGTGGTGCGCAGCAGATGGGGCATGTCTAGCACCAAGGATTCTGTCTTAATCAACTTAGGGAGGTGTCTTGCCTAGCAGAGGGTGTCGCACAGCAGATGGGGCGCGCGTTGTGTTAGGCACGGAGAGCGTAAAGTGAAATGGCACTTTCAAATTGCAATTGGGAGGGGAACGCGTTGAAAACTGGCCCTGGTGAAAAGAAGGCGCATCTTCACAAGGAATAGCGTCTTCATCCGGAATAGAATCTTCACAGGTAATATAACGTCTTAACAGAGGATAGCGTCTTCACTGGGAATAGCGTCTTCACCCGGAAAAAATAGCGTCTTCACAAAGAAAAACGTTCTCACCCGGAATAGCGTCTTCACCCGGAATAGCATCTTCACCCAGAATAGCGCCTTCACCGGGAATAGCGTCTCCACCGGGAATAGCATCATCACCGGGAATAGCGTCTTCACCCGGAATAGCGTCATGACAGGGAAGAGCGTCCTCACCGGGAATAGCGTTTTCACCAAGAATAACGTCTTCACCCGGAGTAGCGTCTTCACCCGGAATAGCGTCTTCACGGGGAATAGCGTCTTTACTGGGAATAGCGTCTTCACCCGGAATAGCGTCTTCACCAAGAATAGCGTCTTCACCCGGAATAGCGTCTTCACATGGAATAGCGCCTTCACGGGGAATAGAATCTTCACCAGGAATACCGTCTTCACCCGGAATAGCGTCTTCACCCGGAATACCATCTTCACCGGGAATAGCGTCTTCACAAAGAATAGCGACTTCACCCGGAATAGCGTCTTCAGCCGGAATAGCGTCTTCACAAGGAATAGCGTCTCCACTGGGAATAGCGTCTTCAGCCGGAATAGCGTCTTCACAAGTAATAGCGTCTTTACCCGGAATAGCGTGCTCACAAGGAATTAGCGTCTTCACAGGGAATAGCGTGTTCACCGGGAGTAGTGTCTTCACCGGGAATAGCGTCTTCACCTGGAATAGCGTCTTCACAGGGAAT
>CAUYUJ010011181.1:431270-436270 GCA_963575745.1 Prorocentrum cordatum
TAACACTATTAATAATAATAATAGTACTAATACGAATACTAATACTAATACTAAGACTAATACTAACACTACTACTACTACTACAAATAATAATAATATTAATAATAAAAATAATAATACTAATAATAATAATACTAAAAATATTAATACTAATACTAATCATTATAATAATAATACTAATAATAATAATAACAAGAATAATAATAATAAATAGTAGTAGTACTAATAATACTAAACACCAACCAGAAAAAACGAAAAAGAGAAAATGAACGAGAGTGAGAGAGAGAGAAAGGACGAGAAGCAGGGCAACGAGGGCTCCAGAGACTCCGAGCGGGCAGGCCCTCAGACGAACAAACCCTCCGGGACCTCGCCGAGGCCCGGCACCTCGAACGCGCCGCCCACGGGCCGGCCGCCCGCGGCCCACGCCGTGCGCAGCGCCTGGACGGCCGCGCCCTCGTCCCCCACGCGGTTGCCGTGAAGGTAGAGCGCCTGCAGGCTCGGCAGGGCGCCCGGGGCCCGGAGGGCCTCCGCCAGGGCGGCCGCGCCCTCGTCCCCCACGCGGTTGTCGTGAAGGCCGAGCTCCTGCAGGCTCGGCAGGGCGCCCGGGGCCCAGAGGGCCTCCGCCAGGGCGGCCGCGCCCTCGTCCCCCACGCGGTTGCCCTCGAGGCCGACCGCCTGCAGGCTCGGCAGGGCGCCTGGGGCCCGGAGGGCCTCGCCGCGCCCTCGTCCCCCACGCGGTTGTCGCCGAGGCCGAGCGCCTGCAGGCTCGGCAGGGCGCCCGGGGCCCGGAGGGCCTCCGCCAGGGCGGCCGCGCCCTCGTCCCCCACGCGGTTGCCGTGAAGGCCGAGCGCCTGCAGGCTCGGCAGGGCGCCCGGGGCCCGCAAGGCCTCCGCCAGGGCGGCCACGCCCTCGTCCCCCACGCGGTTGTCGCCGAGGCCGAGCAGCTGCAGGCTCGGCAGGGCGACCGAAGCAAGCACTGCGGCCAGCTGCCTGACCTCCTCGCTCCCCCATCCCAGGTTCTGGTATACCAGCCGCTCTGCGGACTCGAAGCGCTGCGCGAAAGCCGACCGGTACAGCTCGGCAACCCGTGGGCGATCGTCCTTGCCGTTCGTGAAGCCCTTGCTGTGGAGCTCCGCTTCGGAAGCGTCGGGCAAGGCGGGCGCCTTCCGCCCTGCGGCGCACGTCATCACCAGCGAACCGACGGAGGCCTCTGGATAGCCAAAATAGGTTGTCTCGTCTCCAGTGGCTTGTCCGAGGTCCACCAAGCAGGCCCAATTCTTCGTCAACATTGCCCATGAGGACTCGCAAAAACACCAACCGCGGTCGAAATAAGGCGCAATGTTGCCGGATCGGGTGTATACTGCAGGATTGCCGTAATCATCGGGGAACCGTGTCAGCATGAATACGGCTGTGGCGGGGTGGGAGTAAAAACTCCCAAGGCTGTCCAAGGCATCTTTGAAAAACTCACGCTCGCGCTCGAAGCGGCCGATTGCGTCGGCCTCAAAGCACTCTGAACCTTCGAGCCGCTGATACGTGTACCGTTGAGGGGCACCCTCGCAATCCCTGCAGTTCTGATGGATGCAGCAGAAATCCATGAACACTGCCCAGCGGCCAGTGAAATTAGGGAAACGATCTGCGGACAGGAGCTGCAAAGCCCGGCCCAGGATGCGCAGGCTGTGGCCGTGAGGGTCGGGGTGATTAGCCTGCAACCAGCAATGTGAAACACAAACGATGTGCAGCAGTGGCTCGTGGCCCTCGCCAGTGTCAGCTGTGGCAGCTTTGACCCCGCTGTGGGGCATGAAGGCAATCGGCAGCAAGGCCTGGCGCGGCTCGAGGGTTCCGCCGGAGCTCGCCCGCTCCACCACCCGCTCCGCGTCCACCAGGACAACCGCCCCGAGCACGGGGTCGAGCTCAAGGCCGCCGAACTTTTCCCACAGCTCCTGCTTCCGCTCCGTCACTTCCACCTCCTCCAACTCGGGCAGGTGCGGCTGCCGCAGCCCCTCCGGGGCCTCGCTGGCCTCCTGCTCCAAGGCGCTACCGTCGCAGCAACTCCAGCACAAACACTTCGCAGCCAGCGCGCCGCCCTCGGGCGCCGACGTCTTGGAAGCCGCACGGAGCCACCGCACCGCAACGCCGCGCTGCAGATGTGTGCGACAAGCAGCGGGTCGCAAGAGGGTCGGAACTGGGGAACCCAAAAGGTACCGATACCGCTGCTCCCCGGACCTCTCCCGGAGTGCGTTCTGACCAGGATTTCGAAGCGAATCCAGCGGTCGCGACGAGGGCCTCCGAGGAGGCCGAGATAGGGGAAAACGAAGGAAGCGCAGTGGTAATGAGCACCCTTTCCTCCTCCGAGGAACTCCCTGGCTCTTGGGCCAGGCTGCAGACCCCCTCTCTCTTCTCGCCCTCTTCCACTCCACGATTCCCACGCCCCCACTCCTCCGCTGCGTGCCCCCCCCCCCCCCCATGGCTCGCCCTCACTCTCAGCGCCCTCTGCTCCCATCCCGAGGCAACATTTTCACGAATTGAGGCGGGTGGTTTTCAAAATGTGGCTCTCGCCTTAGCGCCGCGAGCTTTCGATTTTTAACATCTGCAAGAGTTTCACGGATTGAGGGCGGATGGTTTTCAAAATGTGGCATCGCCTTAGCGCCGCGCACATGCGTTTCAAACATTTGCCAGCATCTCACAATTTGAGGACAAATCATTTTCAAAATGTGGCTCTCGCCTTAGTGCCGCGCACATTCGTTTCAAACAATTTCAAAAACTTCATTCTTCATGTCCCGTGACCCGGTGATCCGGTGACCCGGTGCCGGTGACCCGATGACCCGGTGATCCGGTGACTCGGTGACCTGGTGACCCGGTAGCGTGGGTCAGGTGACCCGGTGATCCGGTGACCTGGTGACCCGGTGATCCGGTAGCGTGAATCAGGTGACCCGGTGACCCGGTGACCTATGGGTGATCGAAAGACCCGGTAGCGTGGGTCAGGTGACCCGGTGACCCGGTGTATAGCGTGGCGTCTACGTGACCTGGTGACCAGGTGTCCTGGTGATCGGTGATCTAGTGACGTGGTGACCAAATGACCTGGTGACCACGTGACCTGGTGAACCGGTGACCTGGTGACCCGGAGACCCGTTGACCCGCGGGACCCAGCAGTGACCTGGTGACCCGGTGACCACGTGAACAGGTCCGGTGATCCCGTTGACCCAGAGGCTCGAGATCTTGTAAAAAACACTAGGTCTTGATACTTAACACAAGTTACCCAATTAACGCAAGTCATTGGGTATGAATAACAAGAGGTTCTTGTTTTCCGTCACTGTTATCATGCATTTTCATGGTTTCTTTGACGCCACGGGCAATGAGTTATTTATTTTATATATATATATATGTATATACACCAAGAATTTCTTGATCACCGCAAGAACTATACATTTCCATGCCAGACATCTTGTTATGTGAACGTGGCCCATGGAGCGCCGCGCGACGGTTTCCCCCAGAAGTTCTCCGCACATGTGCACGAGCGTTCACTCGGATATGACGTTGCGAACGCACACACGGCCAACCCATCCCACACACCCACCAACCATGACCCACCCACCCCTCCCCCACACCACCACCACAACTATCACCACCACTACCACCACCACCACCACGATGACCACGACGACCACCACCACCACCACTCACACGCACACGCATGCACGCACCTGTTCTCTTCCACCTCCCCACTACCCTCCTCGTCCTGGAGGGGGTGCGGGGAGGGAAGGGGAGGAAAGGTTGTTATGGTGGTGGTGAGCGTGCGTGCATGCGTGTGCGTGTGCGTGGCGCGCGCGCGTGTGTGTGTGTGTGTGTGTGTGTGTGTGTGTGTGTGTGTGTGTGTGTGCGTGCGTGCGTGCGTGCGTGCGTGCGTGCGTGCGTGCGTGCGTGCGTGTGTGCGTGTGTGTGTGTGGTGTGTGTGTGTGCGTGTGTGGCTGTTGTTGTGGTGGTGTGGTGATGGTGGTAGTAGCGGTAGCGGTGGTGGTGGGTGGTGTGTGGTGGTTGTGGTGGTGGTGGTGGTGGTGGTGGTGGTGGTAGCCGCCTCCCCCGCCACCGCCACCACCTCCACCTCGCACACCACCACCGCCACCACCACCTCCTTCTTCTTCTTCTCCTCCTCCTCCTCCTCCTTCAGCTCCTCCAGTTCTTCCTCTTCCACCTCCTCCAGCTCCAACAACAGCGCCTCCACTCTCTGTCTCTCTCTCTGTCTCTCTCCTTCTCATTCTCCTTCTCCAGCTCCTCCTCCTGAGCACTGAGCGTTGAGGGACGATGCAACCTCCTCGTCATTCTCGTCCTCGTCCTTGTCCTCCTCCTCCTTCTCCCTCCTCCTCCTCCTCCTCCTTCTCTTCCTCCGCTTCCTCCGCTTCCTCCTCCTCCTCCTCCTCCTCCTTCCCCTCCGCATCGCCAGTCCCTCACGGCGCGGGGGCGGCCTTTGGTAGGTGATGGACAGGTTCACTTCCGCCTTCCGAAGCAGCCGCGATGCCCGCAGCGCCTTGGTCAGCTTCAGAAGCCTGCCGGCGAGGCCAGAAGACAAACGAAGCGGTCTGCCGACCAGCCGCAAAGGCGCATAACAGATCGAGGAGGAGGAGGGGGAGGTGGAAGAGGACTAAAAGGAGAAAAAGGAGGAGGAGGAGGAGGAGACGGAAACGGAGGAGGAGGAGGGGGAAGAGGAAGAGGAGGAGGAGCGAGGAGGAGAGGGAGAGGGCGAGGAGGACGAGGACGAGGAGGACAAGGACGAGGACGAGGAGGAGGAGGAGGAGGAGGACGAGGAGGACAGGGCGAGGAGAGGAGGAGGAGGAGGAGGAGGAGGAGGAGGCGGAAGAGGAGGAGGCGGAACAAGAAGAGGAGGAGCAACGTTTGGGCAGGGAGTCTTGCACAGTGTGATCCCAACGCTCTTAGTCCGAAGAGGGAGAGCGCCCGCGCTCCCGCCACACGGCGGAGCGGGTGAGGGCCCGACCAGTGACGATGAG
>CAUYUJ010011181.1:438770-443486 GCA_963575745.1 Prorocentrum cordatum
TCCTCTTCCTCCTCCTCCTCCTCCTCCGAAGGGCGCGCGGCGAGACTGCAGGGGTCGCCGAGGGTCGTTTCTAAACTTCTCGAGCGGGGCGCGGCCGGCGCAGGTGGCCGAGGGTGGGCCGAGGAAGCAGGGATGCAAGGGTGCCCTTGGGAAGGTTGCCCATCCTTACTATGCGGGCTGACCGTGCTGGCGCTGGGTACCCGCGCCCAGGCCTCCGGAGCATCCGGAAGAGCAGCACCCACATCGGTGGCACGCCACCGCAGGGACACCATGAGCCGAGGCACGAGGCCTTCGGACAGCCACTGGGGGGGAAGGGCACGCCGACGTGGGGGAACAAGCCGCGCCCGCGAGGGACTTCTCGGATCGGGGGGGGGGAACGCGCCGATGCACGGAAACAAGCACTGGCACAAACATGAGGAGGAGGAGGAGAGAGGAGGAGGAGGAGGAGGAGGAGGAGGAGGAGGAGGAGGAGGAGGAGGAGGAGGAGGAGGAGGAGGATCGGCGGTGGAAGCCCCCTCCCAGGGCGCGCGGGGCGCGCCAGGGGCGGCGCCGGAGGCTCCGCAAGGGGGGCCCCAGGGCCGCTCCGAGGAAGCCGCGCGGGCCTCGGAGTTTTCACGCGCGTGCCACCTGCTTGTGAAGGGGCCCCAGGACACACACATCAATACACACTAATACAAAGATTCCCCATATTTTCCCATAGTTTCTTGGTTTTTGTCTTCCAACCCACTTCCCATATATTTTCCCATATTTCCCTGGGAATCGACGATTGATTGTGTCTGTGTGTTTTTTCCCCTCCTGAGCTTTGCTCCCCCAGCAACGGCGGCGCGCCGCCGATCCTCTCTCGCTCCCCAGGCAGCCGGCTGCTCCCATTTTGTCGATGCCTGGGCCCCGGAGGTCTGGAGCCTCTCCCCAGTACGAGGCCGATGTGGCATCACAGCAGCAATTCGGCCCCTGACTTTCGTCCTGGGTTCGGTTTAGTGAAGTGATGAATTTCGGGGTCCTTACGTGGGAAAAAACATCACTTCACTAATCTGGGGCCCCTGGGGCCTCAGTGGGCCCTGGGGCCCAAAATTAGTTAGTGAAGTGATGGTTTTCGGGCCTCGGACCCAGGACTGGCTTTTCGCCATGAGTCGTGAAATGATGCCCCCGAGGCCCTGCGAGGGCCCCTGGAGGCCGAAAACCGGCCAAAGTCCCGCCGCCTCAAGTTCGCTTGAGGCGTAGGATCTCTGGGTCCCCAGAGATCCTACGTCGTGATTTCTTCCATGCGGGGTCCCCGGAAGGGTCGACCCTTTCCCCAAGACGGGTTCCTCATCCTGAGTCGTTTTTTACCGGTCCCGGGTGCCCAGTGAGGGCCCCTACACCCTGCGAAATGCTTAAGAAATCATGGGTTAAGAAATTCATGGTCTCAGGACTTGAACAAAACCCAGAACTTCTATCAAAATCTTGGGAGTTACATTGAACAGTTAAGAATAATCGAGACTATGGACGAAAACTTAAGTTTTCTTAAGCATCGCCTGAGGTGTAGAGGCCGAAACTTTCGAAAAACGTCCGTCTACATTTTCTGAGGCGCTGGATCTCTGGGTCCCTCCCGAGCGTCGGCGCGGCGCGGCGGGGGCGGGGACCGCCGGGGACGTCGTTTTTGTTGCTCGCTCAGTTGTCGGGCGGCGCGGCGGCACCCGAAGCAGCGCCACGCTGCAGCAGCACCCGGGGCGCGGAGGGCCCCGGACAGCGGGCTGCTCCAGCGTGTTTTGCGGCGCCTGTTGGGCGTGGCTTAATGGGGGGGTCATAAATGCAATGGGGGGGTCAGAAACGGTCCTCTTTCGTGCCCCTTTCGGGCCCCTCCAGCGCCCCATGGGGCTCGTTTAGGTACCGTTTGGGTACCTTTTCGGACCACCCTCGCCCCCCCCCCCATTTATGACCCCTCCATTACGCAACGCCCAAGCCTGGGACCCAGCGCCCGAGTTATCTGGGGCAACTCGGGTCCGGGGTAACTCGGGCTTGGATTCCCGAAGAAAGAACCCGAGTTAGCCCTGGCCCGAGTTACCCCTGATGATTCGGGGCTCTGGACGCCCGAGTTATCCGGGGTAACTCGGGTCCGGGGTAACTCGGGTTTGGATTCCCGAAAAACGAACCCGAGTTAGCCCTGACCCGAGCTACCCCTGATAATTCGGGGCTCTGGCAGAGGCCTGGCACTTTGGGCGGGTGGGTCTCTCAAAAGCTCTCCGCCGCCTCTGGCGGTGCGCGCTGCGAGCAGGGAACCCAGACCCCCGACGTCATGATTTTTTCATGACGTCGACCCCCAGAGGTCTGGACCCATTCCCCAGGACCGGTTTTTCGTCCTGAATCGTTTTTTGACGGTCCCGAGGCCCGGGAAGGGCCTCCAGAGGGCGAAAATAGCGAAAAACCTCCCGTCGTGATTTTTTCACGACGCGAGGAGGTCTGGGAAGCCCGGCAAAGCCGCAGGGGGGCGCGGCACTGACCGCGTGGCCCCGCGCACGTGACGCACGCGCACGCGCAGGAGCACAGCAGAGCCCCGGGCGAGCGAGGCACTGACAGTGTAGCTCAACATTGTCCCCGGGACCTCCTCCTCCTCCTCCTCCTCCTCCTCCTCCTCCTCCGACTCCTCCTCCTCCTCCTCCTCCCCTCCTCCTCCTCCCCCTCCTCCTCCTTCTCCCCCTCCTCCTCTTCCTTCTCGTCCTCCTCCTTCACCTCCTCCTCCTCCTCCTCCTCCTCCTCCTCCTCCGACTCCTCCTCCTCCCCCTCCTCCTAGCTCAACATTGTCCCCGAGACCAGCTCTTCTCGTCCGGCGAGTCGTGCCTGATATGACGGCACCCCGCGGCCGGGCGAGGGCAACCCGGCGGCCCAGAGAAACGGCCCCAATGAGCAGCTTGCTGGAGCGTCGGATCTCTGGGGAGCTCGGGTGGTGCATCCGACGACGACGACGACGGCGACGACGGCGACGACGACGAGGATTAGGACGAGGACGAGGATTAGGACGAGGACGACGAGGACGACGAGGACGACGACGCCGACGACGCCGACGCCGACGACGAGCCGCAGTGCTGCCACAGGCAGGTCGCCCCGCGGGGCGCGGGGGGGTGCGGGCCGACCCCCGCGGCGAGCCCCCCGGCCGTGGCCGGGGGAAGGACGGGAGGGAGCAGGGAGGGGGGGGAGGAGGGAGGGAGGATGGAAGGAGGCGGTGGGGAGGGCGAGACGGAGCTCCTCCTCCTCCTCCTCCTCCTCCTCCTCCTCCTCCTCCTCCTCCTCCTCCTCCTCCTCCTCCTCCTCCTCCTCCTCCTCCCCTCGAGTCAGGAAGAGATCACGACGGGATGTTTTTAGCTATTTTCGGACTCTGGGGGCTCCTGCTGGGCCTCGGGAGCGTCAGAGAACGACTCAGGATGAAAAGCCTGTCCGGGGGAAGGGGTCCAGACCTCTGGGGGTCGACGTCGTGAAACAATCACCACGTCGGGTGTCTGGGCACACTGCTACAATGGAGGCCAGTCCACAAGAAACCTTCCACAAGAGACCCCACGTTAAGACCCCAGGACGTCCCTGGATGTTTGGCGTGGGAGCGCCACGCCCTGCATAGCAAAACCCTCGAAACCCAAGAAACCCAGGGCACCCTGGAGGCAAGCAGGGTGTCTCTTGGCGTGGGCCTCCACTGTTGCCCCAGGAGGCTCGAGGGAGGCCGCCTTCCGGCGCCTCGGCGCCTGCCACGCGCCCGGCGCCCGGGCGACGCGAGGGCGGCCGGGGGCGACGATCGCAAGCTCGCTTTCCTTGGGAACCCCCAAACCGGGTGGTGAGATACCCGGTGGCGACCTGGAATCCCCAAAAAAGTCACCGCTGGGTTTGGGGACGCGGGGTCACCACCGGGTTTTGTGACTCCTGGACCCAGCAGTGTCCGGGACATCCTCGGAACACCGCACGAGTCCCCAAACCGGGTGGTGGCACCAAATCGCCCGAGACTCACCGCCAGGTGTTGTCACCACCACGTTTGGGGACTACCAGTTTCCCCGCGGTCTGGGTCAGGGGCTGCGGCCCGCAGGCCAGCCGGAGCACAAGTCGCACCCAACAGCTCTTGGCCTTGGCACAGGGGCCGCTTACGACGTCGCTCGATGTCTGTTTGGCCTCGCCTCTTCCTTCCTCCTGGCCTCGCCCCTGGTCCTCGCTCGTCGCGCGTCCCTCCTGAGCTGCTCGGTTCGTCTTCCCTTCGGTCTGGGTCAGGGGCTGCGGCTCGCAGGCCAGCGGGAATTCACGTCGCACCCATCGATTCGAGGTTGAACGATCGACGCGGCGATCATACTCGAAGAAAGGGCAACGCCACAAGCAGAAATGTTTGGCGCTCCGCGCGGAGTTCTTGGATCCGCGCTGGCCCCCCCAGCGGCGCCTCCAGCGCCGCTCCTGGCGCGCTCGGCACGCTTGAGAGGGGGGTCCAGCGCAGATCCAAGACGTCCGCACGGAGCGCGGAGGGAGTTCAAGTCGCACCCAACAGCTCTCGGGGGGGAGGAACAGCTCCCGAGGGGTGAGAGTCGAACTCGAGTCGGCGACACCGGGGAGCCCAAAAGGTACCGATGCCACTGCTCCCCGGACCTCTGCCGAGGTGCGTTCTGACCAGAGTCTCGAGGCGAATCCAGCGGCGGCGACGAGGGCCTCCCAGAATGCCCCAAAAGGAAAAAACGAGGGAAGGGTCGCGGCATCGGTGCCTTTGCTTCTGCT
>CAUYUJ010011181.1:443586-459764 GCA_963575745.1 Prorocentrum cordatum
TCCTCATCCTCCCCCCATCCTCCCCTCGTGCTCCCGCTCCTGCTCCCGCTCCCGCTCCTGCTCCTGCTCGTGCTCCTGCTTTTACCGTTGGTGCTCTCACTGCTCCCTCGAACTGGGCTCGACAGGGCTGACTCGGGAAAAGAAAACGGACTTATACATGTTGGAGCCGCGACCACCACCCCCCTTCGGGAGACGGGGACTCGAGGGGCCACGGTTTTGAGACGTGCTTACCACGGGGCCACGGCAACTGCCCACTAAGAAGCTGCGCCCTCTGTTGCCTGAAGATTTTGACGCACGGGGCCCCCAAGGCCCTGGCAGGGCCAGTGGTGTAGGCCCCGCACCGCAAACAGAACACCACGGGCAAACCAGACTCTATCACTTTGCAAACGTACAGCTTGTGGGCGGGCTCAACCTCCAAATCTCTGATCTTTCTCAGAGCAGGCGTGAGGGCAGCACACACACACCCTTCGTTACTGTGGACCTGAAACCTTTCGCGCACCTGCTGCACCTCCACATGGAGCCGTTCCACAGAACGGCGCGAGAGCGCTTGCTCGCAGCCCTGGGCGGGGCCCCCGAAAGCGCGACAGTGCGGTCCAACTTCCCGAACAGCTCTTGGGCCTTTGGGCATTCTGCTAAGATGTTTGCTACACCTAAGGCTACATCACTCCAGCCAGAGGACATGACTTCATATCGGTGGATGTTCTCCAGCGTCATCGGATGGATCTTCGCCCCATCCTTGGCGAACTCATCAGCACGATCATTTCCTCTCTGGTGGCGAAGCGGGATCCCTGAGAGCTCCTCAGTGGTGTGGGCCTTGACTTTTTCCAGCACCCATGCGGGATACGACTTCGCAAAAAGGGCCCGCCAAACTTCTGCCAGCGGAGCGTTGCCCGAGGTGGCCGGAAATCTATCTTTGGCAGACGCCAGGCTCTTGCAGTCCGCATGAATCACAAAAGGGCGGTCCGGCTCCTCCCTCTCTGGGTCATCTCCAAGGTGGTTCAGAGCCTGAAGAAGCCCATAACACTCTCCGAAAACGGAGCTCTGAGGAAGGAAACCAGGAACATTGCCGTAAACCGCAGAAACAAGTCCTCCTTCATCATTGACCGCCACCGCCGACCAACCTGCCCTGGCCACCTGCTCATACTTTCCTCCATAACACGATCCATCAGAATAGATGTGGACCGCCTTCGAGAAACGAAACTCGGAAATCGGGCCCTCAGGCCCAGCGTATCTGACTTCCCCAACCCCACTCGCGGGAACAATCCCGTCTGGGCGAGGTAACCAAAGATTCGTGAAGGAAGGATCCTCCTCCCCCGCATCCAGTCCTGCCTCCACCCACTCTGTCGGCATGTGCTCCTGCCTCAGCTTCTCAAAGTGCGGGCACTGGAACACCCTGTGCCAGACGCTGTCTAGCGCCTGCGGGTTCCTGCAGACAGGACAAGTTGGCTCCACCTGGTCTCTCCAGCGGTGGAGATGCTGTGCCGTAACGAAGCTTCTAGTGAACACCTGTTTGACGACACGCCTGAGGTTTTCCCCCTTGGAGCCATTCCAAAACGCGCGGGGCGGATCCGTCCAGAGACCTCCCTCCAGAATATCCTGCGCTCTAGGGTGTTCACTAGAGCTCAGGTACTTCTGCATACTCTCGGCCACAAACTCCTTACCTAGATCCTTGAAGAGGTAGTTTGGTACCTGAACGTAGGGGATCTCCGTGAGCACACATGGGGCCCCTGACCGCATAGCAAACATACCTGGTCCACGAATGCTCCAAGACGCCTTACCCATCCAGAGAGCATGCCCCCCACAGGTCCCCACGATCTTGCGCCCCAAGAAGCCAGATCACGTCGGTCCTGGTACTCTCGAACCGCGTTGAGGATCCCAGGGAGCTCCCCTATGGTGAGGCAATCTCCAGGTCTATGCATCAAATCAGAGGCCAGGCACAACTCTTTAGCATAGCGTGTCATAGTCGCACAGGCGTGCTTCAAAGGGTCTCGTTGAGGTTCGAGCGCGAAGGCCAAGTTGAGATCTGCTCCACAGCTCGGAAGTCCTAGCATGCCTGCCGCCTGCGTCCGCAGGCGTCGAATCTCTCGGGGGTTCCAGCCCACCGCCCCCTCGCCGTAGGTAGTAGCAGGCTTGGCCCCACAAAGCCATATCTTAGCCCTGGAGTGTTTCGGATTTTTTAGACGCATAATCTTGTTGACCCTCCCCGATTGCTTCATCCACCTCTCCCTCCTCTTCTGCTTCGCATGTTTGACGCTCTTATGTTTGCCTGGGTTGAAATACACGCCTAGATTGACCAGCGATACATCATACTGGCCTGCATACTGGGCGAGATTCAGCTTGGCAATGCGCACCAGATCCTCGCTGGTGCCTGCGATGCAGAACTTCTTCATCGCGAAAGTCAGATTGAAGAGCTGAGAGAGGAGGTCTATCAGAAAGGCAAGGGCGGCAGCCAAGTTCCTGACGCACGAGACCATGTCTGCGCATCTTTCATTTAGGCTGAAATCATCAACATCGACCGCCAACTCCGTCGAAAACCCCTGCTCCAGGAACCTGTTTATCGTGGGTATGCAATAAACCTTGATTTCAAAAGTAGCCGTACTGCTTCCAGCAACAATCCCCTGATGTGGTAAAATCCCCTGGGACACGACTCCATCTAAATTTAGTATCCGCTCCCATGCATACGTGTGCAGTGCAAACCTTAAAGTGTATAACGGATACTGCCAATCAATCGCACTCTGCACAAGCTGAGGGTACTGCACGTGCTCGTAGCACTGAGTGAGGTCTGCAAGACGGCTGTGCACGTGCTTACTTTCTGCGGTCGCCAAGTCCCCTCGAACCTGCTGTCGCCACACTGTGTCATCCGGTGACCTGCCTGCCCTCATGCTGAACACCCCCCAATCCTTCAACGTGTGCCCCCATCTCTTACAATCTCTGGAATGCCACCTGGACACCAGCCTCACCGCACTCTGGAAGATCCCAATCGGCCTCCCCCCCGAGACTGGCTTGCGAAAAAGGGCGAGGACCAGCTTCCTCATCCAGGTGGGCACCGTGCCCGCGACCGTCATAGCAGCCATGACCTGCTGAAAAACACCTAGCGCCTCGTCACAAAGCAGCATATAGTGTCGAGGATGGAACCCATCCGCAGCTATGGTGGCTCTCTTAAACGAACTGCTTAGGGCACGAATCTCCTCAATACTCGGGGGGTTCGGGATCACCGTATCTTTCGGCCACGTCACCTCCTTCTCCTCAATGGCATCCCCCCCCAAGGTTTGCTCCACTTCTCCTCCTCCTCCTCCTCCAATTGACGAGTCAGACACGACGTGTGGTACCCATCACCAGTGGGGTGGAGGTCCTGTTTACGATCGCTTGCCACCTTGGTGCACGCGTGCGCCCACTTGGCTCCACCAGCGAGGGCCTCCGTGCACCAGTCGCTCCACTTGGCTGCCTTGTCCGACTTCTCTCGCGGCAGGCTCCGAGCGGCGACGTAATCTGCGAACTGCTGCAGGGCTTTGAAAGTGTTCACAATCACATCTAGAAACAGGATCTCGTAATGTACCCAAAAACATCCAAGAGCCGCCTTCAGTAGGCCCATCCAGGCCTCGCGACCTCCAGGGTAGTGGTACCTGAAAATGCCTCCAGTGTCTGTAGCCCTATAGGTGGCCTTGAGGAGCTTTGTGAAGTAGTTAGCGTGAGTGTAATATCTACCTGACTGCACCAAACTTGCGATGTCGTAGCATCTGCGTCCTAACCAGTGCAGCGCTCTATATGGGCTTCTCGCGGGGTTCCTCCGAGTACACAACAACTCCCCAAGAGGCACCTCCGAATAATCATACGGCTGACCTCCTTTGAGACCTTCTGGAGTCTGTTGCAGCGTTCCCTCAAGTTTCCCCCCCCCCCCCCCCCACACACACACACACACACACACACACACACACACCACACACACACACACACACACACACACACACACACACACACACACACACACACACGCACGCACACACACACACACACACACACACACACACACACACACACACACACACACACACACACACACACACACGCTTTTGAACACCAACTCCTATATACTTCGTCAAGTTCGCTCTGAAGTTGATCCACTTCCCCTCCCTGCGGTAACCGATATCCACCCTCAACCTTCATGATTCATGGGCCTCAGGAGGTGCTCAAGCCTGTCCTGCAGATCCTCATAGTCGGGCGCCTGCGGGGCGGGGCCTATGGGGAGGTCCACGGGCAGCTTCGCAAACTGAGTCATCCTCTGGACCCTGATGTCATCAACTCGAGTGTGAAACCGTACTGTAACAAGACGGTGAGGGAAAATGTCCGTATTCGTGTCCGTGCTGACATTCCGAATGACATGTAGCATCGGCTTGCTGACAATAAAGAACTCATAGCATTTGCCTGGCGTTGTATTGCAGCAAGTGACCATCGGATCTGAGATCAGAATCTGGCCATTCCACTTGTGCGGAGCGAAGGCTTCACAGGCCAGAGAAGGTTCCATGTTGAAGTCTGCGCCGATCACAAACGGAAGAGAACGCTGCAAACTGTCATGTCCCAGGATCTGCGCCAGCTGTACATTCCTGCGCGACAGACCCTCGCTGTCGCGGAAGTACGCACGGTAGAGAGACATGATGCCAAGCTCCTTGCTGCGGACGTATACGTGAATCAAACGATGCGCTACAAGATCACGTTGCTGCCGAGGGCCGCTCCAGGCATCGGGGTGCGCACGAACAAGAATAGCTACTCCTGCCGAGCGACCCATGGCTGTCGTGACCTCGCACTGAGAAGAGAATGTCTTCCAACCCAGCTTGCGCATCGCTTCCCTCGCCTCAAGAAGGCGTTGGCCATGAAGTTTATGTTCTTGAACCAGTACTATGCGAGCCTCGCTGGGCTTGGTGAGGTTGGCTGCAGTCGTCCAGCAATTGCCGTTGACGGTGAGCGCCTGCAGCCCCTCGGCGGCAGCAGCCGCCCGCAAGGTGTTACACTCGCGATGGGCCTGCGGCCTGCGCCGCAGCCTCAGCAGCCGCTGCCTGCTCGCCCTCGCTCTTCAGCTTCTGATCCGCCTGGCTCGCCAGCGTCTCGTCTGCGACCCGTCGGCCCGCCAGCGCCGCCGCAGCCATGGGGGCATCCGCTTCAGCGCGATGCTCCACCGCCGCCGCCTCCTCGCGAGCTGCCGCCATGGGCTGCCCTGCTTCCGCGGTCTGCGGCGCGGCGCTGGAGGCGGCGGCCGCGCTCTCCGCTGGTGGCGTCATCCCACCGCGGGCGCGGATCTCCGCGGCGAAGCTCTCCATGGGTTGCCAGAGCTCCTGCATGGGACTCGGGGCAAGCCCCGCGCTGAGGAAGTTCGTGCTGTTGAGGAAGGCATGCGCGTCCATCTGTCCGTTGGCGACCCCAAACTGGCTGAGCGCGCCCACGGCCTGTCCTTTACCCGCTGGCATCGGGTCGGGGAGCCCTGGAGGCATCGCGTAGCAATCATGCGCGGCCTCTTGCGGCAGCCCGAGGGCCGCCACTTTATCCTCCAGCTCCGCCTGCGCGGCCTCGGCTGCTTGAACCTCGGCCTGCAACAGCGCCTTCTTGACCTCGAGGTCCTGAAGCGCCTGCATCTGCTCCTGAACGTAACGCGTCTGGGCCTCCAGCTGTTTCTGGGCTTTGTTCAGCTTGGCGAACTGTGCCTGCTGCCGCTGGGACACTGTCTTCTCGCTGTCGCGCTCCTCGCGCAACCTCTCCAGGACCGCCGTGACGGCCTCAGACGCTTCCATCGTGGACTCCTCGTCCGCGCCAGTCTGCTTCGCCGCCAGCGCCTTCAAAGAGCCCAACGTGCCCTGCAGCTTCTGAATCTGCTGCTTGTTTGACGTGTTGGGCTCCTTCGCCGCGCCTGAGGGCTGCTGTGCCTTGCGCTGCGGCGTGGAAACCCCGCTGCCCGACGATGTCGCCTCAGCTTCCCAGTGGACGCCGCATCTCCAGCACCATTGGCGTTGCAAGCTGACTAGGGCGTGGCACCCTGGGCATGTCCACGAAACAGATGACGGCGCCTGCGACATGAACTGAGCCTGGGGTGGGCGAGTCTTGCCCTTCCCCTGGCCCTGGCTCTTCTTGGCCTTATCCTTGCCGATGCCACCCTTGCCCATCACTGCAGACGGTTCGGTGCGCTGGCAGCTTTGACCGTCGGGGCGGTGCTCCGAGCTGCGAAACAACCTGGCGCTGCGCCACCTCGAGCCCTTACCCCTCCAAATGGGCGGGAAACGGCTTGAGCCAAGGCTACGGACCCTGCTCCTGCTCCTCCTCCCCCTCCTCCTCCTCTTCCTCCTCCTCCTCCTCCTCTTCCTCCTCCTCCTCCTCCTCCTGTTCTTCCTCCTCCTCCTCCTCCCCTCGTCCTCCTCCTCCTCCTCATCCTCTTATTCTTCTTCTTCGTAGTATTAGTATTCGTATTCTTCTTCTTCCCCTTCTTCTTATTCTTCTTATTATTAATAATATTATTAGTATTAATATTATTAGTATTAATATTATTATTCTGATTATTATTCGTCGTCTGCGTCTTCTTATTCTTCTTCTTATTTATTATTATTCGTCTTATTATTCTTCTTCTTCCTCCTCCTCCTCCCCCCCCTCCTCCTCCTCTTTCTCCTCCTCCTCCTCTTATTCCTCCTCCTCCCTCTCCTCCCCCCTCTCCTCCTTCCGTAGCCGTTTTGGCTCAAGATGCTTTGTCCCCCAAGGGGCCAAACGGATGCCGCTAGTCCGCGGCTGCTTTCATACCCTCCGCCTGGTTCTCCCCAGGTGTGGAGCTCTGCTACAGCCAGCAGGGCCGTCAGCTCATGGGCCGCCATGCGAGCGGCAAGGGTGCCAGCGGAGCCGGCGGCAAGGGCAAGGACAAGTCGGGCACTTACGTCAGCGGCTCGGCGTTCCGCTACCGCTGGAACTTCAAGCCGAACCATTGGTGGTGCCAGTGCTGCTCGCCGATGGTGCCGGCGCCCGACAAGAAGCCCGCGGGCCAGCGGTCGCTCGGCCCGCCCATGCTCGCCGCGAACCCGTTCGACACCTACGCTGCGGCGGCGCCGCCCGCGGGGTGCAAGGCCAAGGGCCCACCAGTGCCGCCGAGGGCCCTCACGGGTGCGCCGAAGGAGCGCCGCCCATGGGTCTGGCGCGGGCCAGGCTGGCGCCCGTGGGGCGGCGGCCCGCCGCCAGAGGACGTGCGCGAGGCTCCGCGGCCTGCCGACCCTCTCGCGCTGCTCCGCGATCAGCTGGGGGACTGCGACGAGCTCGCGGCCCTGCCCGCCAAGCTGGCCGCCAAGGAGCAGCCTGCCGAGGCCCAGCGCCGCCCGCCCCTGTTGGAGGAGGAGGTCTCCGCGAAGGGGATCGCGCGCAGGCGAGCGCAGGCTTGGCTTGAGACCTGCGCGCGCCGCGTCATTGAAGGCGAGGCCTGGTTGGCCGACGCCAAGGAGGCGGAGGGCGCAGCAGCCGAGGCGGCGCGCCAGGCCCAGCAGGACTGGGAGGAGGCGCGCGCCAATCAGCTGCCATCGCCGTCGACGCCGCGGTCTGAGACGGCATCCGCTGCTGCGGCCATCAACCTCTCGACGCTCGTCGACGAGGGCTCGCTGCGCTTCGTCGATGGCCCCCTCTTCGACGTGGAGGGCCTCGAGGTCGACGAGACGGAGCGCGCGGAGTGGGCCCGCATCAAGGGCGAGCTCGCCACCAGCGTGCAGGCCGCGGTTCAGGAGGCCTTGGGGCCCGCCGCTCAGCAGACCCTCAAGTGGCGAGAGGAGGCCCAGGCTCTCCACGCCAGGCTGCAGGCCAAGAGGCGCCGCGGCTCTGATGGGGCCCCAGACTCGGGCCCCGCGGAGCCTTCGGCTCCGGCTGCTGGTGCCTCTTCTACTGGCGGCAGCGCAGCTGGATCGTCGCGGGGCACGTGCGGCGGCTTGCCGTTCCCGCACTACGGGGACATCTTCCTCTCGAAGGATGAAGAGCTCGCCTTCTTCCCCGACCTCGAGGTCTACGGCCGCTGCAAGTTCAGCACCTCCCAGAGCGACGACGACTCTGAGTTCGAGGGCAGAGCGGGCCAGCGCAAGGATCAGGACCCTGCCAGGCGGGCAGCCATTCACAATAGACAGCTTCTTGAGAGGCGGCTGAGGTCTTTCACTGGCGCCTGGGTGTCTGACCCCAGCGTGGTTGATGACGCTACTGACTTGGCCGACTGGAAGCGTGCTTGCATTCCTTGCGTTGCCAGCTTCCTGGCAGACCCTGCACTGCGGCCCCTTGTGCAAGAGGCCGCTGATTCAGCAGGGCACGGCAACCCTGCGGTCGCTCAGCTGGACATGGCCAGGCAGATTTGCGAACGAGCGTGGCATGCTCGCCGCCGCCGGCGGCAAGCTGATCGTGATCACCTCAACAGCCTCCGCGGCATCGACTACGATGACTGGCAGGAAGAGTTGGCTCGCAATGCCCTGAGTTACATCGACGCGTGTCGTGCGCCCGACACCGGGGCCCCGCAGAGACGACACGCCACGACCGTTGCGCCTACTGTGGTGTTGCCATGTTGTGGAAGGCCGTTCCTCTCCTCATCTGTTCAGGCGGAGCTTCCAGATTTCCCGACTCCCTGCGCAGGCGAGGCGCGAGCCCCTGCACAGATGTCCGCTCGGCCCCGACAGGCGGCCACGGCCCCTGCTGTCGAGCGGATGCTTGGCTGTGCTCCGATGTCTACGGCTTCCTCGTCCTCGACGCCTGGGGGCCCGAGGATTTCCACGGGTGGACCGAGTACGGCGACGTCGAGTTCAGCTTCTGGGAGCACTCCAGGTTCGGCGGCCACTTCGGCCTCGGCGCCATTGGGTCTGAGGATTTCCGCGTGTGCCTCGGGTGCGGCGGCGGCGGCCTCAGCCCCGAAGTGCACCCCGTGTGTGGCTCCTGCTTCGGCTTCGGCCCCCTTCGCTCCGCGGGCGCCCACGGGGGGGCCGTGTGCGGAGGCATCTGAGGAGGGCCCCGCCAATCCCCACTCAGCCCGTTTGTTGTTCGCCAACATCAGTGAGTGGGGCCCGAAGGCTCTGTCATTCATGCGCGGAGCAGGCCCCATGTTCGAGACGGTTGCCCCCGCTGAGACCCGCGTCAAGCTCAGCTGCATGGAGGCGGCCCGTTCGGAGTTGTTCAAGGACGGATGGAAGATGGTTGGGGCCCCTGCCTCGGCAGCGTCCTCATCTTCAGGCTCCAGGGGTGGCGAGTGGCTTGCGCACAAGAGGCGCATTCCAGCCACCTCCTGGGCACGTTTTCGCTCAGCCAAACCGAGAGCTCTTGAAGGGTATTGCCCCGGTACCCTGCATCTCAAACGTGGCAACGCGGTGCTGCTGCCGGCCTACCTCTTTCCTGGGCCCAAAACGGGTGGCATCAATACTCCTCGCATTCGTTCCATTATCAGGTTTGGCTGCTCCCTGGCTGACCCATGGATCGTCTGTGCAGACTGGAATTTGGAGCCAGACGCACTGACCAAGAGCGGCCTGCTCGAGGTCTGGGACGGGGAGATTGTCACCCCCAGCGGATGCAGTGCGACTAGTACGCTTGGTAGTGGCCCGTTGATCGACTATTGTGGTCAAGAGGGGCTTTGCTGACCACATTCGGGTCAAGGCTTCCACGTTAGTTCCGTGGAAGACCCATGTAGCCTTGGATATCGAGACCCTTTCGGGCCACGCTGAATGGTGGCATCAGGTTTTGGACGCTCCCAGTGAGCTCCCACAGAGTCCCGGGCCCAAGAAGGCCTCATACCCCGGCAGCAAGATCACGACGCAGTGAGGAGGCTCGTGCCCGCAGGCGGGAACGTCCCAGCGTAGATTTGCAGGAGGCTTTCGGCGAGGTCAATCCTCCCGATGACGAGCAGCCTGATGATGGTGCCGAGCAGGTACCCTTTTTGTTGGAATCGGATACTTGGGTCAACGCGACCTCGGAGGTTCGACCTTGGGCCCGAGCCATTTCGGACTCGAGGGTCTGGGCTTTCCCCTCTGGCGCTGAAGTTGACGTGCCGAGGGCTTCCCAGTCTTATCATCGATGGGTATCTACTTTGGAACGGGCCATATCACGCACGGAAGGTGCTAAGTCCGACCAGCAGGCCAAGTACATCGGACGTGGCACCATGCATGGCCTCACTTGGCGCAAGCTGCAGCCGTCCCCTGGGCGCACTCATATGCGTAACCCTACTATGGAGCTTTGGTGGACGATATCGTCGTTGGTCACACGGTGCACTGCCCTGCGCCGACACGACAGGGATCCTGAGCAGCAAGGCGCCCTGACCACCTCCATCTCCAGCCTGATTGACCAGGCCGAGGCCCAGCCGAGGGCCGTCTTGTTCGGACCCAGGGCCACTCACCAGGATATTCAGGACTGGTTAGATGCGGCCTGCCACATTTAAGGGCCGCCTCTGGATTTGGACACCCTGGGGCGTTTCGTCGAAGTCGCGGAGACTTGGTGCTCGCGTTCTTGGGGCAGAGCCTTGGTGTCCTCGGGCGCCGCCTACGTCATGTGGGCCAGGGGCTGCTGGCGTACTGAGCCTTTCGGTGGTCCATCGGCACGTTCGCGACCCTCAGCAGCCCGCGGCGCTGGAAGTCCCTGGTGGTGGGCCCGAGGGGGCCACTGGCGACCCTACCAGGCTCATGGAGCACAAGCTGCAGACGTGGAGGACGATCTGGGCCGACCCGCATGCGTCTCGCGAGGACCTGTGCACGGGAATGCAGCTGTTGCTCCAGCATGCGCGGGCCCACCCCACCAGCGACCTGGAGGATGATGGCAACATGAGAGTTGTCGCCAGGATGGCTCCCAACAAGGCCCGAGGTGTGGGCGTCCTCAGCCCCATCGACATTCAGAGGCTGTCGACCGAGGGGCGGCAGCAGTTCGGCGACGTGCTGCGCGAGGCTGGGCGGGTAGGCTCGCGGCCTGTCCAGCTCTTGCTAGCCGTGGGAGCGACCGTCCCGAAACCGCCAGGGGGTGATCGGGCGATCGGTGTTTTGCCGACCTGCATGGGAGTTTGGTCGAGAGCTCGGGCCCCGATCACGGACCAGTGGTCCCAGGACCTCGGTGAGTTTTGGGACGCGGCGATCCGAAGTCCCCCGGCGCTGAGAGCGGCCCTGCAGAGGGCCATGTTAGATGAGTCCTCCTTCCAGCTTGGATTCACCTCTGCCTCCCTCCTCCTCGACCAGGAAAAGTTTTATGACCATGCCAGCATGATTTTACTGGTGCGTGTTTCGGTCGACCAGCCCCCCCCCCCCCCCCTCCCTCGATCGCCACCCTTTCAGAAGTACAGATGTTCCTAGCTCCCAGGATCCTTCGGCCCAAGAACATCGCTTCGGATTTGACCTTTTCCCACGCGCTCTATTGTAGCAGGCTCAGCGCACGGTGTCAAACTTGCCGAAGTTTTCCTGGGTCCGATTGTGTCGGCTGCTCATGCGGCCTCGGGGGTCCGTGCCCGTGTCTCCTCCGCGGGCCTCTGGGCCTTCGTTGACGACACCGTCGCGCGGGCCGAGGGCGCAGAGGAGAGTGTTATCGCTCAGATTTCCACTGCTGGCCAGTCATTTGCCCGATCGTTTGCCTTGCATCAGTTGCCCGTGTCGCCTAAGACCAAGGTCATTGCATCCTCTCCTGAGGTTGGAAAGCGCATGGTTGCCAACCTGAGGGATGCTGGCATTCCAGCCTGCCTGGCGGTCCAAGCGGTTGACCTCGGGTGCGACGCGGGGGGCGGGGCTCGTCGGGCGGTGGTTAAGCTTACGGACCGCCAGAACAAGGCCCGCCCACGTGCACAGCGCATTCGCCGTTTGAGACGCCACGCCAAGGCGGCGAACGTTTCTCAGGGGCTCTGGCTTCAGGGAGCGCTCCCCCAGGCCGTTTACGGCCATCAGGCCATGGGCCTCTCCCCTTCATCCATCCTTGCCTTGAGGCGTCAAACGTCCCACTCGGTTGCCAATAAAAGTCCAGGCCGTTGTCTTACCACTGTGCTCTCGCTATGTTATGCCGAACGAGAGCCCTTCATTGCCATGGGGGCTCAGGTTTGACACGCGCGTTGTGACATGTGGAACCGCTTTCCTGAGACGCACGCGCGTATCACCCGCTCGTGGCATCACATTCGGGGCCGACTTGACATCATGGCCTCGAAACACTGGCGCCGGGTGCGTGGCCCGATCGGGGCTGTCGTCGCCACGTTACTTGATGTTGGTTGGAAGCCTGTGTCCCCCGTCGGGTGGCACAGACCGGTGGGCGACCAATATGAGGTTTGGCAGTTTCCTGATCGGGGCGACATTGAGCGTCTCGAGGGCGACTTCGATGTCGATGAGCTGGTTTATGATTTCAAGGAAGATTTGAATGCTGCGTTGTGGGCTCAGGCCTCGTCCCACCCCCACGGCGAGGACCTGGCCGATGGGGGCTGACCTCCAACCCCTGCGCCAGGAGTTCAGGCGCCTTGAGCAGCGTGATCAGTATGAGCAGGTAGGTCTACTCACGACTGCTGTGTCGGGGGGGCAGTGGACCCACGTCCGTCAACACGAAGCGGGGTATGCGGTTTCCACTACCTGCCCCCGCTGCGGACTGGCCCCTGAAACGCTTTTTTTTTTCACCGTGTGTGGGAATGCCCCAAGAATTGCAATCATGAGGCCTTTGAGCAGTCGGACGGCCTTAGTCACCAGGCCCGTGTGGGCCACGAGGCGAATCCAGCCTTGTGGCTACGTGGCCTTCCTCCCAGATCTTTAACTTGCCCTGCATTCAAGGACGGGGGGGCGGATGTATCGTGGGAGGTGGGGTCGTCGCCGTCGTTGGTCGAAGGATCCTCTGTCGAGGCGGCCAGGTCCCCCGTGGGGCTCCTGCGGGTCTTTGGGGATGGCTCGGGGGGAGCCTTCAGCTCCGACCCACGCCGCCGACGCGTCGGCGCAGCTGCTGTCCTGGTGGCTTGGGACGGCGCCAAGTGGTCCCGACTAAAAGGTTGGGCCTCCACCATCACAGGTCGCCGTCAGACGGTCCCCAGAGCGGAGCTTTGGCCTTTGAGTTGGCGCTCCGCAGTGCCCCAGGGGAGTTTGAGTACGTCACCGACAACCACCCCCTTTTACAGGGGTGGCGGCGGCGCCGTTTCTGTCACATTAGTGGTGTGATTTCGGATTTGTGGTTTCGTATCCGCTTGGCCCTCGAAGGCCGCGAAAACGGGATTTCTGTTTTGTGGACCCCCTCCCACCTGGATCCCACGGACCCCTCCTTGTCGGAGGACCAGGTTCTTCTCGCGGCGGGCAATGCAGTGGCTGACGAGTTGGCGGGCCAGGCTGCTCCGGAGTCTTGGGACCTTGCTACTCGTGGTCAGCGCGTGCCTGACACCGACAGATGGGACGCCACGTGTTTTCTCTTCCGCCAGCGGGCTGCCCAAGCGCTGGCGGGTTCCATCCGTGTGGCCCCGTGGACCGCGGACAGGCCCAGGCTGGGCCGCTCCACGGTCACTAAGCTTCAGGTTGCCCTCAGAGGCAGCTCGCACTGTCTAATTAAAACGGGTGTGCAGTGGATTTGCTCACTCTGCTCGTCTATATTTCCCTCGGCGAGCGTTTTCGAGGCTTGCGCCCAACCCTGCCCTGCCGTGGACGACGGCGCTCCTGAGCAGGAGTTTGGCCATGGGATATCTCGGGTGAGGCGGGCGGTGACGGTGGGGGGGGGGTCCTTGCATTCCAGTCACTGTTTGCATTTTTGGCCCGAGCATTCGCTGTATTTCTGCTCTCGGTGTGGCCGATCGGCCGCAGTCGACCCGAGGCAACTTCTCAGCGAATGTTCCTGTGCTCTAAGAAAGGGCACGAGAATCTCCTTCGAATTCGCCGAGGGTTATTCCCAGGCCACAAGGGCCCCTCGGCACCTGTTTTGGAGGCCGCCGTCAGTCGGGTCCGACGCGCGGAGGGGCGTCGGTGAATCCCTGGCTCTCGCTAGTCCCGCCTGTCACTGCGACTGTGGAGATCATGACACTCATGACACTCCTCCCTCTCCTCCTCCGCCCTCCCCTCCTCCTCTCCCTCCTCCTGCTGCTCCTCCTCCTCCTCCTCCTCCTCCTCCTCCTCCCCCTCCTCCTCCAGGAAGGCGGGGCGCGCGGCGCGGGGATGCTTGAGCCCCTCGCTGGAGAAGACCAGGCCCAGCGCGTCGAGGGGCAGCACCGACAGCAGGTCGACGGGGAACCACGTGGACAGGTAGTGGCGCACGATCTTCCTGTGCCTCGTGCAGCGGGAAAGGCCCAGGGACACACAAATACATACACCCTGCGAAATGCTTAAGAAATCATGGGTTAAGAAACTCAGAGTCTCAGCATTTGAATTAAAACCCAGCGTTTCTATTGAAATCTGAGGAGTTACATTGAAACATTAAGAATAATCGAGACTCTGGCCGAAATCTTAAGTTTTCTTAAGCATCGCCTAAGGTGTAGACACAACTAACAGGATTCCTCCGGTTTTCTACATTTCCTGGGTGGTCCTCTTCCCCACCCCTTCCCGTGTGTTCCCACATTCTCCGGGGAATCGACGATTCTTTGTGTGTGACGGAGGGGGGACAGCGAGCAACCGGACAAGAATCTGACTTCCAACCTCGAAGACACTCGCAGTGACTGGCACATCGGGCCGAGGAGGAGAAGGATGAGGATGAAGAGGGATGTGGGGACGAGGAGGAGGACGAGGAGGACAACGGGGAGGAGGGGGAGGTAGGAAGAGGAGGGAGGAGCAGGAGGGAGGAGCAGACGGGAGGAGGGGGGTGGAGAGGAAAACGGAGGCAGGGCGACTCCCCTCGCCTCCCACCTTCCCCCCTCCCCTTCCTCCTCTCCTCCCCGCCCCCCTCGCCTCCACACCCCCTTCCCCTCTCCTCCGCATCCCCGTGCTGCCCTGCTCCCCTGTGGGACGCGGGGGGCGCGAGGGCGCGCCGAGACGAGCCCACCGCGTCCACGGAGAGGACTTCCCCAGGCACTCTGCGCGGGCTCCGTGGCCCCGAGGCGAAGGATCGGCCCTCAGAACCGCTGCCCGCGCCGAGGCCACGGGAATAGACCGCCGCACTCCACCAGCTCGATGCGCTGTCGTCGATCTACCCCAGGATGGACAGCTGAAAGGGGATGGTGCAATAGCTTTTGGGGAAATTGTATTGCACATGTATTGCGCCAGAGAATTGTACTACATACCATTGTAACTTATGTGCTGCACACGGAAGCCCAGCAATGCACCTGCGCACCGGAATGCAGTGCACGCCCCAAAATCCATCGCACCCCCACAAGTCTATTGCACCAAATCCGTTGCACCATCCCCTGTTCGCTGGACCTCCTCTTGGGTCAACCAGGCCCAAGGCCAGCCGTTTCGCCTGGTAGTTTGCAAGGCCTGGTTCGGCGGTGGGCCGGGGGGAACGGAGAAGAGGCAGGCCCTCTCAGGGGACCGCGGGGCTTCTCTGGAGAGGCCGCTTCTGTCTCCGCAGAGCACGCTCGGGACACTTCTCGGAAGGCTGGAGGCCTCCCGAGCCTCCTGAAAAAGGCCCGCCCCGTCTGACTGACGTGGCCGATGGACACACACACACAGACATGCGCACAAATCCAGGCTTGCCTGCATTTTTCCAAGTGTTCTGGATGTTCGTCTTCCCCCGTCTCTCCCATCTGCTCCGATCTCTGCCTGGAGATCGACGATGACCTGTGCCTGTGCGTGCTTTTTCCCCCCTGACTGACTTCCCCCCAGGGGTCGCCGCCGAAACTTGAAAAGCTTGGTGGCCCCTGGGGGGCAGACCATTTTTGGTGCTGGCGTGCGCCGGCTGGGGGATCGGCAACAACGGCTCGCCAGGGACGGCGGCAGCGGCAGCGGAGTCGGAGGCGACCTCCCAACCACCTCCACAGGACGGCGCCGGAGGCGGCGACGGCTTCCCCGGGAAGTCAAGGGATACCGACACCGCTGCAGCGGAGGTCAGTCCACAAGAAGCCCTCCACAGGAAAAGCCCGAGTCCGAGACCCCAGGACGTCCATTGGTCTTCTGCGTGGGACTGGCGCGCTTCCCGTCGCACGACCGCCGAAACCCGAGAAACCCAAGGCACCCCCGGGGAGGGGGAGAGAGGGGGAGAAAGGAGGAGGAGAGGAGGAGGCGAAGGAGGAGGAGGAGGAGGAGAAGGAGGAGGAGGAGGAGAAGGAGGAGGGGGAAGAGGAGGAAGAGGAGGAGGAGGAG
>CAUYUJ010011182.1:2500-10000 GCA_963575745.1 Prorocentrum cordatum
ACACCCGCTCTGCCCTGAGACGGCCAGCTGACGCGGCCGCTGGAGGCGCCGCCGCGGTAGGCCCTGTCCGCCGCAGCGTGCCGCCAAGCGGGCGCTGTAGGTAAGGGGGGGCCGCCGCCGCTCACCGCCCGCGCCCCCGGCGGTAGGGTAGCGCAGCGCCCGCCGGCGGTGGTAGCAGAGTGCCGCCTTCCGTTGACGACGACAAGGCGGAGAGAGACTGGGCCGAGGCGGGGGACACCCCCACGCCGCTAACGCCCAGACTCCCAAACGTGGTGCGGTCGCACTGCGCCGAGACAAACGACCAGGCGTTCCGTCATTGCTCGTCTTCTATTGGTGGACGAGCTGGCGACGTCCGATCGAGGAAATGATCAGACGATGCCGTTTTTTCGAGGCAGCCCAAGATTGGGCGGAGCAGGCGTACCTCGCCGCCCAGCGCGTTGCCAAAGTGGCGAAGAAATATCGCGCCTGGGACGGGGAGGACACGACCGCAGAACGCGCGCAACATGCCGGTAGGTTGTACAGACCGACGGCAGCGCAGCGAACCTGGCACGATGGGCGCCCCCGAGGGGAGCAAAACCACGACCAGGAGAAAGCAGACGCATCCAATTGCGAGGCAGAGTTAAACGCTGGCCTGCAGGTCGTGGACCAGGTGCGACAGCACAGCCGCCGGTGCGCCCGCATGGAGGCATGTGGACTACCCCTGGAGGAGCAACGACGCCCGCTCGTGCAGCGCCTCGGGCGGAAGGCGGGCGTAGCAACTGCTGTGGCGCAGCACGCGAGGCACGTTCGTGCGTTCGCCAGTTCCTGGCGTGGTCCCAGGCACGAGGCCTACCAATGCCCGCAGCTACAGAGCTTGATTTTATGCTGTATCTGGACGAACAAAGCGACAGAGGCCATTCAGTACCCACTGCGGCCTGCTCTGCCCTCAGTGGGTCTGACGACGCCGTGCAGGTGGGGTGGCCCCTGCAGGATGAGCTCGTGCTCACAACTGTCACAGAGGCGGGTAGCGCCAGCGCGGCGGCCCGGGTGCAAGCCAAGCTGTTCGCGCAGGTGGTCGCGGAGAAGCTGCACGACTTGTTCTGGCAGCGAAGCGGGGCAGAGCGCCGGGTCATTGGATTTCATCTATGCCTGGCGACCGGAGTCCTCCGACGGGGCGATCTGCGCCGATCGTGGGATATTGGGCTTGCCCTGGACGCTGCGTACGGCACTTGCTACCGCATGAAGCGGAAAAACTGCTCCGACCCCGTGGGCTGCCTTAACGCGCGATGCCTCTGGCCGCGACTGGGGCGGAACGCGGCGTGAATTGGGGCGAGCCTTCATGCCAGAGAGCGACCCCAACAGCCCGCGCAAGTGGATCTGGCCCGCGGTGGCCTGCACCAGTGGCAACCAGCTCGAAGTAGCGCTGCCGCTGAAGAAGGGGTCCTGCCACAATTGCTTGAGGACCATGCAGTGGATCCTCCGGAAAGCAGGTTTTGAGGACACGCCGCGCGGGTACACTTTGCACTAGCCGCGCTTCTACTCCTACCCCTACTCCTACTACTACTACTCCTTTTCCCCCTCCGCGCGAGTGTCTGGGGCCTGCGCTGGAAGCCGCCTGGCAGCGCCTCTGGGGCCGCCCCTGGCGCGCTCGGCGCGCCGGGGGGGGTGCCGGCGCAGATCCAAAAATTTCGCGCGGACATCCGAAAGCATCCGGGACTTTCTGTGTGTGCCGCTGCCCTGATATCAGCTGTTCTATGCACGTCCACCACCAGGTCAGCCGCCCCGGCACGCAGCGCCTGCGCGAAAATAGCAGATGCGTCTTGAGCCTGCCCGCCTCTTGCTCTCCGTTGCCGGCTCCTTGCGCGCAGGGGCGAAAGCCTCATACAATCACACGGGCGATGCCCAGGTTCGCGGGGTTGGGGCCACGCCGCTCTGGGCGATTGGCACCAGTAGGGCCGACATGGTAAGTTTGCGCCGCGTGACCGCGGCAGCGTTCCCAGCGCGGGCGTTCGAGGTTGAACGCCGCAAGGTCCTGGCACCGGCCGATGCCGAACGATCCGCGTTATCGGAAAGCGCGATCGTTCAAGGTTGAGTCATCCACGCGGTGTCAGAACTCAGCGTCGACGTCATCGCGACGTGAACCCGCTACAGTTGTGCCTGAAGGCGCTGCAGCGTGAGTGGCCGTCCCAGTGGAGTGTCCACCTGGAGCACGCCCGTAAAGATCATGTTTCGTGCTGGGCTCAGCGGTTCCAGCCTCTCGAAGAAAAAGCACCTACCTCCTCCTCCTCCTCCTCCTCCTCCTCCTCCTCCTCCTCCTCCTCCTCCTCCCCCTCCCCCTCCTCCTCCTACTCCTCCTCCTCCTCCTCCTCCTCCTCCTCCTCCTCCTCCTCCTCCTCCTCCTAGCCGTTCTGGCCCAAGTTTTTGGGCTTGCAGGAGCTGTCTTCAGAGCGGCAGTCGCTCCTGCGAGTCTCTGTGGTTCGGTTTTCAGTGAGCTCCGGGTGGAGCAAAGCTTTCAGTGAGGAGTCGTGCTGTGCATGGCTCGGCGCGATGAGGCGGACATACTCCCAGGGCCCCGATCGCCCTATTGGGGGTGTCCGAGTTGCGGAAGGAACCAGGATTTCGCGTGTCGGATTCGGTGCGCATGCGGGCAGTCAGCCCCGAGGTCTATCGTGGAGCGTGCGCGCGCTGCTGCGACCGCCTTGGGCGCCTCGGCTCGTCCTCCTCCTGGCGGCTCTTCTGGGCAGCCTCGCGGGCCACGTGGCGCACGGACCAAAAACCCACCGTCCGATCTCGCAGGCCAGCTTGCCGCCATGGAGAAGCGTATCATGGAGAAGGTCTCCGCCAAGCCATCACTTCCTGCGGGTACCGCGGCCAACGGAGGTGGAGGAGGCGGGCCTGCACAGGCAGGAGGTGGCGGGGCTGACGGCACTGACAACACCTCAGAAGATGAGAAACTACGTGTTCGTGTTCAGCACTTGGAGGAGTCAGTTCAGGTTCTGCGCAAGTGTGATGGCATACCCGCGCCTGCCATTGAGTCTGTGGAAGCGGAGCTCAAGTCGGCGAGGGCAGCAGTGCACTCCAAGAAGCCAGTGTTGTCTCGCGCCACGACGTTGGGGCACAACCTGGCTGACAAGCAGAAGAAGTGCGATGCTCTCGACAAGTCCATCGAGGATCAGAAGAAGCTGGTGGAGGAGGCGCAGCGGGCGTTGGTCGAGTTCAACGAGCGGCAGCGCAGCCTCCGTGTCGAGATCGACGCAACCAAGATCGAGCTGCAGGCGGCGATGCAGCAGGTGGCACCGTCGATTCCTGAGCAGGTGGAGGTGGATCTGGACCTGGACCCCAGCACGCTCGAGGGCCCTGACGCTGACGGGGTCAAGGACATGCTGGCTTCCCCCGAGTTCGCAAGGTTCAAGAAGCTCTACGCGGACAAGACGGCTGCGGTGCGGGCTCAGCAATCTGCGCCACAGCAGGCGCCGCCTCCTGGTGCTGCGGGTTCTGGCGCAAGCGCGTCGGAGGCCGAGCGGGTCTGCGCTGGCGACGACGACGTCGACATGGAGGAGCTCTCTGAGGAGACGATGCAGCAGGTCCTCGCGGCGGCGCGCAAGGATGGTGCTGAGCATGGGCAGGCTTTCATTGACCTGCTCAAGCAGCTCGGCGTCAAGGCGAAGAAACCACGTTGTGGGTGGTGCTCTTCGTCGGTGCCGTGCACCGCTGCTATCAGGCATTCCGTTGTCGTCCGCTGGTGTACCGTTCCTCCGCTACGTGGAGGCCCGAAGGTTGTCAGTGGCGACCTTTTTTTCATCGAGACGTTCAACGGTTCTTGCCGGAAGACGCTGCGTCGCAGATTGCGTGAAACGTCGGCAGTGATTGTGTGTGCGCAAGAGAGCGGGATCAGCAGGGACCTCGTAGGACAGGCCACCTCGACGGCTCGCTCTCTTGGTTTCCACGCATTGGTTGGCCTCTCGTTCTTGAGCGGTGTGGCGGACAAGGTTTCATGTGGAGTTGCGGTTTTTGCCAGATGTGGCATTGGTTTACGGTGGCCTCCAGAAGGTCCTGGCCCTATTGTTCCTGGACGGGCTATCAAGGTGCTGGCGGATTTCCCTGGCTGGCCCACGGTCTCGGTTTTCTCGGTTTACCTGAAGACGGCTGAGGGCCTCAGCGAGGCCAACCTAAAGATGATAGCCGACATAGGTAAGCAAGTCCATGATCCGACGTATACGATTTTGGCTGGGGACTGGAACTTACCGCCACAGGTTTTGGAGGCTTCTGGAGTACCACGTAAGTTAGGGATGTTGGTTATGGCACCTATCGAGCGCACGTGTCGGACCCCGTCGACGAACTCGACCATCGACTTCTTCCTGATGGGCCCAGGTCTCTCGAGGCTTATCTCTGGAGTCTCGGCGGTGATGTCTTGGGGTGTGAAGCCCCACAGGCCTGTTCAGCTAAGAGTTCGTGCTGATGCCCTGTCACTCAGGCAGCTTGTGTATCGCAGTTACCAGCTGCTCCCTGTGTTAGTACCTTTTGGACCGCGGCCCCGCCCACCAGCATGGCAAGGAGTTCTTGATCATGCTGCTCAGGCTGCGGCTTTGGCCATGCATGAGAAGACGTCTGCAGCCTGGCGTATGTTGAACAATGCCTGGGCTCACTTTGTGGATGTTGCCGAACTGGGGCTTACTCACACTCTGGGGATCGAGCCGACCGAGTTAGGCGAACGTTCGGGAACCATCAAGTCGTCGTGGGTTTCAGTCTTCTATCGCCCGGAGGATCCTGATGGTAAGCTCCAGGTCGTTGCTGGTTGGAGGTGGTTGTTTCAGTCTTTGCAGGAAGTGTTCCTTTCGGTGCAAGATGCGAGCGGGGCGACCCCCCCCCCCCCCCGACTTGCATCCAGCTTCAGGTGTCGCTCCAGGACTCCTGCCCTGGCGAAGGCTTGTCGGTGCGACTCGATGCCTCCCTTCGTGCTATGCGCGACCTGGCGAGGAGTTGGCAGCGCCAGAGCGCTTTCCGCCATCAGGAGTGGCTAGAGCAAGCTAAGCAGCGTTTGGACGACGTCCGCGAGGATCATGAGCAAGTTGGTTCAGATGGAGAGAGGATTCAGCAGGAGTCTTGGGATATCTGGCAGCAGCGGGCCCTTGCAGGCTCAGCTAGGATAACGCACCGTCTTGCGAAGCTGAAAAAGGCTTGGCAGCCTACGGTTATTCAGGGTGCCCCTGGAGTTTTTACTGCTGATCCACATGCGCTTTGGGAGGATGGAGCTCGTACATTGGGTAAGTTCTGGGGAGCCCGTCTGGAGCCGCCCGAGGCTTGGATCCCTGATCGTCAATGCTTCCCGAGGGCCAGCATCGAGGACCTCCGAAAAGGCATCTTCGAGCTTCAGCCGCCACACAGCACAGAGTTTAGATGGATTTCATCCTCGGCATGTTGGCGTCCTCTCCGACGAGGGCCTCTCAGGCTTGGCACTTCTCTACGAGGCCGTGGAGCGGATCGGCCTCTTCCCAGCGCAGCTGCTGTGGATGCTGATGCCGCTACTTGAGAAGCCCGAGGGAGGTCTCAGACCGATTCTTCCCCTGGGATCCTTTGTTCGGGTTCGGGGGCGACTTCGTCGACCTCAAGTGAATGATTTCCTGGAGAGGGCCCAGCGGCCCTACTGGGCCTTCGGCGTGGGTCAGTCGGCCGAGGTTTCGATTTGGCAGCAAATTGTTAGAGCCGAAGAGACCTCCGAAAAGGGCGAGTACACTGCTGGTTTCATCTGGGACGTTGTGCAGTACTATGAGTGGCTTCGGGATCGGGCACTGTACTGGCGTATCCCCATAGTCCTCACTAAGGTTCTGTATAATCTCCGGAGGTCCCCGAGGGTACTCAGATTGGGTGCTCATCGCTGTCCACTGGTACAATTTGCTGGAAATGGTTTTCCCGCGGGGGACATGTTCAATGACGTGTTTGTGAAGGTTTACGAGATCCAAAAGAAATCCAGGGGTGAGTTTGGGATCCTATGTCGACGACGACGCGGTTTCGGCCGACGGTCCTGAAGACACCATTCTGCATGATCTGGTCAAGGCGGCCAAGGATTTGAAGTGGGTATTTCAAACGCGTTTAGGTGTACGGCTTGCTGAAGACAAAGCTGTCTTCTTTTCTTCTTCCAGCAGGATTGCCTGGAAGTTATGCAAGCGACTGAAGCCGATATGCCCCTCTTCGGCCACGAACTCCAAGGTGTCGCTGGGCGTGGACCTAGCACCTGGTCAGGGGTCATCGGCGAAGCAGGCGAGGGCACGACGGCGGCACAGGTTTCATGATATGCGCGTTCGTAGCCGACTGCTCCAGCATTATAAGAAGAAGCTCCCAAGGGGCCGCACACGTATAAACAATATATATATATATATATGTTGCAGGAGTTCGCCCAGCAGCAGGTTTTGGAAGTATGGTCCTTGGAGTTTCTGATCATGAGTTAGCGTCTTTGAGGTCAGTGCTCATGTCTGGCAAGACTCCTGCCCACCGAGGAGCTAGCATAACTGCGAAGTGTGTTCTTCATGGTGACCCCGCTTGGCGACAAGCAGTAGCCCCAGCCTTGCAATGGTCCAACAGCCTCTGGCAGAGCCTCGCGGAGCCCAAGGTCAGTTATTTTTTAGTTTCGGGGCCACATTCGGATTTGGCGTGCGATATCGTTTTCGTCTCCTGAGATAGGCCCTTCCGTTTGGCGTAAGTCCAAATGCCCAGTGCATAGAATGCTCCTCTCCCTCCATCGGATTGGGCGGCGTGCTGATAACTTTGCGCTGCGGCGAGATGATCGCGATCGCGTGGTCGACCTCATGTATACCTCCCCTGCTCTCATTCCCAAGCAACTCGAGGCTGGCATGCAGAGAGCCCTTGAGCGCAAGATGGCGACTTCTCTGGGGGAATTTAATGACGAGAGGGTCTGCCCAGACCCAATTGCCACAGTTTTTCGTTTACGCGAGACCACGGCCAGGCATAACTACTGGTTGTCTGCGTTTTTTTTCTCTTCTCAGGAGCCTGCTGGACGGGAGATCGGATGCGAGACTGTGGGTGCGAGCGCGTGGGGGCGCGTCCTTTGCGTGGGGAACCCGGCTCCCTGTTCCACAGGCAGTGGCTTCGCACTGTTGTTTCCGAGCAGCGACTGGAGCACGTAAGTCAGGAGCTGACTGATCAGGTGAAAGCTGCCCCTCCCCAGGAACGTTTGTTCTGGTCGAGGCGACTAGTGCTTCAGCCCGTGGCCCCTGGTCCCTCCTGGGATCCCGACCCGATTTTCCATGACTCCGAGGGCCAGGAAATCAGTGTTGAAGAGTTTATTGAGCTGTCCCGCGGGTGTGAACCTGTGGACGGGTCGGCCACTCAGCAGGTGTTTAAGGAGCTCCAACGTGCTGCGTTCGGGGCTGTGTTTTTGGCACCTGGCCCTGAGTATAAGATCCAGGCACGCATGCTTGGCACAGTGTGGCCTTCTCTTTTTCAGACACCGCAGTCTGCGGAGCATCTCGGTATGGCTATGCTGTGCTCTGTCGTTGAAGAGGC
>CAUYUJ010011182.1:15000-24360 GCA_963575745.1 Prorocentrum cordatum
CAAGCCGCTGGAGGCTCAGGACCCTAGCGGTGGCCCGCGGGAGGTTCCCGCCGCGGGCGCGGGGGGGGGGGCGGGGGCGACGACCCGCGCCCCGCCGTATCTCGTGCGTCTTTCCCCTCTGCCACCGCATCCCTTCCCCTCCTTCTCGTTCTCGTCCTCCCCCTTCTTCTCGTCCTCCCCCTCCGCCTCCCCCTTCTTCTCGTCCTCCCCCTTCTTCTCGTCCTCCCCCTTCTTCTCGTTCTCGTTCTCGTCCTCCCCTTCCGCCTCCTCGTCCTCCCCCTTCTTTTCGTTCTCCTCATCCCCCTCTTTTTCCCAACCCTCCTGTGTTGGGCACTCGTTTTGAATAGAGCTGTGTTTTCTCCACCTCCTCCTCCTCCTCCTCCTCCTCCTTCTCCTCCTCCTCCTCCTCCTCCTCCTCCTCCTCCTCCTCCTCCTCCTCTCCTCCTCCCCTCTCCTCCCCTCCTCCTTCTCTCCTGTTTCCTGTGTTCCCCTCTCCTCTTCTCTCGTGCCGTCGGGCTGCGATCTGCGCAACTGTCGCCACTTTCGTGGGCTCCTGGGAGTCCCAGCGGAGGTACGTCATACGCGGATCACCACGGGACCTTGCCGCCCCTAGGGGTCTGCGATCTGCGCAATTGTCTCCATTTTCGTGGGCTCCGGGGAGGCGCAGCGGAG
This sequence comes from Prorocentrum cordatum, assembly GCA_963575745.1. Classification (NCBI taxonomy): domain Eukaryota; class Dinophyceae; order Prorocentrales; family Prorocentraceae; genus Prorocentrum; species Prorocentrum cordatum. The sequence goes on from CAUYUJ010011182.1 coordinate 15,673, forward strand.
GTACGTCATACGCGGATCACCACGGGACTTCTTGCTGCGCTCTTCTGAAATCACTGTTGGGTGCTCTTCTTGCGCACTGTGGGTCCTTCAGAACGCCAATCAGCTTTGCGTGGTCCTGAGTATCATCGCCACGGGACCTCGCCGCCCCTGGGGGGCTGCGATCTGCGCAATTGTCGCCACTTTCGTGGGCTTCTGGGAGGCCCAGCTGGGGTACGTCACACGCGGATCACCACGGGACCTCGCCGCCCCTTGGGGGCTACAATCTGCGCAATTGTCGCCATTTTCGTGGGCTCCTGGGAGGCCCAGCGGAGGTACGTCACACGCGGATCACCACGGGACCTCGCCGCCCCTGGGGGGCTGCGATCTGCGCAATTGTCGCCATTTGCGTGGGCTCCTGGGAGGCCCAGCGGAGGTACGTCATACGCGGATCACCACGGGACCTCGCCGCCCCTGGGGGGCTGCGATCTGCGCAATTGTCGCCACTTTCGTGGGTTTCCGGGAGGCCCAGCGGAGGTACGTCATACGCGGATCACCACGGGACCTCGCCGCCCCGGGGGGGCTGCGATCTGCGCAATTGTCGCCACTTTCGTGGGCTCCTGGGAGGCCCCGCGGAGGTACGTCATACGCGGATCACCACGGGACCTCGCCGCCTATTGGGGGGCCTGCGATCTGCGCAATTGTCGCCACTTTCGTGGGCTCCTGGGAGGCCCAGCGGAGGTACGGCATACGCGGATCACCACGGGACCTCGCCGCCCCTTGGGGGCTGCGATCTGCGCAATTGTCGCCATTTTCGTGGGCTCCTGGGAGGCCCCATCGGAGGTACGTCCACGACGCGGATCAATCACGGGACCCACCCCTCGCCGCCCCTGGGGGGCTGCGTGATACTGGCAATTGTCGCATTTTCGTGGGCTCCTGGTAGGCCCAGCGGAGGTACGTCACATATACGCATATCACCACGGACCTCGCCGCCCCTGGGTACATGCGACTCTGCTCAATCGTCCATCCTTCTTCGGTGGGTTTCCGGGAGGCCCAGCGGAGGTACGTCATACGCGGATCACCACGGGACCTCGCCGCCCTTGGGGGGCTGCGATCTGCGCAATTGTCTTCATTTTCGTGGGCTCCGGGGAGGCGCAGCGGAGGTACGTCATACGCCGATCACCACGGGACCTCGCCATCGCCGCCCCTGGAGGGCTGCGATTTGCGCATTTGTCGCCACTTTCGTGGGCTCCTGGGAGGCCCAGCGGAGGTACGTCATACGCGGATCACTACGGGACCTCGCCGCCCCTGGGGGGCTGCGATCTGCGCAATTGTCGCCACTTTCGTGGGCTCCTGGGAGGCGCAGCGGAGGTACGTCATACGCGGATCACCACGGGACCTCGCCGCCTATTGGGGGGCCTGCGATCTGCGCAATTGTCGCCACTTTCGTGTGCTCCTGGGAGGCCCAGCAGAGGCACGTCATACGCGGATCACCACAGGACCTCGCCGCCCCTGGGGGGCTGTGATCTGCGCAATTGTCGTCACTTTCGTGTGCTCCTGGGAGGCCCAGCGGAGGTACGTCATATGCGGATCACCACGGGACTTCTTGCTGCGCTCTTCTGAAATCACTGTTGGGTGCTCTTCTTGCGCACTGTGGGTCCTTCAGAACGCCAATCAGCTTTGCGTGGTCCTGAGTATCATCGCCACATGTATAGACAAGGTTGTGTACGTCACGGGGTAATGGTTAACGTTGCGCGGACATGAGCTGTACAGCCGATGCGTCCATGTGAGGACCCTGCGAGCAAGGATAACATCAGACTTCGGCGACACGGCCTCAGTAACAAACGAGCTTAGGGCGACCGCGCGCATATAATGCAGCAAACAGGGCGAGCTGGAAACGCGCACACATATAGACCCGCGAGGGCTGCAATTAAGGCGGAGGAGGGGCGCGTGCCATGGTAACAGTGAACACAAAGAGGAATCCGAAAGTAAGGAGGAAAGATCGACTGTGGCGTAGGACCAGTGGCTTGCTCCTCCTCCTCGTCCTCCTCCTCCTTCTCCCCTTTCTCCTCCTTCTCCTCCTCCTCTTCGCCGCCAGCTGCCAGCGAGGTCTCCAAATTTGTGTACAACGGGTCCGAGAGCTTCCTGGAACTGCCCCAGGCCTTCTACCACTTTGTCGCGTGGGAGTCTGGGGGACAGAGTCCCTTCATAGACCTGCAGGTCCTTCGTCTTCTCCTGCTCCTCGTCCTCCTCCTCCTCCTCCTCCTCCTCCTCCTCCTCCTCCTCCATTCCTTCTCCTTGTAAATAACTTCTCCCTGTCGCACCCCGAGGCCAGTTTTTAGGGCGGGCCGGGCGTTTCGCCTGAGGCCTGAGACCTCCTCACCACGTATGAATCTGAAGCTCAAAAATTGACAACAGTTTCGCACATCGGGGGCGGGTGGTTTTCAAAATGTGGCTCTCGCTTCAGCGACGCGCGCATTCATTTTAAAACTTTGCAAGAGCTTCGCGGATTGAGGGCGAGTCGTTTTCAAAATGTGGCTCTCGCCTTAGCGCCGTGCAGACTCGTTTTAAAGATGTGCAAGACCTTCACGAATTGAGGGTGGCTCCTTTTCAAAATGTGGCTCTCGCCTCAGCGCCGCGCACACTCGTCGTAAACATTTGCAAGAGCTTCGCGGATTGAGGGCGGTTCCTTTAAAACATGTGGCTCTAGCCTCAGCGCCGCGCACACTCGTCTTAAACATTCAAGAGTTTCGCGAATTGAGAGCGGCTCCTTTTCAAAATGTGGCTCTCGCCTTAGCGCCGCGCACATTCGTTTTAAACAAAGGCAAGAGTTTCACGAATTGAGGGTGGCTCCTTTTCAACATGTGGCTCTCGCGCCAGCGCCGCGCATTTTCGTTTTAAACAGTTGCAGGAGGCTCACGGATTCACATGACCAGCGTACCAGAAATGGCGTTCTGGAAGGATTCAGGCTTATGGGGGTGCACAAGTTATGTTGATTCGCTGTGTTTTAAGTCCCAGGCATGGCGTTCTGGCGCGATCCAGGATCGTAAAGACGCAACAGTCCGGTTGATAACAGTCAGGTTGATCCATAGCGCTGGAATCCTGAACAAACATCTTTTGGCAGAACTCAGGGTCTTCTTGTCTTCCAGCGAGGCAGTTCCCTCAATGGATATGAGCCGCTGTCGGGGCCTATGCGGAGGGAGCTTGGAGGGAGGGTTAATTCCAACATCGTTGATGCCTCTTGGGTTTACACTGGTCCTCCTCCTCATCCTCCTCCTCCTCTTCCTCGTCGTCCTCCTTTTCTTCCTCCTCCTCCTCCTCCTCCTCCTGCTCCTCCTCCTCCTCCTCCTCCTCCTCCTCTGCCTCATCCCCCAACTTCCCTCCTCCTCCTCCTCCTCCTCCTCCTCCTCCTCCTCCTCCTCCTCCTCCTCCTCCTCATTCTCCACCTATCAGCCATCGCCGTCACCCGAACGGTCATCATCATCGCCGTCATCGTCGTCAGCAGCAGCACTGACGTAAACAACACGTACTCTCGTGGTCGTAGTTGTTGGCATCGTGAGCGCGATCACCAACCGCGTCCTCACCGTCATCAACACAGCCATTACCACCATGGTCGAAATCACAATCCTCGTCGTCATCATCGCGAGCATGCCACAGGGCGCGCGCCGCCAGTCTCAGAATACTCAGAGCAGGAGCGTGCCGACGGGCGCGCGCCGCGAGTCACGGAAGCTTCTGTCTTCGCTTCTAGGCCAGACCCCCCAGCAACTGCCGACTCGGGGTCGGCAGGACGTGCGCAGCCAGTCTCAGAATATTCAGAGCTGGAGCATACCGCAGGGCGTGCGCCGCCAGTCCTGGAAGACTCAGCTGGAGCGTGCCGCAGGGCGTGCGCCGCTTGTCTTAGCTGTTTTGTCTTCTTGTCTGGGCAAGCAGACTCGGGGTCGGCAGGGCTGGCACAGCCAGACTCTGCCGACTCGGGGCCACCTCATCTCGAAGGGCCCGAAGGCCGATACGATCAGCTAGATACAGCAGCTCAAGACGAGGCCGCAGCTTTTTTGCTTCACGAATGTATGCCTCCTCGAAGCGCTTCCGTGGCAGCGCGACGCAGCCCCCCCCTGTGTCAGCACCCGCGAGACGTGGCCCCAAGAACGGGGAATAACGAGAGATTCGGCTCTCTGTGGCGGACCATCTTTTCTCCTTAACGCTGCGCAGGCTCGTTTGGTCCTGATGCCGAGTAAAAAAAAAACATCATGACTCTGCCCCTGATATTCCTCTTGCTCCTCCTCATTTCCTTACCTAACCTTCTCCTCCTCCTCCTCGTCCTCCTCCTCCTCCTCCTCCTCTTTGACCTCCTCCTCTTCCTCCTCCTTCGTTCTGGATGGGTAGCGCTCTCCCCTTTGGTTGGGAGCCACTTCCGCCGCCGCCAGGACGACGACGCACGCCCGCGCGCCCCGCCGATCGCCGACATCCGCCACCGCGACGCCGGCGCCCTCCGATAGGCCACCCGCCACGCGCCGCCGCCAGCCGACACCCGCCACCGCCGATGCCACCGGCGTCGACAACGAAGACAGGAGAGCATGGAGCGCGGGAGAGGGGAGGGGGCGGCGGTCTTGCGCGCAAAGAAGCGAGGCCCCCCCACCGTTGTCCCCGCTGCGCCCCATCCCACGCTCAGCCGGCGCCCTTGCCGCCAATCCCGCCCTCGACCCGCCAGGCGACCGTCGCCCAGTCGCCCGTGTTGCCCACGAGTTCGCCGCCCCAGAACCGCACCGCCCAGTCGCCGACAGAGGCCGAGGCAGCCCCTATGGGGGGCTGTCCGGACCGCCCATCGCCACGCGGGCCGCCGCCTCGAGCCAGCACAACGCAGGCTTCGCCGCATCCGCGCCGAGCTCCGTGAGAGCAGCGGCGACGCGGGACGGCCGCCACGCGCACCTCTCTCGCGAGGGTGTCCGCCGGGGCGCGTGCCAGTGCGTCGGCTTCGTGCGCGGGCAGGCGGATCGCGTCGTCAAGCAGGGCGTCGTCGCCCTTCGTGTCCTCCTTCGTCCTCCTCCTCCTCCTCGTCGTCCTCCTCCTCCTGCTCCTCCATTCCTTCTCCTCCTCCTCCTCCTCCTCCTCCTCCTCCTCCTCCTCCTCTCCTCCTCCTCCTCCCCCTCCTCCTCCATTCCTTCTCCTCCTCCTCCTCCTCCTCCTCCTCCTCCTCCTCCTCGTCCTCCTCCTCTTCGTCCTCCTCCCTCTCCTTCTCGTCCATTCCTTTTCTTTATAGATGATTTCCCCCGGTCGCACCCCGAGGACAGTTTTTAGGGCGGGCCGGGCGTTTCGCTTGAAACTTCCTCACCATGTATGATTATGAAGCTTAAACAGTGACAACCTTTTCACTGAGGGAGGGTGTGTTTTCAAAAGGTGGCTCTCGCCTCAGCGCCGCGCACACCCATCGTAACCATTTGCAATAATTTCACGCATTGAGGGCGGGTGGTTTTCAAAATGTGGCTCTCGCCTCAGCGCCGCGCACATTCGATTTCAACCCTTGCAAGAGTTTCACGGATTGAGGGCGGGTGGCTTTCAAAATGTGGTTCTCGCTTCAGCGCCGCGCACATTCGTTTTCAAAATTTGCAAGAGCTTCACGGATCGAGGGCGGTTGATTTTCAACATGTGGCTCTCGCCTTCGCGCCGCGCACGCTCGTTTTTTGTGTGTATATATATAATCATTTGAACAAGTGTGCAATATATTCATGCATTGAGGGCGTGCCGTTTTCAAAATATGGCTCTCGCCTCAGCGCCGCGCACATTAGTTTTCAAATTTTGCAATAGTTCCACGGATCGAGGGCGGGTGGTTTTCAAAGTGTGGCTCTCGTCTTAGCGCCGCGCACATTCGTTTTCAAAATATGCAACAGTTTCACGGATTGAGTGCGGTTCCTTTTCAAAATGTGGCTTTCGCTGTAGTTGGGCGCACATTCGTTTTAACAATTTCATTGGTTCCCATGATGAAAGTACCAGAAAACGTGGCGTTGAAATCCCGAGAATGTTTGCTACAGGATCTTCAAACGGTTGTCTTCCAACGAGGCAGTTCCCTCAATGGAAATGAGCCGTTGTTGGGGCCTATGAAAAGAGAGCTTGGAGGGAGGGTTAATTCCGACATCGCTGATGACCCTTGGGTTTACACTAGTCCTCCTCCTCCTCCTCCTCTGTCCTCCCCCTCTCCTCCCGCTCTCCTCCTCCTCCTCCTCATCATCCTCCTCCTCCTCCTTCTTCAGAGGCAGGGCCTCCGCGGCCAGCAAGGGCCTCGCAGTCGGCCCAGCGCGACCGCGCCGCCGCGGCCGACCGCGCCGCCCCCAAGCCAGCCGCGCAGCGCAGCGTTGCACGGCGCCCGCTGCTGCTGCACGGCACTTCGTCGAAGAAGAAACACGCCATAAGCATAAACCTTTGGCGCTCCGCGCGGATTTCTCGGATCCGCGCTGGGGCCCCCTGGCGGCGCCGCCCCCTGGAGCGCTCCGCGCGCCAGGGAGGGGGGGTCCAGCGCGGATCCAAAAAGTTTGCGCGGAGCGCCAAAGGTTTATGCTTGTGGCGTTGTTTCTTCTTCTAACTCGGCCCCGCGCCGCTCGGCCATCTCGGCGGCCCAGCGCGCAGCCGAGCGGTCGGCCAGCGCCTGCGTTGCGTCCCAGGGCTCGCCTCGCCGACCTTCCACCCTGCTCGTCATATGAGCTGCCACCCCGCTCTTCTCCGCGCGGCGCATCGAAGCGGGCATCGCCCACGCTGCGCACCACAGGCCCGAGCGCCTCCACCACGTCGCCCTGCGCGTCCTTCACCGTGTCCGGCGGGTCGTCGCTGCCGCCAACGCGCGCGCACGCCGGCAGAGCTCTGCTGCTCCTGGCCCCGTTGCAGGCCGAGCAGCGCCTCGCCCTGCCGGACCCCCGCCGCGGCGCCCACGGCTCTCGAGGTGGCGACCTCGGAGCACGCGGCCGCCTGCGTCGCCCACTTGTGCAGCACAACCCCCAAACCCCCAAGGAGCCGCCGCCGATCGCGGCTAAATGTGATATTAACATGGTTTGGCCTCTCCGCGCCAAAAGCGCACAAGCGCTCAAGCGTGAAGCAACACATCGCCTCGATAGGAGCCGGCCTTCGCGGCTAAACGTGGTATCAACATGGTGCAGTGACGTTAACTTGGCCGGCCAACTGATCAACAAAAAAAAAACAGGCTCGCGCCACGATCGCTGCGTCGCGCAGCCGCATGCCGCGCACCAGCAGCCGCCATCGGGCAAGGTGCCCATCGCCGCGGGCGAAGGAGCCTCGCCGAAGACCCCGCTGCTCCGCATTGGCTGGACTGCCCGCGGCGGCCGCCCGCCCCAGCCGGGCCCAGGCCCAGGCGCCGATCGCCACCCTGAGCACGGCGGCGATGCCTTGAGCCAGAATAGCTACGGACCTTCCTCCTCCTCCTCCTCCTCCTCCTCCTCCTCCTCCTGCTCCTCCTCCTGCTCCTCCTCCTGCTCCTCCTCCTCCATCTCCTCCTCCTCCTACTCCTCCTCCTCCCTTCCTCCTCTTCCTCCTCCTCCTCCTCCTCCTGCTCCTCCTCCTCCTGCTCCTCCTCCTGCTCCTCCTCCTCCATCTCCTCCTCCTCCTCCTCTTCCTCCTCTTCCTCCTCTTCCTCCTCCTCCGTCTCCTCCTCCTCCGCCTCCTCCTCCTCCGCCTCTTTTTCCTCATCCTTCTGGCCGACGTGGCAAAGCTACACGACCTCCCCGTCTCTGAGTACCAGTTCGCCTTCAAGCCGGGGTGCCAGGCCGCAGAGGTACAGTTCGTCATCCGCCAGCTCATCGAGAAGGCGATCGAATTTAACACGAACTTGTTTTTCTTAGACGGTGATGTGTTCAAAGCTTATGATACTGTGGACCATCATGCTTGGATTCGTTCCTTCGAGGCGCACAGGGTGCCGAGGTTTGTGACGGCTACACATGTACGCGAAGTTCGACGCAGCCGGGGCGTCGTCAAGCTCCCCGGCCCTTCACCCCGGGCGCCGGATAGCACGCACGCGATCCATGTTCCAAAGCGATCCAGAAGCACCAGGGAATTTCAACTTGGTAGTAGACACAGAAGTGATTTTACCATTCGTGAAGTATGCTGCGACTCAGAACTGGGGCGTGATGATTTCGCACGAAGATTTGGATGTGCTGCGCGCCAGTTGTGGTCAGCGGCCGCTCAAGATAGCCAGGCAGGGGACGGAACGAATTTCGCTGCTCATGTTCGCGGACAATTTTTGGCTCCTGGCCACAAGTGCGCGCCAACTGCGGGCAATGATGGCGAAGTGCTGTCAGCTACTACAACGGGCCGGTTTCAGCGTCGATCTTTCTTCCTGCACATGGTCTTCCACAGCAAGGGGCCCTTTATCTCAGACAGTGGCTGTTCCGAATCTTTGACTGGAAATTTGATCGACCCCCACGGCGGGTGCAAGTGTGGAATTACGATATGTGCCGCGAGATGCAGGAATCAAGATTATTGGAAGTATGGTGTCTTCTTCTGGCGACTGTGCAGCACAAATTGACCATCGAATTGCTGGAGCGTGGGCTGCTTTCCACCAACACGCCAATTTCCTCAGGAGCAAGGCCGGGTCGTTACACAAGCGTCTACTTCTGCTCAGGAAGCTCGTCTTACCAGCCCTTCTTTACAATTTGGGCACGTGCCACTTAACACAGCGACAGTTGACTCGTTTGCGAGGGGTAGAGGACCGCA
>CAUYUJ010011183.1:0-24358 GCA_963575745.1 Prorocentrum cordatum
GTCCTTCCACACCTTCGCCCCCAGATCGGGACACGCCCGGGCCTCGACCTGCGAGGCCTGGAGGGCCCCAGAGTATAGGCCGCGCCCTGCGCGCGCTTCGGAGGCTCCCCCGAAGTGGTCCTTTTCGGGGCGCGGTGGGGCTCGATTTTCCTCGGGGAGGAGGTGGAGGAGGAGGAGGAGGAGGAGGAGGAGGAGGAGGAGGAGGAGGATGAGGAGGAGGTTTCCTCGGGAGGAGGAGGAGGAGGAGAGGAGGGAGGATGAGGATGAGGGGAGGGGAGGAGGAGGAGGAGGAGGAGGGGAGGAGGAGGATGAGGGGAGGGAGGAGGAGGAGGGAGGAGGGAGGGGAGGGAGAGGATGAGGCGGAGGAGGAGGAGGAGGATGAGGAGGAGGAGGAGGAGCAGGAGCGGAGAGGTCGATTTCGAGGGGCTGTCTCGAGCGAGAGCCCCGAGGGGGCACTCGCCCTGGCGCGCGCCCCGGCGCGCGCCGGCCGCTCCCCGGGATCCCAGCACTTGAAGGGGGTCGACTCTTGGAGGATGCCTCGAGCGAGGGCCCCCGAGTGGCACAGGAGGAGGAGGAGGAGGAGGAGGAGGAGGAGGAGGAGGAGGAGGAGGAGGAGGGAGGAGGAGGAGGGAGGAGGAGGGAGGAGGAGGAGGAGGAGGAGGAGGGAGGAGGAGGAGGAGGGAGGAGGGAGGAGGAGGAGGAGGCCCGGAAGAAGGCCCGGAAGAAGGCCCGGAAGAAGGAGCCCTTTTGGTTGGGGAGGGGCTCCGCGTTCCTCAAGTGTCTCACAGCTTGCCCCAGGTTTTCCTTCTGTTTTCGATCGGCAATCGAGGCCTCACTCATGGAAAGAGAGGGCCTCGTTCCTTACTTGGGGTTCCTCGGGTCCACGCCCCGACCGTGCGCGCCCAGTGCGCCCCGGCGCGCGTCTGAGGGCTCGGGGGAGGTTCGGGGGCCCGCGTTCGGAGGAGGTCCCGCACGAGGGCGCCACTTTGGAATCCGTGGCCAGATTTCCCGGATGTCCCGGAAACGGAACAAGGGGGCCTCGGAGGTTTTCCTCGGGGAGGCTCGGGGAACCGGTTTCCCCAGGGTGTCCCACGCGATGGCGCCAGTTTGGAATTCGTCGCCAGGTGTCCCCGAGATGGAACAAGAGGGCCTCTGAAAGTTTCCGAGCTCGTCCCTGGGGGAGCTCTGGGGGCCAGTTTCCTGAGGATGGCTCACGCCAGGGCGCTGGTTTGGAATCCGCTTTTGGATTTCTCCCGGATGCCTCGGAGTACCCGGATTTCCTGGAGACGGAGCCAGCGGGGCGGTTGGCGGGCCCGTTTTCTCTCGCGACGGGGATCAGGATGACGTGAGTTCTCACGACAAATTCCTTCGAAAGACTGCTCATTTCTCAATACCCCCTGCGGCCTAGCTACAGCTTGCCCCCGGGGCCACCATCTGGCGCGGCGAATTACGGTTCGCGCAGATGTCTGTTGTTTGTTGATTGGGCTTCAGTGTTTGTGGTTTGATGCTTCAGGTTTGGAGTTCGGCGTTTGGGATTTGGTGTGTTGGTGTTTTGTGACTGGTGGTTTGACTATGGGGTTGGGGGCTTGATATTTGGGGATTGGGGTTTGGTGTTTCAGGTGTTGGTGGCTGGTGTTTCGAGTTTGGTCTTTTGATCCTTTTAGTGTTTGGTGTTGAGGGTGTAGTGCTTGGGGTGTCGGGGTGTTGGTGTTTGGGGTGCGGGGTTTGGTGTTCGGTGTTTCGGGTTTGGTCTCTTGGGGGTGTTGGTGTTTGGTGCTTGTGTGCGGCGTTGAGGGTTTGTTTTTTCGAGTTTGGCGCTCGGTGTTTGGGGTCTTGGGCTGTTAGTGTTTAGGGTTTGAGGTTCGGTGTTTGGTGATTGGTGTTTGGGGTTTGGGGTTTGGCGTTGGGGGTGTTGGGGTGTTTTGTTTTCGTGCTCGGGGTATGGAGTTTGAGGCTTGGGGTGTTGGTGCTTGGTCTGGGGTTTGATGTTTGGTGGGGTTGGCGTCCCTGAGTGTTGTTGCAAGGTGTCCCATCGATTTGCTGTAGGCCACCAGCACAGAGGGCCTTTCCCGGATAGTGTGCCCTTTTGCAGGAGGAGGAGGAGGAGGAGTTTTTCCCGAGGCTTGATTTCCCCTTGTCCACAGGGAGGACCACCCCGTGGCACCTCCAGGGGGCACGGCATGGAGGAGGAGGAGGAGGAGGAGGAGGAGGAGGAGGAGGAGGAGGAGGAGGAGGAGGAGGAGGAGGAGGACTACGACGTCTTTCCATCTCCTTCGGACTGGCGACGACGGCGACGACGACGACTACGGCGTCTTCCACACGCCGACAGGGTCGGCTCGGCGGATGCGCATGGAGACTCGCACCTGGGTTGCCCGCGGGGGCGCGAAGGCAATCGCGCTCCGCGCGAGGTGGTCCAGGCCGGGGCGGCTGCCCCTCTTCGGGGGGGGGGGGGAGGAGGAGGAGGAGGAGGAGGAGGAAGAGGAGGGAGGAGGAAGAGGAGGAGGGAGGAGGAGGAGGAGGAGGAGGAGGAGGAGGAGGAGGAGGAGGAGGAGGAGGGGGAGCGGTCCCAGGAAATTCGTGACCGTGGTTTGTGGACCCTTGGAGCCAGGCGTCTTTTAGCCAGCAAGAAGGTTCCCAAAAACTATAAGCGGCTTCTAGAACAAGTTTTTACGGGCAAGTACCCCACAGGTTTGACTCTCCAGCGATGGGGGTACGACACGGACGGCAAATGTCCGCACTGTGGGGGGCCCGATCATATCTTTCACCGTGCCTGGACCTGCCCCTGGCTGGAGGCTGAAAGAGAGGGGCAGGATGAGGAGATTAGGGCCATGGCGCTTCATTGTGGGCCTGAAGACCCCCTCTTCTCCTCGCTTTGGATGCCCTCCCCCCTTGTCACTATGAAGCCCATTGAAGAGCCAGAGGTCCATTTCTTTGACAGCAATGGGCCATGTGACCCCTTTGTTTTTCGCAGGACGGATCGCCACTACAGTGATGGGAGCTGCTATGATGGGGCCGTCCCAGGGGTTGCGCGAGCTGGGTGGGCCGTTGTGGCCGTCGGCGATGACGGGAGGCTCTTGTGGGGGATCTCTGGACCCGTGCCCGACGGAGTGCCGCAGACGGCTGCGGCGGCGGAGCATCATGCTGCTTGCATGTTTGAGCGGCATCTTGAACCGACGCCCGAGCCAGTTCCCCCCCTTATAGTGGTTTCCCTCGGCACCGTCCTGCATGCCGACTGTCAGGCCGTTGTCTGGGGTGCATCCAATTTCAAAGCAGCCAAGAGCCATAATTCACCCCACGCGGGGTATTGGCGGATTTCGGATAAGCCCAGCTTTGTGGTCGTCAAAGTTAAAGCCCATCGGGAAGAGGAAGAGGCAACCAGTGCCTTAGACCTCTGCCATGTTCGTGGCAACCAGCTGGCTGACCACTATGCGAAGATAGCCGCGCGTCGTAACTACCAGTGCGCGGCTGATCTCAAGTGTTTTACGGATGCCCGTAAATTGTATAAGCAAGTTGCCCTCAACATGCTCCAGATTATTGTGCACTGGCCGACCCTGAAGCCCCTGTATGGGACCCTGTCCAGGACCCAAAAGGCTCGGGTGGCCCCGCCCCTCCCCAGGCCCCACTCCCCCGTCTGGGATGGCCATCAGTGGAGGTGCCAGCAGTGCCACAGGATTGGAGCGAGGCAGCTGAGGAATTCGAAGTGCGTTGAATTCGCCCCCTCGGTTTCGGTTCTTATAAATAGAGCGGCTTCGCCTGACTATCCCCGTTCCCTGTGGGTTGGTCAGCACGAAACCTCAGGGGTCCCCGTGGTGTTTTGTGGAAGATGCGGGCACATGGCCACGACCAGAGCGGTCAAGCTCACAGGGCCGTGCCACCCGTCCGCGTCCTCTCAGCAGGATTTAAAGAAGCTGTGGAAAGGGGTTCTGCCAGGGGGGAACGGTCAACGCATCGCCCAGCCCTGGCCCATCCATGCGCTTCCTTCGGCTCCGCAGGCTCTCACCCCTCCGCCCTCCAGGTTATTGCGCGCCCTCAAGGCAGGCGGCACGTGACCGTGGAGGTGCAGGCGGGTCTTCTTTTGTCGAGTTGTGGTTTCTGATCGTTCTCGACTCTTCAGTGTCGCAGTGTCGCAAGGAGGAGGAGGGAGGGTGGGCGGCGCGATGGCGCGACGATGCGTAATGGGTCGTCGCGCATCGCGGGGGGCGGCCCAGGGCACGGCCAGGCCAGTCAACTGACTTGCCCACCTCCCCTCCGCAGCCGCACTTTGGGGCTCAGTTCACAACGTGCCACTTCATGCATCACTCTGGCTGCAGGCCAGTCGCTGGCGATCCAAGCGGTCGTGGAGGCCTACGTCTCAAGCGTCGCGCCCAGTGTGTCGTCACTTGGTTTTCTGGAGCTCGCAGGACAGGCCAGCCAACGTGCTGTCCCCGGAGGCAGGCCATGGAGAGATGAGCCAGGGCAGCATCACCCTGATGGTGGAGCACCGCGAGGCCGCGGTTATCCCGTCCGTGTACAACACAAGTAAGGAGATGAGGGGCTTGACGCGCCTCTTGGACGCTCTGACGGCCGCGCACCCTGACGCGTTCGTTTTCTTGGTGCAGCTGCCAGATCGGATGGGTGCCGAGCTGACCAGGGGCTACCTCCGTACCTTCATGGCACGGCAGGATGCGCTCTACAGCTTTGGGGCGAGCGGCGTGCTGATGGAGCTGGAGGGTGACCCAGAGGGCCTGCGAGAGCACCATTAGAGCGGGAGTATTTTCTTCGAGCGAGATCCAGACCATGGAGGACAAACACGACAGTCTTCTCTGGGAGATCATCCCAGGGTTGCTAATGCCCAGGTTCCCTGCTCTAGACAAGCGCTTACTGGAATCGGGGGACAGTGTCGGGGAGTTCCGGTTGATTCGGCAGTACGCAAAGCATCCGCACATTGTGTTGGCGGTTAACGGGCAGCACGAGAACGTCGTGGTCAAGATGCGCAACAAGCGCAGCGTCACCGCTGCCGAGGAGGTGGGAAGCATCTACCAGGAGTTCAATTTCGACGCACACCCTCGACCACCCACACATCATCCGCTGCGTAAGCATGCTGCACAGCCAGTCCCATGTGCACCTGCTGCTCCAGAATGGCGGTGACCTCTGCATGGAGCAGGTGTTGTCGACTCGCCATTTGTCCAGGGACGACGCCGTGGACTGCACCACCCATATCGTGAGTGCTCTGTCCCATTGCCACGTCAATGATGTTACTCACGGGCAGGTGTCGCTGAAGCACGTGTCAGTAGAGATTGTGAGGAATCGGTTCGTTTGCCGCTTGGTGGATTTCAGCATGGCAGCCCACGTTCCAGACCCCAGCACGCGGGAGACGTTCTCTCCCGTTCGTCGCTCCTGAGACAGCGCTGGGGGAGCAGTATTGGCCCAAGCCAGCAGATTCCTGGAGCCTAGGGGTGGTGCTCTTGGAGACCGCTTGCGGGCAAGGCTCGCTCGAGCTCTCGGTGCCATGGCGCCGTTGCGCAAGCCTCGCGCAGGCCATGCGGGAGATACTCGAGTTCTTCGCCCGAGCCGACTCCCATGCCCAGGCGATGGCGAGCATGGGCGGCGTGCACGACGGCACGGCGTTGGCGCGCTTGGAGGTGTTGCTGAGGCCCGAGCCCCTCCGCAGGCTGAGCGCCTCTGACGTGGTGGACGCGCTGTCAGCCAGGCGCGTGTAGGCCGCTCGTTTGTGGGTGATGTTCGGGGAACATTTAATGACATAAACACAAGCGTTCGGAGGTCTGCGCAGATTTCTCTGATCGGCACTGGAGCCCCCTTTGCGGCGTTTCCAGCGCCGCGCCTGGCGTGCTCCACCCGCCAGGGTGAGAGGGGTCCAGCGCCGATCCAAAAACTCAGCGCGGACCTCTAAAGTTGGTTGTTCATGCCAGCACTTGTTCCCCGAGATGCGTCCACTCTTGTGAGTCGGTAAAGGTGCCCCTCGAAGAAAAGGGCGCATCTGCATCCATCGGCACCTAATTCATTGAGATTGCTGGTGCGAGCTCGAGGCATAATGGAATTCGCCTCACTGGTTTGAATTGGTACACGTTGCGGCTTTCGCAGGTGTTCACGTGTCGGCATTTGCCTGAGCATGTTCATGGAATCCATCTTCCTTTTTCCCATATCCAAAGTGGGGTAATTTTGTTCTCTGGACACCCCGCACAGGAACCAGAACACACACACACACACACACTACATCATCACTCACTCACTCACTCACTCACTCACTCACTCGCTCACTCACTCGCTCACTCACTCACCCACTCACTCCTCATCATCATCACTCATTCACTCAGTCATCACGTCGCCATCGCTCACCCACACTTATCACCATTAACATCAGTAGCATCATCACCACATCATCAACACCAGTAGCATCACCACCATCACGCATTCACTCACTCCCTCAATTACTTCCATTCACTCCTTCACTCATCGTCATCACAATCACCATCGTCATCACTCACACACTCACTCACACTCACATTCACTCACACACAGACCATCTTGATCACCTTGACCATCACTCTATCAGGCGGGAAGTGAGTGATTTGCGGGGAAGTCTCAGGCGGGAGCCCTCCCCCTATGGGGCCCGCACAGTATGGTTTCATCCGAGCCGCTCATCCTCGAACCTGTAACTGTCATCACTTTTGTTATCTTGAGGCCTGAATGTGGGGGAAGTACCAGTCGGGACGCTCGTCTGTGAGTGAACTGCGAGGAAGGCTCGGGCGGGAGCCCCCTCCTCATGGGGTCCGCATTTTTTTATTTTTATTTATATATATATATATATATAATATTATAATATATATATATATCACGGGGGATCATCCTCGAACTTGTAACTGTCGTCACGTTTGAGCTCCTGAGGCTTGAATATGGGGGAAGTATCAGTCGGGAGGCCCGTCTGCGAATGAATTGCGAGGAAGTCTCAGGCGGGGGCCCTCTCCCTATGGGCCCGCACGTTTTTTATCGGAGCGGGTCATTCTCGAACCTGTAACTGTCGTCACTTTTGGGCTCCTGAGGCCTGACTGTGGGGGAAGTATCAGGCGGGAGGCTCGTCATGAGTGAATTGTGAGGAAGGCTCGGGCGGGAGCCCCCTCTTCATGGGGCCCGCACTCCATGTTTTCGTGTTGCCAGAGCGGGTCATCCTCGAACATGTAATTGTCGCCACTTTCGGGCCCCTGAGGCCTGAACGTGGGGAAGTTTCAGGCGGGAGGCTCATCTGTGAGTGAACTGCGTGGAAGTCTCAGGCGGGAGCCCTCTCCCTTATGAGGCCCGCATTGCATGTTTTTAGGCCGAGCGGGTCATCCTCGAACCTGTAGCTGTCGTCACGTTCGGGCTCCTAAGGCCTGAATGTGGGGGAAGTATCAGGCGGGAGGCTCGTCTGTGAGTGAACTGTGAGGAAGGCTCAGGCGGGGGCCCCGCATTTCATTTTTCATTAACAAGAATCAAAGCTGCTCATCATCGAACATGTAGCTGTCGTCACTTTTGGGTTCCTGAGGCCTGAATGGGGGGCAAGTATCAGGCGGCAGGCTCGTCTGTGAGTGAACTGCGAGGAAGTCTCCGGCGGGAGCCCTCTCCCTATAGGGCCCGCGCGTTTTATGTTTTCAATCAGAGCTGGTCGTCATCGAGCTTGTAACCGTCGTCACTTTTGGGCTCCTGAGGCCTGACTATGGGGGAAGTATCAGGCGGGAGGCTCGTCTGTGAGTGAACTGTGAGGAAGGTTCAGGCGGGAGCCCCCTCCTTATGCGTCCCGCACATAATGTTTTTAATCAAAGCGGGTCATCCTCGAACCTGTGACTGTCGTCACTTTGGGGCTCCTGAGGCCTGAGTGCGGGGGAAGTATTATGCGGGAGGCTCGTTTGTGAGTGAATTGCATGGAAGTCTCAGGCGGGGGCCCTCTCCCTATGGGGCCCGCATTTTATTTGTTTATCGGAGCGGGTCATTCTCGAACCTGTAGCTGTCATCACTTTTGTTCTCCTGAGGCCTGAATGTGGGGGAAGGAAGTATCAGGCGGGAGGCTCGTCTGTGAGTGAAATGCGAGGAAGTCTCAGGCGGGAGCCCCCTCCTTTTGGGGCCCGCATTGCATGTTTTTAGTCCGAGCGGGTCATCCTCGAACCTGTAACTGTCGCCACTTTAGGCTCCTGAGGCCTGAATGTGGGGCTAGTATCAGGCGGGAGGCTCGTCTGTGAGTGAATTGCGGGGAAGTTTCAGGTGGGAGCCCTCTCCCTTTGGGGCCCGCACTTCATGTTTTCAATCCGAGTGGGTCATCCTCGAACCTGTAGCTATCGTCACTTTCGGGCTCCTGAGGCCTGAATGTGGGGGCAGTGTCAGGCGGGAGGCTCGTCTGTGAGTGAACTGTGAGGAAGGCTCAGGCGGGAGCCCCCTCCCTATGGGGCCCGCACCACATGGTGCCTCACTTCAGAGAAGACAAGGGCGCCTCACGAATCGCAGGGACGACAGTGAAGGTTATTTCCAGATTTGCCGAAAGGAGGAGGAGGAGGACAGATTTGCCGAAAGGATTCTCGTGCGTGGACTTCCCATCGGAGTAATTCTGCACCCACGGTGCCCCAGCGGTCACGCTGGTGTTTCGTACTTTCCGGTTCCTCAGCCGGCGTCACCCGGTGTCCCAACTCGCTGGCTCCCACGTGCGATTGCCTTTTGCAGCAGTCGTCACCACCTCTGGTCGCCGTGGCAAGCAGAAGGGCCATCTTCGATCTGGACTTCCCGTTGAATCACCCCTCGGGTTTCCCAAGTCGGCGCTACTTGATCCAGCCCAGCCAATTTGCAGCAACTTTTTCCACTCGCGAGCCTCTGCGCTTGGCGTTCTTGGCCCTCCTCTGAGTGCATGCCCATGGTGGCAGTCGTGAGAAGCACTGGGTGGATGGGGTAGCAGATACACTCCCCGAGTGGGTTGCATCCTTGCGGCAGGAAGCCCGAGATATGCTTACACAGTTACAGTGGGTACCACGATGGGGGGCCACGATGGGCGGATCGGGACATGTTAGGGATAGGGATAGGGGGTGCAATATATATATATATATATATATGTATATGTTCGAGCTAATATGTTCAAATGTTGTTAGAAAAGTACCATGCAAGTGCGAATACTGTTACGACTGCTAATAGAATGGCCTTCGGCCCATCCCGCCACTGTGCCTGGGTTGTGGGTCAAAGCTCTCGTGGGTGTTTCTTGGGGTCTCTTCGGAGCGCTCTTGGGGGCCTCTTGGGGGCAGCTTTGCGACTCCTTGATGGCCTCGTGGGGGCCTCTTGGGGCCTCTGGTAAGAGAGCCGCGCCC
This sequence comes from Prorocentrum cordatum, assembly GCA_963575745.1. Taxonomy (NCBI): domain Eukaryota; class Dinophyceae; order Prorocentrales; family Prorocentraceae; genus Prorocentrum; species Prorocentrum cordatum. Next base: position 9,318 of record CAUYUJ010011183.1, read on the forward strand.
AGACGGCGCATCGGCAGGAAATGTGCACATGCATACGTGGAAAATGTCACTGGGCCTCGGCCAGCAACCACTTGCAAGCTTTGCGCAAATGGCGCGCGAGGGTAAGCAGCAACACTCCGTCTGAAGAGGGTGGGGGGGGCGGGGAGGGGAGAGGGAGGAGGGAGACGAATGAGCAGAGCGAGGGAACTCATCGCAGTCACACTGACTGTTTACAATACTCTTTAACAGCTGCATCCCATTCCCTTGGAGGAGAATTCAATAATATCTGCAGGCGGTCGGGGTCGTCTCCTGCGACTCTCAGCGCGCGGGCGTGCATGTAACTGGTCCATTGCAAGCGCGGTCTGCCTCGATTCTTCAGGGACCGCCATTCCCGCGGCATTAGGGAGTGCGCCTCGCCTGGCTGGAACACCATTGCTTTCGACAACGATTGCGAAGGTGCCCTTGCTAATTTACCGTAATATTTAAGCTGCCTCTCCAATAGTATAGTTGACAATGGAGGAGATTGTGCTTCAAGCAGGACGCGTTGATTGCTGAAGAAAGATAGGAATGCCGGTTGGATCTTCAGTACTCTGCGGTAGCATTTGGCTTGAAATCCATCCAGTCTGTTCTTGTCTGCTTGCAATAATACACAAGATTCCAATCCGTACAGTAATTTGGAGAAGACGCAGGCTTGCAGTACTCGTAGCTTGTGCTGCTTGGTCATGTTTGCGTGGTTCCACACAGCACATAATTTGTCAAATGCTCCTTTTGCTTCTCCGAGGCGGCGCGTTATTTCCGCCTTGGGCCGACCATCTGCGCTCAAGAGGCCACCAAGATAAACAACGTCGTCTTTAGATTGGATTTCTTCTCCATTCGGCCCCAAAACCGTAGCATCCGATCTGATTTTCAATAATAATGTTTTGCCAGCGTTCAGGTCGAGCCCAAAAGTTTTCCCAATGTTTGACACGATATGAAAATGCCTCTGAAGTGACTCCGGACACTGTGCCACGAGCAGCGTGTCGTCGGCGTAGAGCACGTCATTAGTAACCACATACGGCTTATGCTTGAAGATGCCCGGCTGCGCGTGGAAGTCCTTGTCGACGGCCTCGAGAAGCACCGACATAACGATTACGAACAGATAAGGAGATAAAGGACAACCTTGTGCAATTCCAGCTGGTTGACACTTACTTTTGCGATGATGTTGTTGCCCCATCTTTGACGACAAACTTGCGCGCCTTGTAGATCGCGGCAATCATGTTCAGCATGGCGGGTGGCACTCGGAAGTGGCGGAGTGCGAACAGTAGCCCCGCTGGTCTGATACGATCAAAAGCTTTGCTCCAGTCTAGCAACAGCAGGAACAGTTTACCATTTTTGTCCTCCAGTGCAGCGTCAATGACTCTTCGCACTAAGAATAGTGCGTCGCTGGTGCCCCGGGCAGGCCGGAATCCATATTGAGATTCTCGTAGTTTTTCTTCAGCGCCTCCAGTCTTGAGTCGGTGTAAAATTATACTGGCCAAAACTTTATAGCCCACCGCTAACAGGGATATGGGCCTATAGTTGGATGGCTCGGAGGTGTCGCCTTTTTTGAATATTGATACAACCGAAGCTTCTCGCCAATGCGCTGGCATGTCTTTCTGCCGCCAACAATCGTCACACAGCTGTCTTAATATCTCTAGGGCCGCGCTGTTCCTCCATAGCGCGTGCCATAGATCAGGGGGTACTCTATCATTACCGGCCGCTTTCTGCACCTTCAAGCGTTTGACTGCTCGTCGAACCTCTTCCAAATTGATGCTGCCAACGTCGATGGGTAAGAAGCTGCTGTCCTCCGCTAGGTTGGGAAGCTGTTCTGCCTCATGACATAATTTCCATTGTTCTTTTCCCAGATAGTTTGCCATCGTTTCGGCTCGCTCCTCTGCGTCAACTAGATTACCCTGGGTATCCCGTAAACGTCCATATTTCATCGGCCGCCCTTTCCGGAGTGATCGAATAGCTTGCCATCCGTTTTGTGTTATTGCTTCTTCCAACCACGCTTTCCTGTCGGCACGTGCCGAAAGTTGTATCTGCTTGTTGAGGCCTTTCATGACTTTTGCATCCGCCCCGGCATTTCTACGGCGATTCCGCTCTTCGATAAGATGTAGCGCTCTCGTTGTAATCCACGGCCGGCGCTTCTGCACGGAGATGGTTGGCAGAACATGTTGTGCAGATCCCAGCATGCATGTAGCCACGGATTTTGCCCTGGACTCCAGATCTGTACATGGCGGATTGCTTTCCCAATTGCGAACAAAGGCATCAGCGTATTTATCTGCGATGTCCTTGTTTTGTAGTGTCGTCAGATCTGCTGTGGCTGTTCTTGCTGAGCGTTCCTTTTTGGGGATGTCTACGTCGAGGTCCACTATCTGCACGAAGTGATGCGATTGGAGCGCCCTCCACCGATCGCTCCAGATAGCCGTAACGCTGCTGAACCAACTTCGCTCAACTACGACATGGTCCAATTGTTCGAACCGACCTGGTTGTACTGGTTCTGCTGGATGGGTGCCCAGATCGCGGTAAGTTGCTTTAGCTTCGAGTCCTGCGTCGAAAAATGTATTCGCAACGCACGCTTCCAGGGCACCACACAATTCCAATAGTAATTCTCGGTTTGACGTTGGCTCCCACTTCCCGGTAAGATTCTCGAAAGGATAAGGTCCTATGACTTCCCTTTCTCCGGCACGTCGTCGCAGAAGCCTCGCGTTGAAGTCCCCCAGCAGGACGGCTGGCCCATAAGATTTGCATCTGGTGGCGAATGCCGTCAGGTCGGTGAAAAAATCGTGCCGGATATCATACGGATGCTCGCTGGTCCAAGCGTATACTGTAATCAACGTAAGAATTCCACCAGATACCTGGAGCCGAATGCTGGCCATTCTGTTGTCCTTCTGTAGGTAACCTTTGACAGCGTGTCTCATCCAAGGTGCCACTACAAACCCGACTCCTGCATATTCTCTGCTGTCGTGCTCCGTCCCAGAAAGAATACATAAGCATCCCTCGTGTTCCAAACTCTGTGACCCATGGCAATGTGTCTCTTGAAGACACAACACACCGATATTCAATTCTGACATGTGCTTCATTATCTCGTACAACTTGTGTGGCTTCTCCGGGCTGATGCCTTCGACATTCCAGGTGGCTCAAGGCTCAAGCTCAAGTACGAGGGCCCTGCGTACCCCTGCTGGTAGAGCAAAGCAACATCGCATCCACAGTCCACTACATGAGATGGATGGCCTGGACGATCTTCAAGCCGTACCTCAACAACTATCCGACGATGACCTTGCCGCAGCCGCAGGTTCACAATCGGGTAACGATACGGATGGCCTAACAGTTGGGCAATTTAAGCAAATATTGCGAGACCAGCTTCAACCAATCCAGAACGATATTCGTGCGATCAAGCAGCACGGCGTTTCGCAACAAGACCTGCGGAACGCGGTGGAGCCTTTGAAGACAGCTGTCGATGACATCACCGCACGCGTTGCCGTTCTCGAGTCGCTTCCACATCGCCCAGATGCTGATTCTGCGACTGGTTCCGCACGCAGTCTGGCTTCCACAGTTGAGGCGAAACTCAATGAGATCGAGCGCCAAATGGCGGAACTCACCACGAACAAGCAGTATGAGTGCAATGCTGTCATTGGTGGATTGGGTAAATTCGATACCTTGCGCGACGCGTCTGCATGGATCAATGAACAGGCGCTTCATTTCGGAGCTCCGGAGCCTAAGGAGACCTTCATCAAAGGCGACGCGTTCCAGCAGATCTTCTTCGCAAAGTTTGACACGGCCAGTGCCCGGGACACATTCGTCACAGTCCTGGGGAAAGCTCAATTGAAACATCAAGGAAATGTGATTTGGACGCGTCCAGACCAACCTTTGGAAAAAAGGGTCCCAGAGAGCTTCTTGTTCAGCTTGCGTAAGACATTCTTGGGATGGGGTTATTCCAAAAGCGAGGTACGTGTGGATACTCTGGAACAGAAGCTCAAAGTAGCCAGAGAACCTGTGTGTCACGTACTTGTCGCCGGGTCCGCTCTCCAGGTTACGTGGTGTGGAGCATGGGCTGCTTGGGGCGATCTTACAAACAGCCCGGAGGTGTCTGACCTCACCGATCGCGCTAATGGGGCCCTCCAGCGTGCTAAAGGCAGCGGCAAGGGAAAGAAGGGCAACCACTAGGAAATACGACGGCGCATCGGCACTACAAGTACGACGAGTACGGGCAAATGGGTAACATTTCCATGTTCGCCAGTACTGTGTGGACGAATTGCCTCTTGGGGCCTCTGGGGCCTCGAAAGGCGGGGCCTCCTGGGGGCCCCTCGGGTCCGAGGGCTCGAAGGATACGTTGGGGTCCCCCATTTGGCCCCCCTCTTGGAGCCGTCGTTGGGGCGGCCGTCTTGGGCGCCTCTTGGGCCGTCTTAGGGCGATCTTTCAGGCCTCATGGGCCGTTTTGGAGCGTCGGGAAACCGAACAGGCGAGAACTCGAAAATCAATGACGGTTGCCTCTTGGGGCCCTCTTGGGAGGCCTCTTGGGGCCTTTCGTCGGTTTCCTGGGCCGTCTTGGGGCCGTCTTGGGCGCCTTAGAGCAATAGTTGGGTGTCTCGGGGCCTCCTCGGGCCGTCTTGGGAGACTCTTCCATCCATCGAGGCTTGTCTTGGGGTCCTCTTGAGCCCAGAAAAAATCACGCGAGAATCCGCGGCAAGCCCCCGACAAGCCACGCCAGGCCAAAGAAGATTTGAAACTTTGGGGTTCGGGCTTCGTAGAGACTCCTCACGATTGAGGACTGAGGCTTAGAGGATTAGGTAAAGGACCTGAGGGCCCGCCCACTCGGTGCCCAGCGGCACGATGGCGGGAGGTTTCTTGGCAGCCTTGGGGGCCTTGGGGCGTCTTGGGTGCCCCTGGGGGGCCTCTTGGGGGTCTCTTGGAAGCCTCTTGGAGGCATCTTGGGAGCTCTGGGTTCCTCTTGGGGCCGTCTTGGGGCACCCTTGGGAGCCTCGGGGGTCATCGTGAGGCCATCTTCGAGGAGATCGATCAAAGAAGGGGGTAGTAAACGACAGTCTCCCCCCAGGAGGCCAAAATGGGCCCAAAACCAAAACTTCTCGCCGAGGCCAGGGGGGTGGAAGAGGAAACTCCCTTCACCGCTCACGCCCTAAAGGCCTGGTGGGAAGCTCACACTGAGACGTATACGGGTGCGAATGTTAATGCTCATGCGATTGCGGATGCTAGCGCAGGAGGCCACGGGAGGCCACGTCGCACCATCGATTCGGGATCGGGCGACGCATTCGTTAGCTGTTGTGAAGAACAGCACACACATATATATATATATATATATATATATACATATATATATATGTATATATATAGCCCTGAAAGGTAAGCTGCTCAGAGAAAAACGGGCTGATTCTCGCGAGCCGTCGGGCCCAGGGCCTGCTGCCGACACCTTGGGGATACGGGGCGACGGCTGCGGGCCAACGCCTCCTTCCTGGACTCCCCCCTCCTACCTGGCACCTTCTCACCGCAGCCAACGCCGCCCTGAAGCGAGAGAGGCCCAGGGCTGGCGGACGGGCACGCGGCCATCGCAGCTTCCACTTGAAGAGGAGTACAAACGCCATACCCAGACGTCCAGCTGCTCAATTTTTTTCGATGCGTGGGCCCCAGAAGTCTGGACCACTTCTCTAAGGCCGGCTTTTCGCCCTGGGTCATTTTTTGACGCCCGCGAAGCCTGGCGACGGCCCCCCGAGGCCGAAAACGGCCAAAAAACGCCTGCTCCAATTTGGAGTGTCGGATCTCAGGGTAGGTATAAGCTTCCGGAACTCCGCGCGGATTTCTTGGATCTGCGCTGGACCTCCCTGGCGGCAGCTCCGGCGCCGCCCCTGGTGCGCCCCGCGCGGCAGGCAGGGGGGGGGTCCAGCGCAGATCTGAGAAATCCCCCTGGATCTCCGGACGATTATCTTTATGCTGTTTTTCTCTTCTTCGATCCACGGGCGTGCCAGCGCATCGCGTCGCAGTATTTGCTTGGCTTATGCCGCTCATTTTAGCCATCAGTCGCGAGTAGGCGGCTGCACGTACGATTGCTTTTGGCAGCAATCGTCATCACCTTTGGTTGCAGTGGCAATCAGCAGGGTCAGCTTCGATCTGGACGTCCCGTTTAATCTAAAGGCTGCCACCTCTGCCGCCGACCCCTATCGAGCGACTGGTAGGAATCGTGGGCGGTGGGAGCGACTCAGGTTAGCGGTTGGTAGATTGGGCGTGGTGGTAATTATTATCCAGGAGCAGAAGAATTGGATTGGGCATGGAATCGCGATAGACCGTTGGCGTTGGAGCCATCCTCGTTACTTTGGGTCTTGAGGTGCCGCCTGTGAGGCGGTGTGGTCGGTCTCGCCTGAGACGTTCCTGCAATTGTGGTCTTGGAGATGCCGCGCGAGAGACAGTTCATCCTATTACGCTTGGACATCCTCGCCGTGGTCCTGAGGGGGTCGCGGCGCGATTTTTGCTGGGTGACTGGCCCATCGGAACCTGTGCCCAGAGGCTCCAGGAGGCTGGCGGTGTGAAGACTGGCGATTTTTGCTGGGTGGGTGGCCCCTACGAAACTCTGCCGAGAGGCTCCAGGAGGCTGGCGGTGTCAGGGGTGGTGCGGGGGGGGGGTCCTGGCGCGGTTTTTGCTGGATGGATGGCGCCCAAGAACCAGTGCCGAGAGGCTCCAGGAGGCTGGCGGTGTCAGGGGTGGTGGGGGTGCCAACGCGGTTTTTGTTGGGTGGGTGGCCCCTAAGAACTTGTGCCCGGAAGCTCCAGGAGGCTGGCGGTGTCAGGGGTGGTGGGGGGGTCCCTGCGCGAGTTTTGCTGGGTGGGTGGTCTCGAAGAACCTGTGCCCAGAGGCTCCAGGAAGCTGGCGGTGTCAGGGGTGGTGGGGGGGTCCCGGCGCGTTTGTTGCTGGGTGGGTGGCGCCTAAGAACTTGTGCCCAGAGGCTCCAGGAGGCTGGCGGTGTCAAGACTGGTGGGGGGGTCCCGTCGCAGGTTTTTGCTGGGTGGGTGGCCCCTACGAAACTCTGCCGAGGGGCTCCAGGAGGCTGGCGGTGTCAGGGGTGGTGGGGGGGGCCTGGCGCGGTTTTTGTTGAGTGTATGGCGCCTAATAAGAACCAGTGCCGAGAGGTTCCAGGAGGCTGGCGGTGTCAGGGGTGGTGGGAGCCGGCGCGGTTTTTGTTGGGTGGGTGGCCCCTAAGAACTTGTGCCCAGAAGCTCCAGGAGGCTGGCGGTGTCGGGGGTGGTGGGGGGGGGCCCGGCGCGGTTTTTGCTTGATGGATGGCCCCTAAGAACCAGTGCCCAGAGGGGCCAGCAGGCTGGCAGCGTCAGGGGTGGAGGAGGGGTGCCGGCGCGGTTTTTGCTGAGGTGGGTGGCTCCTAAGAGCTTGTGCCCAGAGGCTCCAGGAGGCTGGCAATGTCAGGGGTGGTGGGGGGGTCCCGGTGCGGGGTAGTGGGGGGGTCCCGGCGCGGTTTTTGTGGGGTGGGTGGCACCGAAGAGCCTACGCCCAGAGGCTCCAGGAGGCTGGCGGTGTCAGAAGTGGTGGGTGGGTGGTCCCAGCGCAGTTTTTGCTCTACGGGGTGGCCCCGAAGGGCCTGTGCCCAGAGGCTCCAGGAAGCTGCCGGTGTCAGGGGTGGAAGGGGGGTCCCAGCGCAGTTTTTGCTGGGTGGGTGGCTCCGAAAACCCCTTTATTCTACTTTTCTTTTTTTTTTTTTTTATTTTCGTTTTTTTTTTTTTTTTTATTCTTCTCTTTTTTTCTTTTTTTTTTTTTTTATTCTTTCTCTTCGTTGTTTTTTTTGAGTTTGGTTTTTTGCCCTGATTCCTTTTTACCGTTTTCTCGTTTATCTATTTTTTCTTTCATTTTGTTTTTGGTTTTTGTTTTTTTTTTTGTTTTTCTGTTTTTTTCCTTTTTTTCTGCATGTTTCTTTTTACTTATTTTATTGTTTTTTTTTTTCTTTTTTTTATTTTTGTCCTTTTTTTTTTTGTCTCTTTTTTTTGTTCCTTCGGTGACCTTCTTTTTTTTTTTTTATTCTTTTATTTGTGCCGAGAGGCTCCAGGAGGCTGGCAGTGTCAGGGGTGGTGGGGGGGCGAGATACGGTGTTACTGTGGCCCGTTGGTTGGTAGTGCGGCCCAGTGGGTGTTAGTATGGCCAGGGTTCCTCCGGAGAGGATTAATCAACGAGTACGGTGAAGGGGGGGGGTCTCCAAAAAGCCTCCCCCCCTTCACCACAGAGCCTCTCGGAAGAGCCTCTGGGGTTGGGTTCTCCATAATTTATCGAGTTCCTCGGCAGTCCTCCCCACTCCTCGAAACTCCCTCCATGTAGCTTTTCGGTGCAGCCAGGCCTTCGTTTTGAGCCTACGTGTTGGGCCACGTTCTGTGTGGCGGGGCAGCTAAGCCCAGGAGTCCACGAAAGCGTCCCCCAGAGGCCTCCAAGGAGCCCTCCAGACGCCTCCAAGGTGCCCTCCAGAGCCTCACATTCCTCCGCACTTCATCGTACTCCTCGGCACTCCTCCGCACTTCACTCCATTCCTCCCCCCTCTCCGCACTCCTCCCCACTCCTCTGTACTTTTCCGCACTTCACTGTGCTCTTCGGCATCCCTCCCCACTCCTCGAAACTCCCTCCATTTTGCTTTTCAGCGTTCCTCCCCACTCTGGAGTCCTCCCCACTCCGCACTAATCCCTTCGCCTCCCCACCGCCATTCCATGGCACTCCTCCTCCTGCCTCCTCCTCATTCCTCCCTCGCTCTCCATCCTCCCTCCTCCCTCCTCTCTCCTGTCTCCGTCCCTCCCCATTCCATTGCAATCCTCGGCACTCCTCCGGAGTCCTCCCCGCTCCATGATTTCCCTCCTTCTCTCCATTCCATGGCACTCCTCGTCCTCGTCCTCCCTCTTTCCCTCTTCATTTCCTCCTTCACCCTTTCTCCTTCCCCTCTTTCCCTCCCTACTACTACGACGACGACTACTACTAGTACTAATACTAGTACTAGCTACTAGCTACTAGCTACTAGCTACTAGCTACTAGCTACTAGCTACTACTATCATGACTTTTTTCTAAAGGCTGCCGCCTTTGCCGCCGACCCCAATTGATCGACGTATGTTTGATTCGTTTGTTGTCGGGGTGCCTTTCCGAGTGCGACAGGGTTCAGGTGAGACATCCAGGCCTGAGCCTCGCCCCCTGGACGCATGATTCTCTGTTGCACCTCGGACTCCTCTGTATCTAATGGCCTTCCCGCCACTGTGCTTGGGTTGTAGGTATGAAGCCTATTGGATGTTCGTTGGGATTTCGTGGTGGACCTTTTTTTGAGGCCTCTTGGGGGCAGTTTTGCAGCCACTTGGATGCAGTTTTGAGGCCTCTTCGGGGCAGTTTGGGAGCCTCTTGGGGTCGCTGATGGGTCCTTTGGGGGCCTCTTGGAGCCTCGTCAGGGGCTCTTGGGGCCCTCTTGGAGGCCTCTTGGGCAGTCCTGGGGTGGTATTAGTGACCTGGGGCCGTCTGGGAGCGTCGGAAAGGACGCAGGCGAGAACGCCAACATTTTTCAACCAACGAAGGCAAGTCAATGGTTTTTGCCTTTCAGCGTCCTCTTGGGAGGCATCTTCGAGGCCTCTTAGGGCATCTTGGAGGCCTTTTGGGCCATCATGAGGCCATGTAGGGCGTCTTGGGGCGATTGTTGGGCGTCTCGGGGCGTTCTGGGGCCGTCGTGGGCCTCATTGTGCCCTGTTGGCCCGTTTGGGGGCCCCCACTGCTCCGAAACAGTCACGCGAGAAACCGCAAGAAGCCCCAGGAGAAGATTTCGCGATGTGGGGTCTGGGTCTCTGAACGACTCCTCAGGAGTGAAGGCTGAGGTTGAGAGGATGATGGAAGGACCTGAGGGCACGCCCACTCCGTGCCCAGAGGCACGGTGGCGGATCCACATAACCATAGGAATATGATGATCATGGTTCTGCTGGATCGCATCGCATTTCCGAGCTCCAATGGGGGAGCCGCCTGGGGGCATTTCAAGTTGTTCCCCAATCAGAGCTTGCCTCTGTAGGGGTCCTAGCGGATTAAAAGGTTAGGTGAGGTGCGTCGCCGATTTCGGTGGCCGGGCCCGGGTGCCCGGGTGCCCGGCGGTGCCCGGGTGCCTGGGTGGCCGGTGAGGTGCGTGGCCGATTGTGCCCAGGTGCCTGGGGTTGCCCAATAGCCCAGTAGCCCTATAGGCCTTTAGTCCTATAACCCTATAGCCGCATAGCCCTATAGCCCTGTAGCCCTATAGCCTTATATCCCTATAGCCCTAATAGCCTCATATCCCTATAGCCCTATAGCCCCATAGCCCATATAGCTCTATAGCCCCATAGCCCTATAGCCCTATGGCCCTATAGGTCACAGTCCTATAGCCCTATAGCCCGATAGCCCTATAGCCCTATAGCCCGATCGCCCTATAGCCCTATAGCCCGATAGCCCTAGAGCCCTAGAGCCCTATAGCCCGCCCTATAGCCCGATTGCAAAGGGAGCAATTGGAAGATTAAAAAATCTGATTGGGGTTTTTCTCCGGTATCATTTTTGGTTGGAATCGTGGGGGGTGGCAGTGACCCGAGCGGTCGGTGGATTGGGCGAGGAGGCAAATATTATCCAGGAGCAGCGATGACCCCATCCCCGAAGGGGAAAAATGCGGTTGGACAAGGAATCGCGATTGACCATCTCCTGCTCAGGAGGAGGGGGGGGGAGCTAGGAGACCCCATGCGAGAAGTTGTCCAGGTCGGTTTCGGCGAAGCCATCATCGTTATTGGGCTGGCCTCCGGCCAGTGCCGCCGATCCGGGGGGGTTGAGAGCGAGATGATGATGATGATGATGATGATGATGATGATGATGATGATGATGATGATGATGATGATGATGATGATGATGATGAGCTGATGAGGAGGAGGAGGAGGAGGAGGAGGAGGAGGAGGAGGAGGAGGATGAGGATGAGGAGGATGAGGATGATGAGGATGATGAGGATGATGAGGATGATGAGGATGATGAGGATGAAGTTTCGGCGATTCGGGGCCCTCTTGCATTGTCTAGGGGGCCTCTGGGGCCTCTCTTGGCTTCCTCTTGGGCTGTCTTGGGCGGTCGGGGCTCCGGAAGTGGAGTTTTCTATACCCCCTTGTCCCCGGGTACCGAAAAACGTCGGAAATGACGTCGGAAGTATCCCCGTGTACTGAAAAACGTCGGAAATGACATCTGAAGTAACGTCCCCCCCCCTGCAGAGCGAAGCTTGAACGAGCTCAAGTCCACGCTCTCAGAAACTCACACGCAGGATCGGCGGATTTCGGGCCTTGAGATGCCGCCTGCGAGGCGGTCCGGTCGGTCTCGCCTGAGACATCCCTGCAAGTGCGGGCGTCGAGATGCCGCGCGAGAGATAGTCCAGCCCATTCCGCTTAGACATCCTCGCCGCTGTCCTTGCGGTCCAGCCCTTTTTGGCTTGAGACATCCTCGCAGTTGTGGGCTTCGATGCACGCGATAGGACCATCCAGCTTCCCCCCACACACTCGCAACTCAGGGCCCATGGATGCCCTGACCTGAGCTGGTCCAGCCAGTTTCGCTTCACACTTCGTCACAACTCTGGGTTCGGATATGACCTGGCCTGAGGTCGCCCAGCCATCTTCGCCCGATGCATCCTCGTTGTTCTGGGTTAGTCGATGCTCTTGCCTCACGGTATCCCGTTTCCTCGTTGTTCTGGGTTTGCAGTTGCCGTGGATTGATCGTTTTGCTTGAGATCTCCTTGCAAATCTGGGTTTATGTACTTATGTCCTCATCTCACGTGGTCACAGTCCTCTTCGCCTGGGGCATCGTCGGGATTGTGTGTTTCGGGGATGCCCACACCTGAGGTGGTTCAATCAATTTCGCCAGAGATCTCCCTCTTCTGGGCTCAGAGATGTCCTGTCAATGCTGTCGCCGATGACCCATTCGACAATTTGTGTCACTTGTCAGATGAACACTCGAGGAGACTGGAAACCTCCTTGTTGCCAGACTCGGGGAGACTGGAACCCTTCTTGTTGCCAGACTCGGGGAGACTGGAACCCTCCTTGTTGCCAGACTCGGGGAGACTGGAACCCTCCTTGTTGCCAGTGGCAAATGTGTCAATCGGGGCTACTTGTCAAACGGGCGAGAGGGGTGGGCGGATTTTCCTTGCCTTAGATGCTGTGTGGCACTTCGTCGGAGGGGAGGCCCGACGTTGCCCCATCAGCCAGACTGCTGCTGCACCGCGCCTTGCCTTTGCGCAGAAAAAATAATATCATTTCGCCTTCAAGACCGGCGGGTTCGGAAGTAATGGGGCGTCGCGTCACGTTCGCGAGAGTGGTCAGTGATATGCCAGCACCAAGCTTGGCCATGCACTCCATGGGCTTTCGCCAGTGGTCCCTGAGATGCCTGGCCAACTTAGGAGCTTCGATTCCTGGCCGATCTGGCTCTTGGATTCCAGTTTTGGTCCGATCCGCCGTGCGCCATTTAGATGTATATCGATCCAATATGAGGACTCGAATGGTGAACCTCTTGCCTTCGGCGAAAGCCAAAGCAAGTAAAACGAGGACGATGCCGCTGGTGGAAACTTGGCGGAAAGTGGCGAAGGAGCAGTGGGAGACTCCATGAGAGGCCAATGCTGGCTTCCCAAGAGTTTTCGGAGGTTGCCAGCTGTCGTCCGACCGTTTTCTCTGTCGTTTCCATGATTCGGGCTGTGAACAAGCGCTGCGCCGAACTCGGTCGTCCAACTCACGGACGGTCAGGCTCACTCCACGTTCTCAGACGGCCCAAAAGGCCCCTAAGGTCGTCCCTCCTCCTCCTCCTCCTCCTCCTCCTCCCTCCTCCTCGTCATCCTCGTCTTCCTCCTCCTCCTCCTCTTCCTCCTCCTCTTCCTCCTCCTCCTCCTCCTCCTGCTCCTCCTTCTCCTCATGCTTCTCCTATTCCCTCCTCCTCCTCCTCCTCCTTCTCATCCTCCCTCCTCCTCCTCCCTCCTCCTCCTCCTCCTCCTCCCTCCTCCTCCTCCTCTCCCTCTCCTTCCTCCTCCTCCTCCTCCTCCTATGCACTCGCTCCTTCCTCATCCTCCTCGCAGCTCCTCCCCCCTCCTCCCCGTCCCTCCTCCCTCTACCTCCTCCCCCTGCTCCCCCCTCGCCCCTCCGTCTTTCTCGCCCTCCCTCCTTTTTGTTCCTCCTCCTCCGCCTCCTCCTCCTCCTCCTCCACCTCCTCCTCCTCTCCCACCCCCCTCCTCCTCGCCCTCCTCCTCCTCGTTCCTCCCTCCTCCCCGCCCCCTCCTCGGCCGAGGTCCTGCTCGCCCCGGCGGTCGCCGCTGGGCGGGCACGGCTTCGCGTCGGCCTCGTGGTCACAGTCGCCGAGACGAGCCTCGGCCTCGGCCGAGGAAGGGGGGCGAGGGAGGGAGGGAGGGAGGGGGGAGGAGAGGGAGGGAGGGAGGGAGGGAGGGAATGGAATGGAGTGGGCTCCATCGCGGTGCGATACGAAAGGAAGGGAAACGAACCACGAGGCCTTCGCTCGGTTCGAAGCCTTCGAAGCCTGATCCTGGGGATATCTCCCAAGCTCGAAATTGGTGGGGTATCGTCTCCGAGCCGTGCTGAGAGGCTTGGAACACGGCTCAGCGAGACTACTGCTGAGCTTCTCACCTCCGAAGAAACCACAAGTGCTGCAAATCCATATTCGGTGGGCAGGGGCATACACAAGCTGATGGGACGGGTGAACCCAGCCTCCCCCTATATGAACCTGCTTCCCCCTCGGCAACTGAAACTTGTCGGACCCTACGGCAATCAACTCGAAACACGAAGAACGTAACCAAGCAGTGAGGGCCTCCTGGGACGACTGACCACGACACCGCAAACATCTCGTGCCTTTGCTGTCGAGGCAGTGCTGGGAGGCAAACAGTGCAATGGAGGAGGGAGCGGGAGGGGGAGGCGGCCTTGTCGTACAGGTACGGCTGGGGCTCGGGCGAGCTGTCATCGCCTCGAGCGTTGACCGTAGCAACCTCCGACGAACTAGCTGGCGTCCACCTCCGTTCTCATGACCCGTGACCGAATCTCTGGCGATAGCCGACATTTTTTCGCAGCAATGCTAGCGAACTCATCTGCAGTGTGATTTCCAAGAACCAAAAATTCAGGGAAGTCCGAGCCTGGGATCTGATCAGCTTCGATGTGGGATGGTACTTGAATGACACATACCTGCGACCGGTCGCGAAGCTGCATTTCCTGGCCCACGAGCTTCCAGATATTCGCATTGGCTCCCTGAGGAACCTTCCAGAATCCCTGATACCACTCGTCAGCTACTCCACTGTTGTCTGTAACATACACCAAGGGCCCTCGAGAGTGCCTGAGCCTGAGCGCCAGCAGTAAACCCCAGATCTCGCCCCTCGGCACAGACGGAATACCACCAGGCAGAGGACCAAAGATGGCAGACCCGACTCGGGGCCCCTCGAACTCGCTGATAGCCACTGCTGACACTCCGACACGCCGTAGCCGTCGGTCACGAGAATCTGCGCCTCCGCCGGCATCTCCAAACACCACTAGAGATTCGCCTGCGTGGCCGTCTCCGAGCGCGTGCTCGTCGAACGGCGCACCTAACGCTGAGAAAAACTCCCAGGCCTCATCGGCGCTGGGAGCTGGCACCTGGGTCCAAGAACTCGGAATGAGACCTCGAAACCAAAAACACGGTTCAGAATCTTGGCCCGACTGGGCCCTGGGGATCAAGTGGTCCGAATCAGTGTAGCTTTCGTGTCCTGAATTCCACGGGCACGTCCACCCCCTGTGGAGTGGTGTTTCACTACCCTGGCCACACCTGGGGCACGTATCGTCACTGATGGCACCAGTCTCGTCCTTCACCCTGGATAGAGGCCACGTCCCCCCGATGGCCACGCACAGGAGGGTCTCCGAGAGCTTGGTCCCATGCGGAACTCCACTAAGAACTTTAAGTAATTGCCTAAGCGATTCATTATCGACCCCGTCCTGTAAGCCTTCACCGCAAAAATGCTTGGATGCTTGGAGGGAGGGAGGGAGGGAGGGAGGGAGGGAGGGAGGAGGGG
>CAUYUJ010011184.1:0-2500 GCA_963575745.1 Prorocentrum cordatum
TTCCCCCAACAGAAATTGGCAAGGGCCGCCGCGCGCGCGGCGGCCTTGCCCCTCGCGCGCTGTGCGCTTTCCCACGTAGAATGTGCCAGAACCGCCGCGCGCGCGGCGGCCTTTGCCCCTCGCGCGCTGTGCGCTTTCCCACGTAGAATGTGCCAGAACCGCCGCGCGCGCGGCGGCCTTGCCCCTCGCGCACTATGCGCTTTCCCACGCAGAATGGGCCAGGGCCGCTGCGCGCGGCGGCCTTGCCCCTCGCGCACAGTGCGTTTTCCCACGCAGAATGGGCCAGGGCCGCCGCGCGCGCGGCGGACTTGCCCCTCGCGCACTGTGCGTTATCCCACGCAGAATGGGCCAGGGCCGCCGCGCGCGCGGCGGCCTTGCCCCTCGCGCAATTTGCGTTTTCCCGCGCAGAATGGGCCAGGGCCGCCGCGCGCGGCGGCCTTGACCCTCGCGCATTGTGCAAATTCCACGCAGAATGGGCGGCGGCATTGCCTTTCGCGAAAGTTGCGTTTTCCCGCGCAGAATGGGCCAGGGCCACCGCGCGCACGGCGGCCTTGCCCTCGCGCATCGTCTATCTTCCAACGAAGAACGGGCCTGGGCCGCCGCGCGCGCGGCGGCTTTGCCCCTTCGCGCGCTGTGCGTTTTCCCACGCAGAATGGGCCTGGGCCGCCGTGCGGCGGCTTTTCCCTCGCGAATTGTGTATTTTCCAACGCAGAATGGCCCAAGCCCGCCGCGCGCGCGGCGGCCTTGCCCTCGCGCAGGGCGCATTCTCCCGCGCAGAGCGGGCCAAGGCCGCCGCGCGCGCGCGCAGCGGCCTTGCCCCTTCGCGCACTGTGCGTTTTCCAACGCAGAATGGGCCTGGGCCGCCGCTCGCGCTGCGGCCTTGCCATCGCGCTGTGTGCCTTTCCCCACGCAGAGTGGGCCAAGGCCGCCGCGCGCGGCGGCCTTGCCGCTAGGCGGCGGCATTGCCCCTCGCGCACTGTGCATTCGCCAACGCAGAATGGGCTTGGGCCGCCGCGCGCGGTGGCGGCCTTGCCCCTCGCGCATTGTGCGTTTTCCAACGCAGAATGGGCCAGGGCCGCCGCGCGCGCGGCGGCCTTGCCCCTCGCGCGCTGCGCGTTCTCCCGCGCAGAAGGGGCTGGGCCGCCGCGCGCGGGCGGCCTTGCCCTCACGCGGCGCGCACTTTCCCACGCAGAATCGGCCCTCCCCGCCGCGCGCGCGGCGGCCTTGCCCCTCGCGCACTGCGCGTTCTTCCACGCAGAATTGGCCAGGGCCGCCGTGCACGCGGCGGCCTTGCCCTCGCGCATAATGTGTTTTCCAACGTAGAATATGCATTTTCCAACGCAGAATGAGGCAGGGCCGCCGTTCGGCGGCCTCGCCCCTCGCGCACTGTGCGTTTTCCCAGGCAGAGTAGGCCTGGGCCGCCGCGCGCGCACTGCGCATTTTCCCACGCAGAATGGCCCAGGGCCGCCGCGCGCGCGGCGGCCTTGCCCCTCGCGCACTGTGCGTTTTCCCGCCGCGCGCGGGGTGGCCTTGCTTTCGCGCATGGTGCATTTCCCACGCAGAATGTGCCAGGGCTGCCGCGCGCGCGGCTGCCTTGCGCTCGTTCATGGAGCATTTTCCCACACAGAATGGGCCAGGGCCGCCGCGCGCGCGGCGGCCTTGCCCCTCGCGCACTGTGCGTTTCCCACGCAGACTGGGCCTGGGCCGTCGCGCGCGCGGCGGCCTTGCCCATCGCGCACTGTGCGTTACTCCGCGCAGAATTGGGCCAGGGCCGCCGCGCGCGCGGCGGCCTTGCCCCTCGCTCACTGTGCGTTCTCCCGCGCAGAATGGGCCTGGGCCGCCGCGCGCGCGGCGACCTTGCCCTCACGGATTGCGCATTTTCCGTAACAGAATGGGCCTGGGCCGCCGCGCGCGCGACGGCCTTGCCCCTCGCGCGCTGTGCAGTAACCCGCGCAGAATTGCCCAGGGCCGCCGCGCGCGCGGCGGCCTTGCCCCTCGCGCACTGTGAGCTTTCCCGCGCAGAATTGGCCAAGTGCGCGTTTCTGACCAGGTGGCGACGCTGAGCTGATCCCACCTCGAGGAGCAATGGGCTGCGGCGTTCCTGACCCTCGGGCCTCATATGACGCGCCATCGTTCCAGGCGCGCGTCCCGTCCCTGACCAAGTGGCGACGACGAGCTGAATGCGCCTCCAAGGGCAGGGGGCTGCAGCGTTCCCGACCCCCGGGCCTCGGTCGAATGGGCGCCATGCCGCGCCCGCGCCCCTGACCAGGTGGCGACGCTGAGCCAAGACCGCCTCGAGGAGCAATGGACTGCAGCGTTCCTGACCCTCGAGCCCCATCATGATGCGCCATCGTTCCTGACGCACGCCCCTGACCATGCGGCGACGTCGCGCTGAAACCACTCCGAGGGCAGTGAGCTGCAGCGCCCCTGACCCTCGAGCCTCCGTCGGCACGGGGGCCACGCCAAATGCGCGTTCCTGACTAGGTGGCGACGCTGAGGC
>CAUYUJ010011184.1:7500-24330 GCA_963575745.1 Prorocentrum cordatum
TGCAGCATGACAGTGTGAGAAGGCAGAGGTAATTTGTGAGAAGAGAACAACAATGCCAATCGTAGGGCTGCGACCCAGGTTTTGTAGGAGAACCCCAAGCATGCAAGATATGGAATGCCACCATCGTGTCGACGAGCCACGAGGGAAAGGAGGATAGTTGGATTGCAGGTCAATGGTCTGCCTTGACGGTCTGACTGCTGGCGTGCCTGCTTCTACCATGTCAGGTGGGGTCCAGCTGCAGTAATTGGACGGGGTGAAAGACTGGTTGTGAATGCTGTGGTAGGCTGCAGTACTTCCCAGACTGGTTGAGGTCGGTCGACATGTTGTTTAAGAAGACTGACCCGTGTTGGTAATCGTCGGCTTGGGTTTGGGAGTAGCCTTGTGTAGCGTCATCATGTGCTTGGGCGGCGACTCCCTCAATAGCGCTCCAGGCGCGTGTTCGCGTAGGCTGTCGAGGTAGCTCTTGTAGCGGCTCTGGTACGTGCGCAGCCCGGCGATGTAGTCCTGGCGCGTAGGGCCACCAACCTTGTTGAGGAAGATGATGCGTCGGTTGAAGATGTGGATCTGGTGCTCCCCGCGTCGTGCTGCTTCGTGGCGTGTTGCGATTGCGTGCGCTGCGATCGTCGGGAAGTAGGTGTGTCGCGTCGGCAGTGTTTGCGGTATTAGCTGGCGCAATGGAGTATACTGTATCACTTTCTCGGCGTTGATGTCCTCGTCTGGTGGGTAGATGATAGGTATGTTGAGTGCAAGTGGTGGTGGGTGCACCGTTATGAGTAGGTGTGACGGTGGCCATTAAATCACGGAGGTGAACGTGGACGGGTGCGTCTTTGGTGATACTGTTGTGCTGTTGGTCTTGGGCGTGGTCGGTGGCTGTTGTGCTGTCTGGTTGGCCTGTTCAATCAGGTGCGCAGGTGATGGTTTGTAGGGTCTCTGTTGCGTCCCAGTCGTTGTTGTCGTGGTCGTTTTGCTGATGTGTATGTTCGGAATGGGTGTCCTTGGGGTCGCATCCTGTTTTGGTTGTGTGTTTGTTGATCTGCTTTGTGGCCACTGGTGGTGTCGGTCCACTGTGCTTGTTGGGCTGCTGTGTACGTTGGAGCCGTTGTTGTGTGTGGCATCGGTTGTGTTGGGTGGGCTCGACGGGGTGTCGGTTGCTTTCCATGATGGCGGTAGAGTGGGCGCGAATGGTTTGGGAGTGGTGGGCTGTGATGCTGGTGGTGGTGGTTTGGTTGGGATTTGCCGCGTCTATTGTAGGGTGTTGGTGTTGGTTTCTCTGTCGGTGGAGCTGTCGCTGTCGTCGTGCTTGTTGGTGGTTTGTCGCCTTGGGTCAATCGGGTTGTAGATGCGTTGTGGCAGGTAGGCTGTGTCGCCTATGCATACTGCTCAGTCGTACTTCGTGGCATGCGTTAAGCCATTGGATACCTTCTTGTATGGCAGCAATATTGACGTTGTCGAGCGGTATGTGTCCTCCTGCGATCAGCGCGATGAGATGCTTGTAGGTCGTGACGACTTGTAGTCCTCCTCCTCCTCCTCCTCCTTCTCCTCCTCCTCCTCCTCCTCCTCCTGTCCCTCCCCCTCCTCCTCCGCCGACTCCTCGCCCTCCTCCTCCTCCTCCTTCTCCTCCTCCTCCGCCGCCTCCTCGCCCTCTTTTCCCCGCTGGGCCTCTGGTCGCAACTGCGGGGCGCACTGTGAGGCCCTGGCCTCCGCCGACATGTCTCTGCACTCCGCGGCCCCCCAAAGGTCGCGACCGCTTCAAAGGGGCCAATCTTTCTGATGGCCCCAGGGCCTGTTAACGGACCCTGAGGAAGGAGGGCGGGGAGGGGAGGACGGAGGAGGAGGAGGAAGAGGAGGAGGAGGAGGAGGAGGAGGAGGAGGAGGAGAAGGGGGAGGAGAAAGGAGGAGGAGGATGAGGAGGAGGAGGTGGAGGAGGAATGTCGCGCGCGCGGCGGAAACTGGCAGAGGAGGAGGAGGAGGTGGAGGAGGAGGAGGAGGAGGAATGGCGCGCGCGCGCGGCGGAAACTGGAGGAGGAGGAGGTGTAGGAGAAGAGGGGGCGCGCGCCCAAGGCCCCGCGCAGAGGCCGAAGTCGAGGAAACGTGGGGATCCGACGTTGAAGCAAGATCCAACGTCGCGAAACAGCAGGAATCTAGCCGCACCACCCTTCTGCCGCACTTTCTAAGCCAGATCGACCTGGCATGGTCCCGGGGCCCGAAGCCAGGCGAAAGCGCCCAGCGTGGCCAAAGTTGCGAGGCGAGGCGAGGCGAGGCGACGGCCAGTTCGCACAGACGGGCGGCCGCGCGAGGGGCTGGGAGGTGGCGCCAGGGCGCCGCGGATTCTGGCATTCGAAAGGAGGAGGGGGAGGAGGAGGAGGAGGAGGAGGAGGAGGAGGAGGAGGAGGAGGAGAAGGGCCAGAGGCCTCTTGGAGGCGTCTCGGGGGACTCATGGCGGTCCTGGGGGGTCTCTTCGGACGTCCTGGGGGGATGCTTGGGGCGCCACCGCGGTCAGATTCGTGATTCTGGTATACTTCCACACGTCGTGCGGACGAGCTCTGTCATACCGATAGGACCACCCTACGGGTGATAAGGAGGTTTGGGGGGGAAGGAGGGAGGCGGTCGATTTGCGATGGCTGTGGGTTCTGTGGTGGTTTCTTGAACTTTCCGATTGTCGCGCACATCTGCCCCTCTATCCATCGACCCATCTGTCTAGCATTCTCTCTAGCGCAACCATATCTATATATGATTATATACATGTTTATATATGCTTATTATTGTTTTATATGTATACAAGTATATATCGCCGGTGTACTGATCCAACAAGAGTTGCATGTTTATGTATACGTATACATGTATATGCCAAGCTGCCTATACATAGCCTATATGTGTATAGCAACTTCGATATATATATATATGCATGTATATGCCAAACTGATTGTGTATAGCAATTTCGATCTCTCTCTGTATATATAGATCCATATATCAATTGAAGTATATACCTATCTATCTAACTGTCCACCTATCTAACTATGTATAGTGTGTTTGGCGCGCGCAGCGCGCGACGAGCTTTTGCCGTACTCTCGATTCGCATGCGTTTCGCGCCAATCCCAGGGCAGTATCGGGACAACCATATCTGTGTATACTACACATGGACCGATCTCTCTATCTCTACAACGTTTATATACCTACCTATCCATCCATCAACCATCAGGACAACCGTCAAGACAACCATCGGGACAACCATCGGGACAAACACCTGGACGACCATCGGGACAAACATCGGGAAAACCATCGGGACAACAATCGGGACAACCATCAGGACAACCATCGGGACAACCATCGGGAAAACCATCGGGACAAGCATCGGGAAAACCATCGGGACAAGCATCGGGACAAGCATCGGGACAAACATCGGGAAACGCATCGGGACAACCATCGGGACAACCATCAGGACAGCCATCGGGAAAACCATCGGAACAACCATCGGGACAACCACCGGGACAGACTTTACCTATATATCAACCATCGGGACAACCATCGGGACCACCATCGGGACAACCACAACCATCGGGACAACCGCCGGGACAACTGGGGGCCACGCCCGGCGCTCGGGGGGCGGCCGTTTTGGCAATCTATGGCTTCTACTAAGGGTGGAACTCGCGCAGCTTCGCCTCGCCCGCACGCACGACACGAACCGAAACCGAAACCGATTTCCTGGTTGGGGTCGCTTCCGTTCCACCCCCCCAAGCTACGATATCGTCAGTCCACCTCTTCTGGGGTCGGTGTGGCAGTTATCCGCTTGGCGCGTACATTGATATTGAGTTGGTTCCCGGGGTGAGCTTTCTCTAGAAGAAAACAGAACGCCATAAACATAAACGATTCGAGGATCGTTTGGGCACCCTGCGTTTTAAAGGAACAACTGCATGGCGTTTGTCACCTCCCTGTCCACCTCATTATTCCTCCGCCCCCTCCTTCTCCCCCTACTTCTCCTCCTTTCAACGTTTTTGAAGCTTGTATCTCCCTCTCTCTGTCTCTGTCTCTCTCTCCTTCTCTCTTTCTTTGGGGATCGTTCGGATTGCACTGTTTCTCCCCAAGGCCCAGCCCCAACCCTGGGGGGTTTCTGCAGGCCTCCTCCTCCTCCTCCTCCTTCGCGTGGGGGGTGTGGCCCTGGGGCAAAAGTCCAATGACAAAAAACAGGCCCCTGAATCCACTGGTCAAGTTTTCAATGTTTTTTTTCTGTTTTTGTTTTGCTTTTCGGGCGGGCCCGAAAAAAAAGAGAGACCCGTGGATTCAGTGGTCCGTTGATTAATGCCCGAGAAGCACTGTGATAAGGATCTGTATTACAAAGTCCTTAGCGGGGGAACTTTTTTCATTGAGGAACCCGTAATCTGGAATATGTATCAGAAAGAGGTCATGAGAAAATCTTCACGGAGTAAATGTTAAGAAAGGGTCTTTGTTGAAGGAATCCTTTTTTACGAGGAATCTTTACTCATGAATCCTTAGTGGGGAACCTTGGCTAAGGGACCCGGAACAAGGAATATGCACAAAGGATTCTTAATAAGGGATATCTAGTGCGGAACTCTTTCTACGAAGGAATATTTACCAACAAATTTACAATATCGGACCATTTACTAAGGGACACATTAATCACGATTCGGTACCAAGGAACCCGTAATATGGCAGATTTACTAAGGGACCCTTAATACGAAATCTGTGCAGAAATAATCTGGAATATGGAATATTTACGAAGGAATGCTGAAGAAGAAACCGTTTCAAAGGAATCCTTCTGTACTAAAGAATCTTCAAGCAGGAATATGCACAAAGGAATCTTTAACTAAGGCATCTTTACTCACGGATCCTTATTGAGGAGGTTTCCTTTCGAATCCTCACTGAAGAAACTTTCCTAATCCTCAGTGGGGAATGTGCATTAAAGGAACACTGAATAAGGAACATGTGCAACGGAATCCAGAATGGGGAACCTTTTTACGATCTATCCTTCGTAAGGAACGTTGGGGAAAGGATCTATTAATAAGGGGCCTGTAGTGAGGAACCCTCAATCAGGAACCTTTTATTCAATAGTCCTGAATAGGGAAGATGTGCAAAACTGTATTTTTGTTAAATGTTACGTTAAAAGGAACCCTCATTGCGGAATCTCTGCGAATAACTCCTAGTTAAGAAATTGTTTACTAAGTAACCCCAACTTAAAGAATTCCCGGATGCGTCCACACTAAAGCATGATTATTGAAATGTTCCTGATCAGAGACCTTTCCGAAGAAAGTTCTTAACGAGGGATATGTATGAAGGAGTCCTCACAGAGGAATCTGTGCTAAGGACTCGCCAAAGCAGGACTTTACTAAGGAACCCCGAATCAGGAATCTAGACTGAGAAATCCGTAGTAAGGAACCTATCTTGAAGGGGTGCTTAATCAGGAACCTTTACTCAGGAATCCTTAAGAAGGAATCTGTATGAAGGAATACTTTACAAGGACTATGTACCAAGGAATCCTTACTGAGGGACCTTGACTAAGGGATCCTTCCGAAGGAATCTTTCCAGAAGAAACCTTCATGAGGAATCTGTACTAAGGAGTCCTCCTTAACGAACATTTACTAAGGAATCCATAGTAAGGAGTCTTTACTGCGGATTTCCTGGCACTGTCAGCCTCCACAGGAGGCTGTGCCGTGGGGGAAAGGTCACAGGACAAAAAAACTGACCCATGAATACATTGATCTCTTTTTCTTGTTTGCTTTTTATTTTTCTCTCGGGCCCGCCCGAAAAAAAAAACTGGGACATTATATTCAGGGGTCCTTTCTGTTTTCCTGGGGCCTTCCCCCCAGGGCCACACCCCCCACGCGAAGGAGGAGGAGGAGGTGCTGGGTGAAAGAGGAGGAGGAGGTCCTGCAAACGCCCACGCAGCTGGGGCTAGGCCCTGGGGAGAAATAGTGAAACAGAGAGAGAGAGAGAGGGAATGGAAAGAAAGAGAGAGAGAGAGAGAGAAAAACAAACAAAAAAGAATCATAAGATATGCAAACTGTAAAAACGTTGCAATGAGGAGGAGGAGGAGGAGGAGGAGGAGGAGGAGGAGGAGGAGGAGGAGGAGGAGGAGGAGGAGGTGAAAGACGCCATGTAGTTTTTCCTTAAAAACGCAGGGGTGGCCCAAACGGTCGTCAAGCCCTATCAACTTTCGGCTTTCCGCGCGGATTTCTTGGATCTACGCTGGACCCCCCTCCCTGGCGCGCGGAGCGCGCCAGGGGCGGCGCCGGAGGCGCCGCCGGCGGGGGGGCCCAGCGCGGATCCAAGAAATCTGCGCGGAGCGCCAAAAATCTATGTTTATGGCGTTTTTTCTTCGGTAGCGCTCTGGCTCCCAGGGAAAGCTTTCTCAGGTTAGGCCGGACTCGAAGAACCGCACAAACAAAGAAAATCCAATCGTCGGACGTCTGGGGAGGTCCCTCTGTGCCAGTGTGCGGGGTCGTCGCCGTCGGCTGCGTGCGCGAGGCCGCCCTGACGTCCTGGGCGTGGCGTGTGCGGTGGCAGCCGCGGGGGCTATGCGCTGCAGGTGGACATGAATGGGCCGGACACACGACTAAGCAGACACAGACCCCAGGATTCCCAATCCTTTCTTATATGTTCTGCATGTCCGTCTTCTCCCCCACTTCCCATAACTCCTTGTATTTTCCTAGGGATCGACGATAAATTATGTCTGTGCGTTTTCTTCCCATCCTGAGGAAAACAAGAAACGGGGCGGGGCCCTGGAGGCCTTAAGTGACTGCCTACAAGACCACCCCGATCGAACCCGAGGACCCAACTTTCGGGTTGGGGGGGGGGGGGTACGGGTTCCACACGTGTGTTTCTCAGTGCTGTTCGACGCCCCCCCCACTGGGAATGGAGCCTCCTCCCTCCTCCCTCCTCCCTCTCGGGTTGGGGAGGGGTGGTGGTGGGCGGTGATTGAGATCTCGCGATGCCCTGTCTGTGGGCAGAAGAATGGGACAGGACAGGACACAACATCGAATTGGGTTCGGGCCCCCCGAGGGCTGAATGGTCAGCGCCAAGGCACTCCAAACTCCTCGTGGTCGCGCTGGCAGGAAGTATCATCGAGCTCGTGCCAGGATGTCGCGTCTGCCTCGCAGTGTCAGTTTCTTAATGAAGCATCAAGCTCTTCCCCACGCAAAGGAGAAACACAATCACCGATCCGTTTTCAGATCTCAGATATCCAACGTATTTGTAACAAGCAGGACGAATGTATTTCGTCGTTTTCGGCTTCTGGGGGCCCTCGACAACAGAAATACTCCCGACGAAAATCGGTCCTGGGGACAGAATCCGAACTTCTGAGGACTCCGAATGGCCAAACATCAAACGTTGGGTCTCTGAGTATGGGGGCAGCAGACCACCCTGATTCTTAGCACCCCTACAAGCGACACCCTGTAGCAAACGCGCCCCAGGAGGGGATCGAGCTGGGCAGGGCTGCCTGGTCAACGCAAAGGACTGCTTACAGAAAGCGCCCGTGGTGAGGGTCGGAGTGGCTTTCCCCCCTTGACCCTGGGGGCTGAATTTTTGTTTTGTTTGCTATGTCGGGTTTTCCGCACGTCTTACCTCGTCTCTTGCGCTTTTCGCCAGTAGTCGCAGACTGCACCGAGTGAGAAGTGTGGGGCATTGCTCACCGTCGATTCGCGTCATCTCCTCTGCCCTCATTCCCCCTCTCCAACATATTTGCGCGAAGAGAAACAAAAGACTGGGGGCTGAACTGCTGACGCTCTCAGTGGAATCTGCCAGGAAACCGTTGCGGCGTTCGCCGTGGTGAGGAAAGGGGGCACGGCCAGGGGGTCGCTCGGGCGGGCCCGGGCGCGGCGGGGCGGCGGTCAGGAAGACCGCTCCTGCGCCAGACGGCACCCCGGGCTGGCGAGTGCGGAGGAGCGCCAGAGAGGGTGGAGGATCGTCGGGCTGAGCTCGGATCGGAGGGAGCGGGGCAGGAGGAGGGGAGAGTCAGGAGGACCGCTCCTGCGCCAAGCGGCACCGGGGGCTGGCGAGTGTGGAGGAGCGCCAGAGAGGGTGGAGAATCGTCGGAATGAGCTCGGATCGGAGGGAACGAGGTAGGATGAGGGGAGAGATCGGCGGCGGGCTGAGCCAGCAAGCGCGAGGTCGTATTTTTCTCCGTGGCGACGGGGCGTCCCGTTCACAGCGGCCTGTCGTCTCTGCTGCTCGGTGTGTTAGGGATAGGAGTATCGAAGCCCAAGACGAATCGAGCCCTCGCCTCCTCCTCCTCCTCCTCCTACTCCTCCTCCTCCTCCTCCTCCTCCTCCTCCTCCTCCTCCTCCTCCTCCTCCTCCTCCTCCTCCTCCTCCCCCTCCCCCCCCCTCCCTCCTCCTCCCTCCCTCCCCTCCCTCCCTCCCTCCTCCTCCTCCTCCTCCTCATCCTCCTCCTCCTCCTCCTACTCCTCCCCCTGAGCCCTCGCCTCCTCCTCCTCCTTCTCCTCCTCCTCCTTCTCCTCCTCCTCATTCTCCTCCTCCTCGCCCTCCTCCACTAACTTCCCGTCATTTGCTCACCATGTTTCTCCAGGGCCTCCCTCCCCCGACTCCTCCGATGCCTTCTCCTCCTCTCGTCGCGTCATCTTCACCTCGCTGCACCTGCGCAGCAGCTCGTCGAACCAGATCCAGCCTTGATGGCCGCGGGGCCCCGGAGGGGCTCCAGAGGCCGAGAGCGAGAGCGGGGACGGACAACGATCAACACACTCACACACAAAACACATCAAACAACACACACCACATAACACACAACTCACAACACACACACAACACACACACACTCGCAAGCGCACGCGCACGCGCATACTCACACGCACACGCACACACACACAAGAACCCACACTCGCACACACACACACACACACACGCACACACACACACACACCACACACACACACACGCACACGCACACGCACACACACGCACACACACACACGCACACACACACACACGCACACGCACACACACGCACACACACACACGCACACCCACACTCGCACAAACACACACACAAACACACAAACTAACACGCAGACCCACACCGCACAAAACACAACTCACAAACACACCTCGCACACACACACACTCACACACACACACACACCACGCACACCCACACTCGCACAAACACACACACAAACACACGCTCGCACATTCACAACACCAACCAACGCACACCCACACTCGCACAAACCACAACACACAAACACACAGACGATCTCGCACACACACACACACACACAAGACGCAACAACCCACCCTCCGCACAACACACACACACACACGCTCCCACCAACACACACGACACACCACGCCACAGCGCAACACACACATCACACACACACATAACGAAACACACGCACAACAACAAAGCACTCACAAAAACACACCCACGCACAGTCCCCACACTCGCACATGACACACATACACACAAACACGCGCTACGCACACACACCACACAACACACACACACAATCACACACCCACCACACACACGCACACACCACACTAAATCTCGCACAAACACACACACTACACAAACACACGCTCGCACATTCACACACACACATAAGAACCACAACCACACTCGGCAACAAAACACACACAAACACACCGCACGCACTACAATCTCACACAACACACCACTACCCACACTTCGCACAAACACAAAAAACGCTAACAACAAACAAAATACGCATCCGCAACCCCCACACACACACACGCACCCACCACACACGCCACAAACACACACAAAACACACAAAACACAACTCTGTCGCACACACACACACACTCGCAAACGCACCACGCACACACACGCACACCACACACGCACACCCACACTCGCACAAACACACCACACAACACACACAAACGCTCTGACACACACACACATAACACACACACACACACAAAACACAACACGCACCACGCACACACGCACACACACACGCACACACACACACACGCACTACCCACACTCGCACAAACACACACCCACAAACACTTACACACAACGCTCGCACACACACACAATCACACACACACACGCACACGCACACGCACACACACGCACACACACACACGCACACCCACACTCGCACAAACACACACACAAACACACGTTCGCACACACACACAATCACACACACACACACCCACACTCGCACAAACACACACACACACAAAACACACGCTCCACACAACACCACACACACCACACAAATCACACGCACAACGCAACCACCCGAGCGCCAACACACACACAACACGCACACCCACACTGCCCCAACACAACACACAAACACACGCTCGCACACACACACAATCACACACACACACACACGCACACGCACACGCACACACACGCACACACACACACACACACACGCACACACACGCACACCCACACTCGCACAAACACACACACACACAAACACACGCTCGCACACACACACACACACAATCACACACACACACACCCACACTCGCACAAACACACACACACACAAACACACGCTCGCACATTCACACACACACACAGTCGGTGATCTGGGGGCGGGCGCAGGCGGCCCGCGGGGCGCGCCTCCCGCGAGGCTCTGCCGCAGGGCGCGCTGCGCCTGCTGGAAGTGCGCCGCCTCGCGCTGCGCGAGCGCGGCCTCCCCGGGGCTCGGCTGGCGCGGCTGCGGGCGGGCGGGGAGCGGCTGGCAGGTCTCCTCGCGGGCGGCGCGGGGCTGCGGCGGGCGGCGGCGGGCGGCGGCGGCGACGGCCGTGGCGCGGAGAGCGGCGGCGGCGGCGGGCCGGGGAGCGGCTGGGGCGCGCGGGGGGAGAAGGGGGAGGAGGCGGAGGAGGGCGCGCGAAATTCGAGGTTGCGCCACGTTGTCCCTCAATAGCGAGGGCGGGAAGGTTTCGGACAAAGGGTCAAGAAGGACCACACAGAAGTCCAACATAAAGGGACGGGAAAAGGTGGGAGACCAGACTCCCGGAATCGCCGTTTCGCCTGGGACGCCCTCACGACTTGGGACTACAAGAGAGGGGGGACGGAGAGCGGTAGGAGACCGGACTCCCGGAATCGCCGTTTGGCCGGAGACATCCCCACAATAGAAAGCCACAGAGGCCGTTTCCCCGAAACCTCCTCACAACGTATGACCCCAGGTGTCGTCTCACCTTTTTTAAACAGCAGGGGCCGTTTCGTTTAAGACTTTCCTACGACTTTGAAGCCACGGAAACCGTTTCGCTTAAACCATCGTCACCTTTTAAGACCTTTTACGACCAGAGTACCCGTTCCACCTGAGATTCCCTCACGACTTTGGACCCCAGACGCTGTTTCGCTTTAGACTTTCTTCTTGCGATCTGCGACAGCAGAAACCCGTTGCGCCCGAGACTTCCTCACCATCTATGATAAGCGAAGCGGCTCGCCTGAGACTCCGATGCAATTTAACAGCAAGTCAGCCATGTTAGATACCCCCCTGGCAGTCCTGGGCACCCAAAAACAAATTGTTCAAGCTCGAGACACCCATCTCCCCGTCCAAGCGCAGGTTTCGACGAAGACCCGCGGGTGAACGCAGTGGCGGAGGAGGCAGACGAGAAGACCACGGTGCTGGACAGCTTGTGGCGGCCACGAGTTATGGCAATCTTCTCTGATATCGACGTTGAACTGCCATTCGAGAATTCTTCAACGTTGCACGGCCATCAACGTCTCATCTCCACATCATCATCACGCGCCCTGTGGCACTCCACAGCTCGCTACGGCAGCGTGCTTCACACGCCTTTGTTGTAAACTGTGGCATGCCATGTTGCGCCTGAACCACCGTCTGTTGCGACCCAGCATCACCATCACCATCACCATCATGATCATCATCATCAACATCATAAGCATAAACAGCATCAGCAACATCATCATCAACATCATCAGCATAATCATCATCATCATGGTCATCATCAGCATCATTACCATCAAGCATCATCGCCATCATCCGCATCATCATCACCATAATCATCATCATTACCACCACCATCAACAACATCACCATAACCATCACAAGCATGACCATGATGAACACCTTTGCTGCTATCAAGGTCCGTTGCTGGGGTGCTCTGTGTCGCCCCATCTGGATCCGCTTCGCAACTATGGCCTGAGCGCGCGCCTGGACAAGTCCAGGGGTCACCCGTTGACGGGAGAGGGGGGATGATGATGATGATGATGATGATGATGATGATGATGATGATGATGATGCTGATGATGATGATGATGCTGATGATGATGCTGATGATGATAAAGAGAATGAAGAAGGTGATGATGATAATGATGATGATGCTGACGATGATGATGAAGAAGGTGATGGTGATGATGATGCTGATGATGATAATGATGATGAGGAGGAGGCGGAGGGCGGCTGGAGAAGGACCACGAGGAGGAGGTTGACAAGGAGGAGGAGGATAACTAAGTGGGAGGAGGAGGAGGAGGAGGAGGAGGAGGAGGAGGACGACGACGAGCAGGACGACGAGGAGGACGACGAGGAGGAGGGGGAGGGGGAGGCGCGCCGCCCCCGCCCCGAGGCTGTGCCGCGAGGCCCTCCGAGGCAAGCGGCAGGGGCAGGACGGCGGCTCAGAAGCGGGGGGGGGGGGGCTTTCGGCACCGCCAGGCTCCTCCCCGCACCGAAACGACGCAAGAGCGCGGGCAGTCTTCCGGTGCGGCAGACCCAGACCCCCTCGCGTTGTGAACAAATCACGACGGGAAGTTCTTCGCAATTTCTGGCCTCGGGGGGCCCTCGCCAGGCCTCGGGACCGTCAACAACGACTCGGGAGGAAAACCAAGTCCCGGGGAAGGGTTCCAGACCTCTGGAGGTCGACGTTGTGAACAAAAATCACGACGTCGGGGGTCTGGGGAGGGGGGGCGCGTGGGCTTAGGAGAGGACGGGCCTGCCCTTGACGGGGTACGGGAAGGCCCTGGCCTTGCTGCCCCACAGCTGCCACTTGTGCAGGCGGGTGTAGAGCCTGTGCCAGTCAACCTTCTCGAAGAACTCGTCAGGGTCGGACTGCTTGATTAGCGCCAGGGGCCGCTCCCCGAAGGGAGGGGACTTCTGGGTGTATAGGAACTGGCCGCCTGGGTTCTGTCCGGCGACAAGCCATGTCCAGCCCATGCCGTCGTCCTTCAGCATGTAGTTCTCGTTATCCTTGACGTTGGCCTTCAGGTTCTCGAACGCGGTCTCGTAGTCGGTGTCGCAGGGCTGCCCGTTCTCACCGGTGTACTGCACGTACGACGGCAAGAACCAGCCAGTCTTGGGGTTGCCAACCTTCGGCTTGTAGGGCGCGTAGAAGCTCTTCAGGACGAGGTCCCGAAGGAAGCCGTCGGGGCTCCCGCCCTCGCCCGTGAGCTGCTCCTGGTACCACTCCTCGAGGTTGTCCAGCTTGTCGCCGTCGAGGTCGAGGCCGATGTCCGGCATCGGCATCCGGGCGGTCTCTGGCTCCTCCTCGTCCAGGTCGCCCTCGTTGAACTGTTCGATGCCTCCGCGCCCCTTGAACGTGATCTTCACGGGCTCCGGGTCGATGGACCACCGGATCCTCGGCTTCACCCGCCTGGCGACCGCGTGCTCCAGGCCGGAGGAGCGCCAGGGCGCCGGCCGGGAGCCCCCGCCAACGAAGGCGTGGCTGGCCCGCAGGAGCGCCGCGGCGAGGGCCGCCGCGAGCAGCAGGGCGCTCAGCAGGCCCCGCCCTCGGCCCGCCCTCGCGGCGACTGCCGCCGCTGGCTGCGCCTGGGCCAGGCCGCCGGCCATGTCCTCGGGACGTCGCCCGCCAGGAGCGCGCGGTCTGCCCGGGCGCGCGCGGGGCTGGCTAGGGCCCGCGCTGGAGCCAAAATGGCTACGGAAGGGAGAGCAGCAGGAGGAGGAGGAGGAGGAGCAGGAGGAGGAGGAGGAGGAGAAGGAGGAGGAGGAGGAAGAGGGGGAGGAGGGGGAGGAGGAGTAGGATGAGGAGAAGGAGGAGGAGGAGGAGGAGGAGGAGGAGGGGGAAGAGGAGTAGGAGGAGGAGGAGGAGGAGGAGGAGGCCCCCGGAACCCTGAATTTTGTTCTTATCCCCCGGTGATTATTCTCGGGGGTCGGAGGTTGGGGGGTGAGATCGCAATGTAACGGAGTCCCCCCACCGGGAAATCGAGTTTCGAGTTCGTGCTCGTGCCGTGCGTGCGGGCGAGGCGAAGCTGCGTGGGCCAGCGAGAGGAATTCACTCTGCTGTCGCTAGGGGTCCACCAACACATATGTTTCCCCCCCCGGTGTTGTCAAGCGGTGGCCCGCATTGTCCCGTCGGTTGCCCGCCGGTTGCTCATCATGGTTGCTCATCATGGTTGCTCATCATTGTCCCGCCGGTTGCTCACCATGGTTGCTCATCATTGTCCCGCCGGTTGCTCATCATGGTTGCTCACCATGGTTGCTCATCATGGTTGCTCATCATTGTCCCGCCAGTTGCTCATCACGGTTGCTCATCATTGTCCCGCCGGTTGCTCAACACAGTTGTCGTCATGCGCCACCCCCCTCCCCCCACCCCCCCCACAACCTCCTTATCACCCGCAGGATGGTCGTATAGGTATTCGGTTATGTGGCCTTTCCTGGGGCACTTTCATAGGGCATTTGATTGCCCCCCATGTTCGTTACTTGGTGGCTCTTTTGTGGCAGTTAGTGGCGCCCTCGCTCATCTTCTTTCCCTCGCCTTATCATCATCGTCATCCTTCCGCCGCGCACGTCCCACGAGATCGGTCGATCGCGGCGGCCGCACGCGCATGCTTTCGCGCGGGGGGTGGGTGTCCTGGAAGGCATGATGTTTGGTTGCCAACAAATGTAGCCTGGCGAAAGACCCAACCATGCGCAGTTGTGAATACCGCAGTTGATATTATCTTCTTCGGTGGCGCTTCTTATGGGGCCACGAACCCTGTGAGGGGTGTGCCAAAATGGGTGCGGCGGAGGCATGCGGACGGTGGCACTCGGGCCTTCGGTGGAGCTCCCTATGGGGCCACGGAGCGTGTGAGGGGGGTGCCGAGATGGGTGTGGGGGTCGCATGCGGACGGTGGCACTGGGGCCTTCGGTGGAGTTCCTTATGGGGCCACGAAACGTGTGCCGAAATGATTGGGGGACGCATGTGGACGGGGGCAGTAGGACCATCGGTGGAGCTCCTTATGGGGGGCGGAGCGTGTGAGGGGTGTGCCGAAATGAGTGCGGGGGACGCATGTGGACGGTGGCAATAGGGCCTTCGATGGAGCTCCCTATGGGGCCACGAAACGTGTGAGGTGTGTGCCGATATGAGTGCGGGGGACGAATGTGGACGGTGTCACTGGGGCCGTCGGTGGAGCTTCCTATGGGGCCACGGAACGCGTGAGGGGTGTGCCGAAATTGGTGCGGGGGTCGCATGTGGATGGTGGCACTGGGGCCTTCAGTGGAGCCTTCTATGGGGCCACGAAACGTGTGAGGGGTGTGCCGAAATGAGTACGGGGGGACCATGTGGACGGTGGCAATGGGGCCTTCGGTGGAGCTCCCTAGGGGCCACGGAACGTGTGGGGGGGGTGTCGGAATGGGATTGGGGGACGCATATGGACGGTGGCACTGGGTGGTGGAGCTCCTTTTGGGGCCACGATGCGTGTGAGGGGTGTGCCGAAATGAGTGCGGGGACGCATGTGGACGGTGGCACTTGGGCCTTCGGTGGAGCTCTTTCTGGGACGACGGAACGTATGAGGGGTGCGCCGGAATAGGTGTGGGGGACGCATGTGGACGGTGGCATCGGGGCCTTCGGTGGAGCTCCCTATGGGGCCACGAAGCGTGTGATGGGTGTGCCGAAATGAGTGCGGGGGACGCATGTGGACGGTGGCAATAGGGCCTTCGGTGGAGCTCCTTGTGCGGCGACGGAACGTGTGAGGTGTGTGCCAAAATGGGTGCGGGGGACGCATGTGGACGGGACGGTGGCACTGGAGCCTTCGGTGGAGCTTCCTATGGGGCCACGAAACCTGTGAGGGGTGTGCCGACATGGGCGTCGATGATGGTGACGATAACGGCGATGATGATGGCGATGATGGTGATGGTGACGATGATGTTGATGATGCTGATGGTGATGATGGTGATGATGATGGTGATGATGAGAAGATGGAAGAGGAGAGGATGAAGGAAGGAAGGAGAACGCGGGGACCGTCTCTTCCAGGATGGCTAGGAAAACAAAAAAACACCTTCCAGAGTTTGAACGTCTTCGTCCTCAAGAGGCAGTTCTTGGCCACGGGACCGTCAACAAAAAATGAGGTCGAGATCCCAAGTGGCCCACGTCGCGAAAGTAATGCGGCGGAGGGAAAACATACCCTTACCGACGAGGGCGACGACGACCTCTGTGTTTCGAGGTGTTTGTTAGCGTTCCTGGAGATGCTCGTCGCCACCGCTGGTATCGGCACGACGAACTAGCCCCAAGACGGGTCCAGGGAAGTTCTCGAATCATTTTTTCGCCCAGGGAGGACGGCCAGCACAAAGTTCATGCCAGTTGTGTGAGAGGATCAGGATGCGATACATCGACACGTCATGGGGATTGCCGCTGCTCCTCCTCCTCCTCCTTCTCCTCCTCCTCCTCGTCTTCCTCCTCCTCCTTCTCTTCCTGCTGCTCCTCCTCCTCCTCCTCCTTGTCCTCCGCCGGCCTCGCCTCCTCCTCCTCTTCCCTCTCACTCCGCCTCGTCCTCCTCCTTATGATCATTGTATTTTTCTGGAGAGTCGCATGTACAGGAGAACGGATGTACGGTGTACGACTGTACGATGGACCTGGAGCAATAGCCGTAGTAGTCGTAGTAGTCGTAGAAGTCGTAGTAGTAA
>CAUYUJ010011185.1:0-17500 GCA_963575745.1 Prorocentrum cordatum
GCACAAACGCACACACGCACACACGCACACGCTCACACACACACGCACACACACGCACGGACACACGCACACACACACACACACACGCGCACTCACACACACACGCACTCACGCACGCGCGCACGCACGCGCACACGCGCACGCACACGCACACGCACACGCACACGCACACGCACACGCACACGCACACGCACACGCACACGCACACGCACACGCACACGCACACGCACACGCACACGCACACGCACACGCACACGCACACGCACACGCACTCGCACACGCACACGCACTCGCACACGCACACGCACACGCACACGCACACGCACACGCACACGCACACGCACACGCACACGCACACGCACACGCACACGCACACGCACACGCACACGCACACGCACACGCACACGCACACGCACACGCACACGCACACACACACACACACACACGCACACACACACACTCATGTATGCATGCATTTCTATCTATACAGACGTATATATAAGATAACCTGCCAGGAAATGCTCTTACGAATAACTACTCCTCCTGCTTTTCCTCCTCCCCCTCTTCCCCTCCCTCCGAGGTCTCACGGGGGTCCCCCTGGAGGCATCGGGAGATCCGTGGGCCGCCTCCGAAGCCCCCAAAAGATGGAGGCGCAGATGACCGCTCAAAACAAAATCGACGACCGATCGTCCCCCCGCAGACACGTTTTGTGTTGCCGTTCGATCCCTGGCCACAGAGGTCCCGACCGCTTCCCCAGGGGTGGGTTTCGGTCGGGCCTGTCCCCCTACAGGGGGATTTTGGACGAAAAATAAAGAACACCCAGAAATAGCCAAAAGATGCCCACAAATAATCAGAAATACTCAGAAATACTCAAAAAAGATGCCCCAAATACTCAAATTATAATCCCCAGACGATGTTTTGACTATTTTTGAATAGCCCCCCTGTAGAGGGACAGGCCCGACTTGAAGGGTAGGCGGTTCCTCCCGGATCCGTATGGTCGCCGGCCCCAGGGCCCGAACAAAAATGACCCTCGAGAGGGCCGACGTCGACGAGAAGCCGCTGGCCGAAAAAGCTCATCTCGTCGGAGCTCTGGATCCTCCCTCCTCAACTAGGGGGCCACATGCGAACCCTGCCCCTGACTGCCCCCCACGATTTCTGAGGGGGAGGGCGGGGTTCACTGCGCTCGGGAGCTCCCGAACGCAGGGGACCCCACCCTCCCCCTCAGAAGTCGTGGGGGGCAGGGGCAGGGTTCGCATGTGGCCCCCTATCCCTCCTCAACCTTCTCCCCGCTCCTGTTCCACTCGAGACCTCCTGGATGGGGTCCGAGTTGACGGGGTCGGAGGCTCCGGATCCTCCCTCCTCGACCTGTTCCCTGCTCCTGCTCCATGAGAGACCTCCTAGATGGGGTCCGAGTTGATGGGGTCGGAGGATCTGGATCCCCTGCTCCTGGTTCGAAAGCTGGGCGAGGGCTGCTAAAACCGTGGCTGCTAAAACGGCCCTCCCGGAGGGAGAAACCAGCTTCCCGGAATGGGGCGCGGCACGCGAAACAGTCAACGGGCTTCTTCCCGGAAGGACGAAGACAACTTCCCGGAGGTCGATTTTAGCAGCCACGGATTTAGCAGCCCTTGCCCGGCTTCCAACTGTTCCATTAGAGACCTCCTAGATGGGGTCCGAGTTGGTGGGGTCGGAGGATCGCGCCGCATCGCCGATGCATCGGCGACGCTGGCGATGCATCGGCGAGGCCAGGGTTGAGAACATCGGGCTCAACATTGAGCCGCATCCCAGATGCATCGACGATGCGGAGCGATTCTCCGACCCCATCTACTCGGACCCTTAGCCGCACCGATACGCAACACTCATCCCGCAGCTGGTTGACACCGAGCTCGACACGTAGCCCGAAAACGTGGGCCTGGCGCGATACGCTGGCCAAAACATGTGTTAACACGTTGAGCCCACACGCAGCGTGCTAAAACGGATGTGCTGAACTAGAATACGAAACAACGCCATAAGCATAAACTTTTGGCGCTCGGCGCTGATTTCTTGCATCCGCGCTGGACCCCCCATCCCTGGCGCGCGGAGCGCGCCAGGGGCGGCGCCGGAGGCGCCGCCGGGGAGGCCCAGCGCGGATCCAAGAAATCCGCGCGGAGCGTCAAACATTTCTGGTCATGGCGTCATGTTCTTCTTCGATGGACACGGTAAGTCGCGCTGCGTCTCAACACGCGCGTGCCAGGGCAGCCAAGCTCAAACAACCTAGACGCAGGCTCTCCGGAAAGGAGGAAGAGGAGGAGGAGGAGGAGGAGGAGGAGGAGGAGGAGGAGGAGGAGGTGGAGGGAGGAGGAGGAGGTGGACGGCTGGAGGATGAGATGAGAAGGAGGAGGAGGAGGAGGAGGGGGAGGGGAGGAGGAGGAGGAGGAGGAGGAGGAGGAGGAGGAGGAGGAGGAGGAGGAGAGGAGGGGAGGAGGAGGGGGACAGGAGGGGGAGGAGGAGGAGGAGGAGGTGGGGAAAGGTGTTGGAGGAGGAGGAGGAGGTGGAGGAGGAGGAGAGGACGGGAGGAGGAGGTAGGAGGAGGAGGAGAGGAGATGGAGGAGGAGGAGGAGGGGGAGGTGGAGGGAGGGAGGAGGAGGAGGAGGAGGAGGAGGATGGAGGAGGAGGAGGAGGAGGGGGAAGAGGAGGAGGAGGAGGTGAGAGGAGGAGGAAGAGGAGGAGGGGGGGAGGGGGAGGAGGTGAGGAGGGAGGAGGAGGAGGAGGGGGGAGGGGGAGGGGGGAGGGGGGAGGAGGAGGAGGAGGAGGAGGAGAGGAGGAGAGGGGAGGAGGAGGAGGGAGGAGGAGGAGGAGAGGGGGAGGATGGGGAGGCACATGAGGGGGAGCGCTCCCGGCACGCCCTGGGGCACCCCGCGCCCCAAGGCCTCGCTCACCCTGCATGGGCCGCGGCCCGCGGCCGGGAGGGGCGGCCAGGCACGTGTGGCCGGGCCGCTCGGCATGGCCTGGCCCTCTGGCTGCGCTCTGGCTTGGGGGCTAGGCGCGGCGGGGAGGAGGAGGAGGAGGAGGTGGAGGTGGGGGGGGAGGAGGAAGGAGAGGAGGAGGAGGGCGGAGGAGGAGGAGGAAGGAGGAGGAGGCGGTGGAGGAGAGGAGGAGGAGGGAGGCAGGAGGAGCGAGAGGAGGGTGGTGGGTGAGGAGGAGGAGGAGGATGAGGAGGGAGGAGGAGGAGTGAAGGGACGGAGGAGGAGGAGGAGGAGGAGGAGGAGGAGGAGGAGAATAGAGGAGGAGGAGGAGGAGGAGGAGGAGGAGGAGGGGGAGGAGGGGGGAAGGAGGAGGAGGAGGAGGAGGAGGAGGAGGAGGAGGAGGAGGAGGAGGAGGAGGAGGAGGAGGAGGAGGAGGAGGAGGAGGAGTTGCACCCGAGCGGCCCGAGCGACACTGGGAGGGGCATGGGACGCGCAAAGACATTAGGAGGCAACCACTGGGAGGTTTTCGTCGGAAAGATGAAGGAGGATTAAGCCCCTTTTGGGAGGCTGTTACGCCGGAGTGGGCCTCGGACTAAGCGGGATTAAGCCGAATTGAGCGGGATGCAGCGGGATTAAGCCGGATGAAGCAGGATTAAGTTGGATTAAGCCGAATTTCGGACCAGGGCGAAAACAGAATTTGACCTCCCAGGAGTTGCATCCGAGGACATGGGACGCGCAAAGAAATACTAGTACTACATGTCCTCCTTTGAGGCGCGCGTCCGACCCGAACAGATAGTATACCCATCTTGTAACATATCGTTTCCCGAGCGGTGTGGCCAGGAAGCGCCGGCCACGACGCATATACTAGGAGATTTCTCGGTGCGCGCGTCGCCCCTGAGGGGCTTGTCGCCCTAGCGCCGCGCGCATTCTTTATAGAAATGTGTAAGAATTCACGGGTCTTCCCATGTACCAGAAATTGTGCTTTGGAAGGATTCGCGATTATGGGGGCGCAACAGGACGGCGCTAAGGCGCGACGGGGAGAGAGGGGCAGGGGGCCCATGGAGATTAGGATAGGGGAACGAAGGATGACGCAGACAAGAACACTCGGAGGTCCGAGTTGTTATGTTTACCTCATTCTTCGTTCCCTCAAGGAGGCAACTCCTGGGAAGTCTTCGTCAGAACGGGTAATCATCAACTACAAGATTCGGTGATGAACGAGGCAATTGGGCCTGACTCGGCCGAATCAGGCCCAGGATGAAGCCAGACTCAGCGGGATTCAGCCGAGTTAAGCGGGGCCTCGGGTTGTGCACCGAGAGCCCCCCCCCAGGCAGTTTCTGCTGGGCTCAACAGGCCTCCCGAGAGGTCCAAGCTGGCCTCAACAGGCCCCCCGAGTTGTCCGAGGCGGTCTCAACACCTCAACCCTGGGGCGCGGAGCGCCCCAAGGGCTGCCGGGGGCGGTGCGGGGGGCTGCTGCGGCCAGCCGGGACTACCTGGGAGGCTGTCTGTGCGCAACCCGAGGCCTTACCAGAGGGGTCCACGGATATGCTCGCGTCGTGTGTCGTAACCAAAGGCCACGACGGGGAGGTTTTGCAATTTTCGGCAACCGGGGGCCCTTACTGGGCCCCGGGACCGCCAGGAAAACGGCTCGGGATGAATTCGCTGGCCCGGGAAAAAAGGGTTGGGACTTCTGGGGACCGCGTTTGGAAAAAATCAAGACATCGCCTGTCTGGATAGTGGTTTTCGTCTTCGCTTGTTCGCCCCATCCCCAGCCCCGTTGTGCGCATACCCTACGCCCTAGCAAGTTCACAATGCCTGTCCCTTGTCTCTCTGCAGCGCCTCATACCTGCTGCGCGCTACTCGTTGTTGCAATGTCTGCAAAATTGCCTTCGTCGGTCTCATGGATTGCCGCATTGATGCTAAACTGTCTTGCCGTGCTCACGCTCCAACTCTTACGCGTGAAACCGTGCAACGAAAACAACGACAAATTATCCAGGATAGAAGAACCGAGAACGGACGCATATTTTTGAAGTTTGTTGTTTTCATCGCTCTCTCTAGATGTGTATATTTCACTCCCACGCTGCTACTCATGCAGGCTTCATCGGCCTGTCTGACGCTGCAACAGTTTTAGCGCATAGCTGGTACCCGTCAGACGAGCCAGGCACTTGCCTAACAACATGATGTATTGATGTATTTCGGTTTCTTGGTTTGAAATCGTCAGTGCACTTTGGTTGGAAAGAGACAAGGGGAAGCAGGGCAGGAGGTGAAGAAGGAGAGGACTCTCTAACCCCGAAAGGCCTTGGAGAGACATCACGTGCGTGGCACGGCGATGCAGATGCGACCCGACATGCAATATCTCGCTTCGTGGAAGAGGCTCGCATCGGTTACAGCGTTGTGGCATCAACACGTGTGCCTGCATGCGCCCAATGCACAAACAAAGCTGCTGATGGCAGTGGCCGGACATACTACTCCTCTTCATTATGTCACCTCTTCCTCACCCGTTCCTGGCTCACGTTCCTCCTCATCCTCCTTCGGGTCCTCCTGCTCCTCCTCCTCCTCCTGCTCCTCCTCCTCCTCCTCCTCCTCCTCAACCTCCGCCTCCCTCTCCTCCTCATCTCCCCCGCTCCCTCTTCGATCATCACCAGCATCACCATCGCGCCCTCGCCGTTGCCATCACCACTGTCCCGACTGCTGCCGCGACCGTCGCCATCATCCTGAAGGGGCCCTGGGACACACAAATAAATGCACACAAATAAACAGACTCCCCATACTTTCCCTTATTTTCTGGGTTCTTGTCTCCCCGCCCCATTCTCATATTATTTTCCCATATTTTCTGGGAATCGACGAAAAATTGTGTCCTCGGGAGCGGCCAAGAGGGGGGTGTCCAAGAGGGGGGGGTGCAAATCATGACCGGCGGCATGTGCGCGGCCCAGCGGGGGGGGCATGGGACGTGATAAAACAAGAAGAGGCGCCCTGAAATCTGAGGACAAATCATGGCCCGCGCCATGAAATCCCCCCCCCCTAGTCATCACCCCCCTCTTTTCCGCCCCCGATGTCCGTGTGTTTTTTCCGTCCTTTTCTTTTCTTGCGCAGGCTGCCGAGCGCACGCGCTCGTAGCGTCAGTTTTTTCCCTCCTTTTCTTGCGCAGGCTGCCGAGCGCACACGCTCGTAGCGTCAATTGTTTTTTTTTGTGTTTTCCCTCCTGATCCTCCTCCCGCTCCTGCCGCTCCGCGGCAGCGCGCGCGCGCGGCGCCGCGAGGCTCGGCGGACGAGGGCCTCTCCCGTGCGCCGCGGCCGGCGCGACGAGGCCGCGGCCGAGGCCCCCGCGCCTCCGGGGCGGCGGCGCGGAGCGCCCCGGGTCCTGGCTCGGGGCGGGGAGGGGAGGGCGGGAAGAAGGGAGAGAGAGGGAGCGCGAGAGAGAGAGAGAGAATGAGAGAGCACGAGGGAGGGGGAGAGACATAGAGCAAACATGTCCTCCTGTCACGCCTCCCCCCTCTGTGTTGTGTAATGTGTGTGTGTGAGAGAGAGAGAGAGTAGCTAGGCCTCCCACCCTTTTCCTCCTAGGAGCTCCTCACTGAAAGGACTCCGAAACCGGTCTTAGGGTATCCATCCTACAGAAACCCTTACCGAGGGGATCCTCTGTAAGGCGAGCGCACAGTGAGAGAGAGAGAGGGATAGAGAGAGAGAGAGAGAGTGAGAGAGAGAGGGATAGAGAGAGAGAGAGAGCGAGGGACCCCCGCCCCCGAGCATGGTCATCGAAAGTCAAATCCAACTCTTCTTGGCAATGGGCTGGAACGTCAAGGATCATGCTCGGGGAGTCAAGTGTTTCCTGTCCTGCAAGATTCCCTCATCTGTGTCACGATGCGGGAGGAAGGGGACGAAGGAGGAGGGAGACGATGAGTAGGAATATGAGGCGTGAGACCGCCAATGTCTCGTGTAGCAAAACGCATACTCCACAATCCCCTTGACTCCGAAAGCAGCAGCATGCAGGATAGAACGGACGTGGAGGCAGATGGGAGGTTGAAGGGCGGGAGGAGACGGATGAGAGCGGAGGAAGAAAAAAGGATATCGATGGTCACGGAGGGGGACGGAAATCGTAAGCGGGAAGGGGAACAGTAGCATCAACAGTAACATGAGCAATTTTTCTCCAGCCCCCATCCTGGCGACAGCACCATGGGCAACCAGACCTGAGCATCGCAGAACGCCTGAACACAAACACCAAACCCTGATTTTCGAGGCCCCTCTTCCTCCTCCAAGGAACCTGTGGGATCAGTGTCATGGGTGCGAGGCCGATCCAATGGTGTGCCGCCGGGAGCGTGAAACCCCCACTCCACAGGCCTGCGCCGCAGAGTGTGCTCCAGCAGATTGCGGGCAGGTCGCAGCCGCGGCTCTTGACTGCCGATGGCGAGGCGGGCTGACTGTAAAGACCCGCGGCACCCAACTGCGAACACCGGACATACACAGCTGCCGCGCCCAGTCACCGGCCAGGGTAGCAGCGAGGCCACTGGTGAAGAAAACCAGCGCCTCGGCGCGGGCTTTCCGGGGGAAGCCCTGACCTGGATCCGGGCGCGCTCCGCATGGGTGACACACCGCTCCAGCTTGCGGGAACTCGTGGGTTGCTCTGGGCATGCGAGCTCGGAAATCCAGGGCTACCCGGCGCGGGCGTTGGTGAGGGAGGGGGGTTCGGCAAAGCGCGGGTGGGAGGAGGAGGAGGAGGAGGAGGAGGAAGAGGAGGAGGAGGAGGAGGAGGAGGAGGAGGAGGAAGAGGAGGAGGAGGGGAGGAGGACGAGGAGGAGGAAGAGGAGGACGATGACGACGGCGACCAGGAAAAGGACAACGAGGACCAGGATGATAAGGAGGCGAGCGGGATAACAGCATTGAGGACCGGGGATTTTGGGCGCCTACGGGCCTCAGGAGACTCCCGAGGCCTCCGGGAACTTTTGAGGGGGAAGGAGGAGGAGGAGGAAAAGGAGGAGGAGGAGGAGGAGGAGGAGGAGCAGGAGGATGACGGAGAGCAGGAGGAGGAGGAGGTGGAGGAGGAGGAGCAGGAGGATGATGGAGAGCAGGAGGAGCAAGCGGGCCGCGCGCGGGCCACTGCGTCAGCCGCGCTGCGGGTAGAGGCAGTAGTGCTGCGCAACGAAGATCACGTCGAACAGCATCGACACGTTGCCCAGGAGCAGCTTCGCGGGGTCCCCCGAGACGGCGCTCCAATCGCCGCTCGCCCACCCGTCCAGGACGAGCTGGGCCACGCTGAGCCCCCCCCCGGTGAAGTCGAGCAAGACGTTGGAGATGTTCCACCCGTCCGTGCTCCTCCGCCTGCAGTTCATCCACACCTGCGGGCAGTACTTGCAGGTGGAGATGACGACCTTCACCTCCGCCAGCAGCTGCAGGTACGTGAGCCAGCTGGCCACGCGCTCGGAGCTGGCCCAGATGGCTGCCGCCAGGGCCAGGGCGACCGCGGCGAAGGCGGACAGCCCGCTGGCGACCACGCGCCGCAAGCCGCGGTCGGCCCCGTCCCTGGGAGGGTAGTCGTAGTACACGGCAATCTGCAGCAGGGTCACCGAGGTCAGAACAAACGCGTGTCCAGCGAAGACGACGTCGTTGAGCCTCACTGCGCTAGGCTTCCCCCCATAATGGCTCTCGTACTCCAGCTGCACTGGGCGGCTCCAATACAGGGCCGCGTTGAACACGAAGTAGCACGCGAAGCCAGC
Organism: Prorocentrum cordatum; assembly: GCA_963575745.1. Lineage (NCBI taxonomy): Eukaryota > Dinophyceae > Prorocentrales > Prorocentraceae > Prorocentrum > Prorocentrum cordatum. The sequence continues at coordinate 8,651 of CAUYUJ010011185.1, forward strand.
AAAGTTCAGGAGCTGGTAGTCCAGAGAGAGGCCCACAACGCTGCGCCTCTGGAAATTCTGGACGACCTGGGGGTAGAACGACACGCTCCAGGCGCAGAAATAAGACCAGCCGAGCATGGCAGAAACGCGCCTCCATGGCCCCGGAATGCCAGAGGCCTCTGGCAGCGGCGCCAGCAAGCCGCACAGCGCTCCGGCAAGAGGCGGGGCCAACAACCAAAAGCGCTCCAGAGTCCGCCACACTCGCAGCCGGGTCGGCAACCCTGCGGTCAACTCCCCGTAGTCCGCGCTGGGCGTCAGTGGGTGCTGCTGGGACAGCGCCGCCGTGTCGATAGGACCAGCGGAACGGCGACCCATGTCGCGCGCTGGCATGGCCGAACCGGCCTGAGCCAACTCAAAGGGGCTGCATCATTCAGGGAGCGGTCTCGATGACCCGTGGTGGCAAATGACCTCAAGCTCGAAGGCGCAAAACTCGGTCTCTTGCAAACTCTCCTCTCCGCGCGGGTCGTGCCCCAAACAAAACAGAAAAAACTGCACAAACCTGAACTTTTGGCGCTCCCCGCGGATTTCTGGGATCTGCGCTGGACCCCCCCTTCCCTGGCGCGCGGAGCGCGCTAGGGGCGGCGCCAGAGGCGCCGCAGGGGGGCCCAGCGCGGATCCAAGAAATCCGCGCGCAGCGACAACAGTTTATGCTTATGGCGTGTTTGCTCTTCGACACACGCAGGGTCCATGGAGGAGGCCACACCAAGGGGGGCTTCGGAGGAGGAGGAGGAGAAGGAGGAAGAGGAAGAGGAGGATCAGGAGGAGGAGGAGGGGGAGGAGGAGGAGGAGGAGGAGGAGGAGGAGCGCGGGTGTGTTCTCCACACCTCTGCCGGGACGCTCTCCGACCTCCGAGTGCCGACGCTCGCGGGGCAAACAGCGCTGCAGTCCACCCGTACGGCGGAGGCATTGAATGAAGAATATTTTTTAAATTAGGCAGCATAGAGGACAACTTCGTGTAATATTCACCTGCTCGTGATAAGCACGTACACTACACTCGAGAGCTGACAGGTCACTAGTGCCTCGCTGTCACGCCGCAGAGCGTGATCCCACTGAATGAGGAAGCCTTGGATAAGGAATCCGGGGTCTGGAAGCCAGTGGAAGTCCAACTGTGTATCGGCCAGGGGTATCGCCACCGCCCTCATCAGCTAATGAATCCTCCGGGGTCTGAAGCCTCCTGGGCACATTCCTTCACCAATGCCCCCCCCCGTATCATAAGGATGCGCGGAAAAGATGCAAGGGGCTAGGAGGCCCATGTTGGCGTCTTTCGAGCGGGGCTGGCCAGCGAAAGTCGCCAAGGATGGCCGAACGGGGCAAGGATGCACGGATACCCTTGGGAAGGTTGTCCATCCTTCATATGCGGGTTGACTGTGTATGAAGGGGCCCTGCGACACACAAATAAATAAACACACATAACAAGATTCCCCATATTTTCCTATATCTTCCGGGTTTTTGTCTTCCCCCCCACTTCCCATATTTTCCCATGTTTTCTGGGGAGTCGGCGATGCCTTGTCTGTGTGTGTTTTCCCCCTCCTGGGTGTAGGCCTGGCGGATGCCTTGCGCACTGTCTCGGGTGCACGTCGGTGAAGCCGTCGGCAGCCTGACCGACCCACACGCGGTCCGCGCGGGCGCGAGGGCCTCACGGGTCGCGTGCCCGAGCAGCCCTGCAGTGTGACACAGGCGTGGCAATCCATCGAGAGCCACGCCTGCGCCTAAGATTATGCTGCTCCCATCGTACTTAAGGACCACACCCCAGAAATAAGTTCGAGCACCAGGAAAAGTGTCGAACGAGTGTCGGAACAGTGCCGAAACAGTGTCGGGCGAGCGTCTCCCAGGGCCCGACGCGTGAAAACCCTAGAGTTTCGGTACTTTTCTGGTGCTCGAAATTCTTTCTGGTGGTCAAGGCTAAAGTAGGTTGGAACATCATAAGCCTAAGTAGCTGAATGGGACGCACAGGGACATACTAGTACTATATGTCCGCCTTGGAGGCGCGCGTCCGACCCGAACATGTAGTATGCCCATCTTGTAGTATATCGTTTCTCGAGCGGTGCGGCCAGAGAGCGCCCGCCACGACGCATATACCATAATATTTCTCGGTACGCGCGTCACCCCTGGGGGGCGACGCACATATTGTACAAGAATTTGGGGGTGACGCCGATAAGAAGCTGAATAGAATTCACTCTGCGATCGCAACCTTCCGATCCCTCCTCACAGCATGTACGATACACAAGCATCCGAAGTCCTAGATAAGCCCTTAGCGAACACCTTGACAAGGAAGGGGGTGCGCCGCGAAAACGTCAACGAATCACAAGGCCTGGGTAAACCCAATTCCTGTGCAAATCTCCAAAGTCTTCAACACACCGATGGCTCGTTTCTAGCCGTGACTTCCTCCGGACTCCAGTGAATCCCTGCTTTGCTCTGCAACTCCAGCGTTACAAGCGTATGTTATCCAAACTCGGACAAGGAGGGAGGAGGGTGTCAGGATATCTGGACGACATTATTGGGCCCCCGATCTAACTTCACATGGTGCTTGGCACATGATCGAACCGGACGCAGCAATGACGGTGCAACTCCTCCCACCTCCCCTCCAACAACTTCTGGGGGGCCCCACCGGCCCAAACACATTCCAAACGTGCCGAAGCACTTACTCTAGAGGTCCGTGCGGATTTCTTGGATCTGCGCTGGACCCCCTCCCTGGCGCCCGGAGGGCGCCAGGGGCGGCAGATCCAAGAAATCTGCGCGGAGCTCCGAAAGTTTATGTTTATGCAGTTGTTTCTCCTTCGAGGCTCCCCTCCTGCTGCTGGTGCTGCTCCTCCCGCCCCCTCTGCTCCTGCTTCTCGTTGCTGAGCGGAGTGCTTCGGCGACTGTCCAAAAGTGGGCCCGGACCCCCCCCCCCCCGAGTGTCCCGCGCGGGATCCTGGTCAGTTTCCAGCCGTGCTGGACGCACCTCCTCTCTGCCTCCTCTCCCGCCTCCTGTTTGACCCGAGCCTCCTCCCCCGCCTCCTCCTCCTCCTCCTCCTCCTCCTCCTCCTCCTCCTCCTCCTCCTCCTCCTCCTCCTCCTCCTCCTCCTCCTCCTCCCCTATTCTGTTCTAGTTTAGGACGTGGGGCGGTGCCTGCCACGCCTAACAAAACCACGTAGCCAGCTCGATGAAGGGAGGGATCCTAGTCCTCACCCTCCTCAGGAGGGTCCGACTCCCCGTCCCGCGCCTTCCAAAACTCGAGCTGGTCAGAGGGGACTCCGAACCTCCTGAGGACCTCCTCACGGAACCACCGAGCCCCCCAGACGGGCACCTGGGCCCTAGGCGAGGCCCGCACGCCACCAAGCACACGAAGGGCCGCCAGGGCCAGGAGGTCACCTGAAGGGGGCTCCCGCAGGGGCCCGAGCCGCCTACCGGGGGGCCCACGAGGGGAAACAACCCCTTTTCCACGCCCTCGCCAGCTGCCGCCCCGTGTGCTTGGTGGGCGGCCCGCCCACACACGGGCGCGCCAGCGAGGCGTCACCCCCCCACGCATAACCCCCGCAAGGGATGCAGACGAGGGCGGTGGGCCCCGAGAGGACGGTGGCCCCGTGGGGGTCGGAGACGGCAGCCGCGCGCAGACGGTGCCCGAGAAGCTGCAGCAACAGCGCCAACTCGGGATCGTCTCGAGAGCCGCTGGCCTGGAGGCCCTGGGGCTTGAAGCGGCCACGCCCACCCGAAACAAGAACACAGGGCAGGGGCGGAGGAGCCAGATCCGAAGGCCGAGGGCGGGTCTTTATTTCCTCCCCCGCCCCCGCCCGCGGGAGGGCATCGGCGTCCCAGGCCGAGGACTCGGCCAGCCGCACCTCCTGCTGCGCGGCCCAGCGGGCCGCCTCTTGGACCATGAGGTCCAGGGCTCGGATGTCCGCGTGGGCCGACGCGGTGGAAGGGTGACAGGCTGCTCCGCGGCGAGCAAATGTATCAGCCAAACAATTACCCGCCCGCTCCCACTCCGTCGTCCGCCCCGCCCACACATCATGAATCGCCGAGTGGCCTCTGACTTTGTGGGCCACCAGGCCCGAATCGAACCTCGAAGGAGTTTTTGCCCAGAGGTGCGCCCAGGGGTTCGACGAGCAGGTGGCGAAAGCCTGTGACAAGGAGCAGTCTATCGTTCCCTGACAACCAGTGTTTTTTTTATAAAAAACTCGACTTCGCATGCAAAGAAGTAGGCTGCGTCCTCCCCGTCTCGGGCCTGCTGGAACGGGGCTAGGTCCGCTGGGACCGCTCCGAAAAACCCAGCCTGGAACCTACCCAACTCATCAGTCATCACGAGTCCCCAACCCGCGCGCCGAGAATACTCACAGGACGGAAAGAGGGCGGATCCACATGTGAACACTATGCCCTGCAAGAACACTGACGCGGCCGAGACGATCGGGGCAGGAAGAATGTCGAACGGCGAGGGGAAGATGCCGCAAGCAGCGAGCTCTGACTCCATGCCCCACTCTCGCAACTGGTTAAGGACCGACCTGACGGGCAAACTGCGCATAGTCCACCTGTCGACCTCAAACGCAGGGCCATCAATTCTACGACGCATCAGCGCGCCTGGTGCTCCAGCGCACGCTCGACGCACATTCGAGGAGGCCAGGCCGTGGTCGCATAACCGCTGCTGAGGCCATTGCGCCTGTGACGCCAGCGAGCGGAGAGAGAGGACTGGTGGTGGGACGACCAACGCGGCGACTCTGGCCCCTCCATCAACCGCCGCAGCGGTCGCCAAAAAAACTGGTCTGAGTCAGGCTCGCAGGCGCTGGTGCTTGGCGAGCGAGGCTACGTCGGATGCCCCCGACGCCGCTCTCTGCGAGCGTGCGGACGAGGCTGGGCGAAATCCTAAGCAAGTCGAGCTGCTCCCCTCTCCCCGAGACCACCGCCCGAGCCGACCCCGCCCTCCACCCCAGATCGGCGAGTGAGAGCAGCCAGACATGGTCGGGCGACGTGGCGGCCCCCCATTTCGAGGCGGCCGCCTGGAGGTGGCCCCGTGCCGACACGGAGCAAACCTGAAGAATGTCCAGCGGCGGGGGGCCCTCCCAAACGGCGCGCGCCCGCGCGTAAACAACTTCGCCGTGGCACAGCCTGGCTGGGTCCAGCTGGGCCCCAAGTGTAGAATTCAGGAGATGCAGGCCCGTCGAGGCCGCCCTCTTCCTGCGAAAGAGACTGCGCGCGGCCTGGAAATGACGAGCGCGGGGCTTCCTGCCAGGCAACCCCGCGACAGCTGAACCCCAAAGGCAAGCCGCTTGGGGCCCCGCGCGGTGCACGGCGCCTATCTTCGCGCCACCCTCACGCAGTCTTCTGGGGCGCCCCGCGCGGCGGAAACCCTTGCACATCCTGGGCGGTACAATCGGAACACTACGCCTGCCAACCGTCGCCGCATCTGCGCCCAAATTGCAAGCGACCCCCCTACGCCTGAACCCGAGAGCCCCCACTCGACGGGAATGCGGTCGACAAACAGACTGGCGGGATGCGGAGAAAAAACTCTCGCCCCCCTACAGCACGAGGCCTAGGCCAGGGGAGCCCGTGGCAAGCTCACGGCCCACCGCGCCCAGATGCTCCGCCACGTGCCTCGCCGCCCCGATGCACTTCGCCGATGCGCCGTCCACCGCGTTGCGCACCGCCGCCGTCGGGCGCTCGCGGCCGAGGCCGACGAACACGCGGCAAAGCATTACCTTGAGCATCGTGGTCGCCAGGCTGCAGCCCACCAAGACCGCCCCGCGGTCCACCGTGACGGCCGCGCTGCAGCAATCCTGGAAGGAGATCGCCCGCGGCCCGCTGTGCAGTGCGCACGCCGCTCGGAGGACGCGCATGCCGAAGCCGACCTCCTGGGCCTCCTTGCCCGAGATGGCATGCGACGCGAACTCGCGCGCCTTCTTCAGGTCCGTGAAGAGGGGGCCTGGCTCCAAGCCAATCGCGTGGGCGTAGTAGCCCAGCACGCTGCGCCCCCAGCAAGCGCGGTCTCGCGACTTGTCGCGCGCGCCCCAAAAGGCTGCAGGCCTGTGGTCCCGCCTACACTTCTGGGCCAGGTCTGCCCTCAGGCGGCTCCACACACGAAGCACACGAAGCCAGCTGGCGATCAACGCGATCGGCCTGGGCCGCCACCATCATTCCCGACGAAGATGATCAGCGTGGGCCAGAGAGCAGACCAAGAAGGCGAACGCTCCCAGAGCTCGAGCAAGTCGAGGATGCGCACCAGGAGCTCATCGGGCAGCAGGGGCCATGATCTCGGGTTGGCGCAGCCACTGCCCAGCCCTGCGCGGTGAGCAAAGCGGCCCAGCACCCGCTTGCGACTCGCCAGGCTGGCCCGCGGGAGCGCCTCCTTCTCCGCCGCCGCGAGCGCCTCGGCCCCGAGCGGCGCCTTGCCCGCCTGCCAGTAGGCCTGCCACTCGGCGAGCAGCGCCTCAACGGCCGCGCCCCCCTGCAGCGCCCCGTCGGGGTCCGAGGGCCCGTCGAGGGCTGAGACGGCCTTGCTGTGCCCGTGACCCTCCGCCCCGCCCTTGTCCCCAGTCATGCCAGCGGCGCCAGGCGGCTGCTGCTGCCGCTTGCCGACCGCGTCGGCATGCTCGCGGAGGCGCTCCTCAGCCTGGGCCAGGCCGACCCCGCCTGCGAGTAGCGCCGCTCCGAGCTCCGGATCTGCGAAGCTGCAGTCGGCCAGCTCGCTGGGCCCAAGGCGGCCGTCGGCCTCGCGGCCGAAAGCCGCGTGGAGGTCGCGCGCCTGGCCGCGTAGCTCCCCGGGCCACGCGCGCAGCTGCTCCACGGCGCTAGCTGCGCCCGAGTCTCCTCCACCAGCGTGAGGAGATGCACTGGGCTCTCGGTCTGACTGCTGCGATACTGGTCGCTCAACCCTCAGCGAACCCCCGGCAAGGCCCTGCGCGCAGGCCGCCAAGCCTTCCACTCCAGGCGGCTCCTGGGATCGTCTTGTGGGCGCGCGTTCCTTCCTAGCCCGCGAGGGCTGGGGCCCGCGACCGCGCCCAGGCTGCAGCTGCGCGTGGGGGGCGCCGCCAGCTCCGCGACCTCGCAGGAAGGGCCGCCCACCAGGCGGCAGCGCGACCTCGAAGGCTTCCTGACCTTGCGGGGGGGGCGGTGCTCGACCCGCGGACGGCATCGGCCACCCGCCCGTCGGCGGCGTCGGCGGGGGGCCGGGTGCTGCGGGAGGCATCGACCACCCGCGCGTCCGCGGCAGCCCGCTTGCGCCCCAGGCCGCCCCCCCCGCTGCGGTCGACGCCCACGCGGCCGTTCCAGAGCGACCGCGCCCTGCCCAGCACCGCGGCCAGGGATCGCCAAGCCCTGGCGGCCTCCGACTGGCCTGGTAACTGGCGCCTCTTGACTAGCACGTCCAGCGCGACGGTGCGAAGGCTCATGCCGTCGGCCCTGCCACGATGCCCGTCGCCTGCTGGCCCTCGAAGGTCGAACTGGCAGCAGAGCTCATCCTCCATGTTCCTGAGCCACCCCTGCCACGCTCCTGCAAGGCCTACGCTTGTTTGCCCCCCCCCCCCCCCCCCCCCCCCCCCCCCCTCTGCCCAACTCCAACTGTGGGCCAGCGGCTCGGGGGGGCACCCGACCTGCCTCGCCGTCGGGAACTTCCCCCGCATCAAGCGGACTTGGGCGGACAGGTTCAGCGAGAAGCCCGAGATGCACAGCTCGATCGGCGAGCGGGGTGCCGAGGGCGCCTCCGCGCGCGCCATCGCCCGGCGAACGCAAGAGGCGATTCCACGAGAAACAACAAAGAAATCCAGCTCCCTCGGGGCCCCCGCGCCGGGGTAGCAAGTCGCGCCCCCCGCGGGCACCACCGAGGCCCCAAGGAGCTGCGCCCAGCTGGCGATTCCTCCGTCGCTGGCAGGCACGTCCCAGTCGCCGCCGATCACCCACGGCTCGCGCAGCTCCGCCAGCCAGCGGCCCAGGCCGTGCAGGAGCGCGATGTTCTTACCCCCGAAGCCGAGCCCATCGAACAAGTAGACCGAGAAGAACCAAATCCCACTTGGCACCACCGCCTGAGCCTTGAGGCCAGCAGTCCTGCCCGCCCACAGCTGGGCCAGGCCGCCCAGGTCATCGTGCCTGTAGGTCGCCGCCGCGAAGTGCTTGGCCGCGTACGCCACAACCTCAGTGGACGTGGCCAGCTCGTGCTTGCCCTTGACCTGGCAGGGCGTGACCGCCGCGCGGTAGCCCTGCAGCGCCAGCCAGCTGGACACGCTGCGCGACTCATCACCGTCACGCCTGCGCGTCTCCAGACCTGCCAAGAAGTGGGCCGGCGCCATGACGCTGGTCGTGCGCTCCGCCAACCTCCAGGCTACGATCCCCTGGAACGAGTTGCGGCCTGTGCTGCTGGCCCACGTGTTGCCGCTGGCAGAACAGAAGCGCCAGACCGTCTCACCCGTCGAGCCCTGGCGGCCGCTAAACCCGTCGCTGCTTCCGAATGGTCGGCTTGACCTTGAAGCCCTCGAGCTTGTCCTCGAGAGCCCTCTTGACCGCGGCGCGGCGCTTGTCGGGGTCCGCGTCCACGCTGCAAGCCGCGGCCTGCTCCGCAAACTCAATGAGGCGACGCTGGGAGTCTTCGTCAAGTCCCATCTCCTGGTCGCCTGTCGTGGAGTCATCAGCGAGAGGGTCACCATCATCAGCATCAGCAGGAGCCGCTGCAGCGCTGGCCGCCCCTGCGCCCGCCTGCTCCTGCAGAAGGGCGATGAGCTTCCCGAGGTTGCCCTGCTCCTTCTCGGCAGCGAGCCACTCGGCGAACCCCTCGCCCGCTGCCCGGCACTGCTCGGCGGAGAGCTCCAGGCTGAGCACTTCGCCGCCACCGTACTGCTTCTGGAAGAT
>CAUYUJ010011185.1:22500-24329 GCA_963575745.1 Prorocentrum cordatum
TCTCGCAATCCAAGGCCGCGGGGGCGGACACGTGAGCGGGGGCCGCGCCGTGCAGAGTGCCGGCCAGTGAGGGTGATGAACGAAAGGGGGCCGTGCCGCCGGCCTAAGCATCCGCTGAGCGGGGGGAATAATCAAACTGGGGGACGGCGAAACCGATGGGGAACTTTTGCTTCAAGTGTCGCGGAAGCGGCCCAAGCGACATGCGATGCCTTGCAAGCGGATAGGCGCGTCGCTCCGCTTCGCGGGGTGGGAGCCGGGAGAAGCTCGGCGCGTGAACGCCTTGGGATCGCGAAGTGGATGCCGTGTCGCACCGAGGCGTGGTGGGCCAGAACTGGCACCGCGACATTTTGAGTCCGCGGGCGCCGAGTGGTGCAAGACGGTGAGGCGCCGGTGCAAGCGAGCCGTGGGGCGCATCAGAGGCGAACGGAGGCACGAGAGCGAAAGATAATCGAACGAAAAAAGAAGAGGAAGGAGCGGCCCGCTCAGACCGTGCAGGCCGGCGCGGGAATGCCGAGAAACGCATGCAAGCTGCGTCCAAGCAGAAGGGCCACCAGCTTGAGTTATGTCGGGTGTGTCCCTCTACAAGGGGATGTTCGACGAAAAAAAAAACCGCAAAAAGGTCAAAAGATACTAAAAAAATAGTCCCCAGACTATGTTGGATTATTTTTGATTTTTATTTTTCGTCGACAATCCCCCTGTAGGGGGACAGGCCCGACTTAAAGCTTGAGGTGGGAGACCTTGAGGGCGCCGACAAGCGCCAGGAACTCCGGGGACCTGGGGGTGGCGTGTCAAAGCTGCGGCCCATGAGAAGACACCGAGACCTGAGAAAGAGATCCGTGGGGCCACTGGCTGCAAAACTGGATGCTCAGTGAAAAGGAGGGAGGCGCCGGCAAAACAGGCTCAAAACAAGGAGCCGAACCTGCACAATACATTCTTGGAGTGGACAGGTGCCGGACTGGGCACAGCGCAAGGAGTGGCGCCGCGACACGCTAAGCCAAAGGCCCTGACCGTACGAGGTCTCTGGCAAGGCACGGCGCGCATCCAAATGCGAGGGGACCGCACATCCCGCCTGCCTCCCTCCCCGTCTCGCGGCCTTTGGCCGCTGGTCGCCACAAACGCCATAAATCATCACTGCGGTCAGCCGGCACGCCACCGCACCTCCTCCTCATGCATTTCTTCCACGACCTCCTTTTCAGTCCCCATCTCCTCCCACACTGTCTCCTGCTACTCCATATGCAGACCTTTCTTTCTCCTTTTCCTCCTCTCCTTTCTCCTCCTGATTCCTCCCCCTCCTCCTCCTCCTCCTCATCCTTCTCCTCCTCCTCCTCCTCCCTCACCCAATTCTACGCGTATACGTACTCCACCATTTCCATACATCTCGTTCCTCGCCTCACTCCCTCCTTCCCTTCGTCGTCCTCCTGCGGCCCTCCTCCTCCTCCCCTTCTCATCATCATCCTCCTTTCCATCACCTCCCTCCTCGTCTACTTCCACATGGTACCTCCCAACTCCTCATGCACCTCATCCCTCGTCCTGCTTCCTCCTCCTCCTTCTCCTCCTCCTCCTCCTCCATTTGCTTCCCACCTCTCCTCCTTCGAGGTTCGAGCTGTTTGCTATGGGGGCGTTCAGACGCAGCCATCCTCCACAGGGGCGATTGCACGTGGGGGTGGGGGGGAGGAGAGAGGAGGAAGAAGGGAGGAGGGAAGAGGGGTCAGTGAGCAGGGAGGAGGGAGGCGGGATGAGGGAGGAGGAAGAGGAGGAGTGAGGAGGAGGGAGGCGGGAGGAGGGAGGAGGGAGGAGGAAGAGGAGGAGGAGGAGGAGGAGGAGAGAGG
>CAUYUJ010011186.1:0-24328 GCA_963575745.1 Prorocentrum cordatum
TGCTTCTCCTCCACATCCTTCTCCCCCCTCCACCTCCCTCATCCACCTCCTCCACCCGTTCTCCACCTCCCACTCATCCTTTTCCCCCTGCCCCCCCTGGTTTTCATCTTCGTCGTTTTGAGGGTCGGCGGCACCGGCTGGAAGGCCTTCGCAATACGTGTGTGTATGTATGTGTGTATATATATATATATATGTGTGTGTATAGTGAGAGAGATGTATTCGGGGTGCTCTCCTTCCTCATCTATTTCCCATGTCTTCCCATACATCTTTTCCTGGGGATCGGTGATGGGTTGTGTCTGTGTATTGTTCCCTCCTGCCGTCCTCCTCCGAGAGGTGCCTGAAGCCCTGGACGCGGCGGCCGGTCGCGTGGCAGACGAAGGGCTCGGCCATCTCCCACTCTAGCAGGGTGTAGTCGAATGACAGCACGTCGCCAGGGGCCACATCCCGATTGTCGAAGGCGACGATGGGGGCGAACAACCCAGGGGAGAGCAATACGTGTATCCAGGGGCGCCGATGGTCCATGCCTTCGGCGAGGCTCCTGTGCGGAGACGTGCAAGGCCCGCCCCTGGGCTATTCGCCCCCATCGTCGCCCCCGAGATTGGCGTATGCCGCCACGCAGCCCTGCCGGGCGTCGGCGTGGCGGCAGTCCACGGGGCGCAGGTAGACCGTGGCGTCCGCCAGGAAGGCGTGGTTCAGGAACACCCAGGCGGACGCGGCGTGCGACCTCAGCTCGGACCTGCCCGCGTGGTCCTGGAGCACGCCGATGTGCTCCGACAGGCCACACTGCAGGGTGTTCGGGCCGCGCTGGCGCAACAGCGGCCCCTGGAACGTGAATAGGAGCTCGTGATGGGCCGAGCTTCCACCACCACTACCGTAGGTAGGAGAGAGGGAGGGAGGGAGGGAGGGAGGATGGAGCAGCATCAGAGGACGCCCTGGCCGCCGTCCGCAAGCAGACGACGTCCAAGGCCCCAGATGTCAAAACAGGGAGGGAGGGAGGGAGGGAGGGAGGGAGGGAGGGAGGGACGGAGGGGGAGGAGGACAAGCTAGGTGCGCTCGCGTCATATCTGACATCCAACCCCTACCCCTCCTCGCACAGTCGGATGCCGAGCAGGGCAATGATCCCGAAAGGGTACGCGATGCATTGTAGAGCACGGCATGGCATGGCGTAGACGAGCACCGCGAAGCGTAGTATCAACCTAGCATTGCATTGCATGCCGTGTGATCGCACGGGAAATGACGCCAGCGCTGCAGCGGGAGCACGAATCGAAACGAGCGGAAGCGCGGAAATGAGGCCCGCGCTGCAGCGGGAGCACGATTCGGAACGAGCAAGAGCACGCCAGAATCGGCCCGGGAGGCTTCCCGGGCGCCAGAAGCAGAAATTCAGCATTTTCAAAAGAAAAATGTCTATTGGAGTGGCCTTTCTCCGGCGCCGCCTCGGAACTCGATTTTCCGGCGCCGGCCGGAACCGGCTCCGGACACGGCCCGGGCGCCGGCCCGGGCGCCGGCTCGGGCGTCCGGCCCGGGCGCCGGCTCGGGCGCCCGCCCGGGCGTTGGAATCGGCCCAGGAGGCCGCCCTGGCGCCGGAAGCAGAAATTAAACATTTTCAAAAGAAAATGTGTATTAGAATGGCCTTTTTTCGGCGCCGCCTCGGAACTCTATTTTCCGGGGGCGGCCGGAACCGGCGGCAAGAGCGCCGGCCCGGGCGCCGGCTCGGGCGTGCAGCCCAGGCGCCGGCGGAAATGAGGCCAGCGCTGCAGCGGGAGCACGATTCGGAACGAGCGGGGCCCGAAAATGAGGCCGGCGCCTCAGCGAGAGCAGCATTTTGGAAAAAAATGCAAGCGAAAGCCCAACTCCGGGGAAACCTGCATGCAAAAAAACAGTACGCGGGCCCAGAGATCCGATGTCGTGATTTTTTCAATACGCGGTCCCCCGAAGTCTCGACCCATTCCCCAGGACCGGTTTCTCATCCCGAGTCGTTTTTTGACGGTCCCAGGGCCCGGCGAGGGCCCCTAGAGGACGAAAATCGAGAAAAACCTCCGTCTTGATTTTTTCAATACGTTGGAGGTCTGGGGGGGGGGGTCGGCTACTCCCATTCCGTCATCAGGGGAAGAGGGAGAGTAGTATTCAGATTGAGCTATTGTAGAGGAGGAGGAGGAGGAGGAGGAGGAGGAGGAGGAGGAGGAGGAGGAGGAGTTCCCCCTCCTCCCTTCTCCCCCGTCCTACTTATGATGGCGGTGGTGGAAGCTGGGCCCATCCGCTCGTGGGCGACGGCGCTGCACCCGCTCACCAGGGCGGTGCCCAGCGCGCCGCCGCGCTCCTCCAGCAAGGCCCGGCTGCACCCGGCCGCGCCGCGCGCTGCGCAGCGCGCGGCCGCGGGCCTCTGGGCGGCGAGGCGGCCCAGGACCGCCGGCAGCATCGCGTCCGTCCCTGAGATCCTGGCGTCTCAGTTGTTTCGAGCCGGGCGCACCCTAGAAGGCCTGGAAGTGGGCACCAACACCACCATAGGGGGTTGCCTCCACAGGGGTAGGACGATCCTGGATGTCGGTGCTGGTGGTAATGTTCCGGCCACCTTGGAAGTCAGAATATTGCCACAATCACCGAGATCGGGATCTTCTTCCCTCGGTGGAGGCACACCTCCGATATTGGTGCTGGTGTCAACCTCCAGGCCTGCGATATTCGCCCTTTTGCTGGTCCCAGGGCCCTGACAGATCGATCCGGCTCGAAAAACGACGCAGGAAGATGGGGTCTAGGGCTCCGGGCGTGGTTTTATAGGATGTTCCAGACGTTGCGCTACGTCGGATCTCAGGGGTCGGGGAGGCCCGCGGGAGCGGGCAAGCCAGCAGTGGCGTCGGCGGCGCATCGAAGGGGCGGCGACAGGCCATCGAGGACGACGGCGAGGACGACGAGGACGACGACGACGACGACGACGACGACGACGACGACGACGAGGACGAGGACGAGGACAGCGAGGACGGCGAGGGGACGAGGGGAGGACGACGAGGACGAGGACGAGGACGACGAGGACGAGGGGGCAGGCCGTCTCAGCAGGCGGTGGGGCTTCTCAGAACACCCGCAGGCCTTCCGAGAAGCCGCCCGCACCTTGGGTTGGGTCTGGCATGTCCCCCTACAGGCGGATCTCGGACGAAAAAATGCAGACACCCAAAAAGTGCCCCAAAAGAGTTGCAAAAACCATCCAAAGATCGTGCGCCCCTGAACACTCCTCCTGTAGAGGGGCATGCCCGACTGAAAGCTTGGGAGAGAAGAGGCTCAGGAAGCTGCTCGGAAGGCCGGAGGCCTTCTGAGCCTTCCGGGAAGGCCCGACCCCTCTTCGGTGGCAACTCACGGGAGCCTCCCGTACCGTCTTGTCGACTCTTGCGAATCGACGCTCGTGGACGCCAAATCGACACTCATCGACGCCAAATCGACGCGAGTCGACGCCGAATGGACGCCAAATCGGCGCTCTCTCATCGCCTCCCAGACGCCAATCGACGCTAGTCGGCGCTCAAGACGGAATTACAAGAGCACAGGGCTCATATGTTTGGTTACCGAACCCATCTGCCTTGCCCCCTCCGTCCTCCTCTGTAGGTACGAAGACTGTCTGGATCACTTCAGGCACACCTCTGTTCTCTCTCACCGTATGACATGTTCACCATCTCCGAGAGAAACTTCGTGACATGAGCCATGTGCCGTTGCAGGGTGTTCGTTGCCCAGAGAGTTGCTGGAGTTCCCCCTGGGGGGAAAATCGGCCTTGCCTCCTGGAAGCGCGCCGCGGAGTCCCCGAGAGAGCTTGGCTGAGTTCGGGCGTGTCCCCCTGCAGGCGGATCTGGGACGAAAAATAAAAGGCACCCCAAAAAGAAATCCAAAAATACTCAAAAAACGTGAAAAAATCGTCCCCGGATTTTTTTTGCTACTTTTGTACCTTCCTCCTGTAGAGGGAAAGGCCCGATTCGAAGCTCGGCTGGTGTCCGATCAGCGCACCGGCCCGATCGCCGCGTGGCCCTCGGCGAGGTGCGGAGCGCCGCCGGTCGCTCTCCGCGGGGGGAGCAACCGCGGGAGCGAGTCCGGGGCGCTCCCTGCTGCTCCGCCGCTTGAGCGAGCACGGTTATGGGAGAAAGGGTCGGAGGCCTGGAGATTGGCACCAATAGGGGGCCACATGCGAACCCTACCCCTACCCCCCACGATTTCTGAGGGGGAGGGTGGGGTTCACCTCGCTCGGGAGCTCCCGAGCGAAGTGATCCCCACCCTCCCCTCCAGAAATCGTGGGGGGTATGGGTAGGGTTCGCATGTGGCCCCCTAACCAACACCAACACAGGGGGTTGCCTCCACAGGGGGAAGATGATCTTAGACGTCGGTGTTGGTGGTAATATCTCGGACACCCTGGAGGCCAGGATACTACCACCATCACCGAGATCGGGATCTTCTTCCCTCGGTGCTGGCACACAGCCAATACTGGTGTTGGCGACAACCTCTAAGCCTGCGACAGAACGCTCGGAAGTCCCCCGGCCTTCTGAGAAGTTCTCTGAGCCTGCCCCGAAAACGACAAAAACTGCTCAGAAGGCGCGGGGGCTTCTGAGAAGTCCCGCCGCCTTCTGAAAAGGCCTTCTCCTTCTCATTTCCCCCCCTCGCTCGCCGCCGATGTAGATTCCAGATGACTAGTGGGAAAGTGTGCCGGTGAACCTTTGAGTAAATCTCGGTCTGGGCGAAAAGACAACACTCTGCGCAGATAAAGGCTGTGGTGGGAAGCATGATCAGGGCGATGGTTCCAAATAATACGCAAAGGGCAGGGCTGCGAGCGAAATTCTTCTAGCTGATGCCGAATAAGCAGAATGTTTGCCAGCGTGGACCCCCAAACAGTGGCATGCTGCATTGTGGGTGTGCAAGCTCCGCAGTGTGATCTATGAGGCGTGAACTATGTGGTGTGAGCTGTGAGGTGTCAGCTAGGTGGCGCAATCAATGTGATGCAGTGTATGTGGTGTAAGCTACGCGATGCAATCTATGTGATGCAATATATGTCGTGCGAGCGATGCGGCGCTATAGATGTGGTGAAATCGATATGGTATGAACGATGTGGGGAGAGCTACGTGGTGCAATGAATGTTTTAAAGTCATGAGTTGTCAGTTCCACTGATCGCGCAACTCGGTGGGCTATTGAGTGTGCGTCGGTGACTCGGGCGGGTGCGGTATCATGATGACGTTGACAACGGCGGCAACGATGACGATAGTAGCGACGGCAGCGATTGACGATGGCGGTGACGGCGGTGATGCGGTGGTGCTGCTGAAGGTGACGGGGAAGAAATGCGCACTCGCAGAAATGCAAGAAAACAGGCATACGCCTTGTTGACAAAAACTTGGATGTCCACAGGGTTTGAGCGGCTATAGCTTCAAAAGCTTGGAGAAACGATGAGTTGGAAGGGATTCCGACACGCGCGCGTGGCGGCGCGCACGTGGCCCGCATGTGTTTCGATACAGCTTCGCGCACTGGGCGCCCGCTAGATCAGCGCGGGCGAACCGCGTGACGAGATCAGAATGCTGTCGCTGGGCGAAGTTGCTAACTTCACATGGTTGTTCTCTGGCTTCAGCACATGAGCGCGGGCAAAGCATGTGCAAGATGAGTGATGGAAAACCTAGGGTGCTTGATGCTAATGTGTTGGAACGATTGCCAAAAAGAGGGCGCGCGCGCGCATAGTATGATTTGACAGGGATGGAGAGGGGAGTCGGTGCCCGTTTGGGCTGGGATGGTATGCGTTCACATGGAGAACCAATGGTGACCCAGACTCGCATGTAAAGTTTTCTATGCCAGGGTATATCGATAATACTGGGAGAGGGTGGTGGAGTCTATCTTTGTTTTCTGACAGGAGGCATCTGTGGTATGATCTACGGGTGCAGGCTACGTGGTACAGTCCAAGCGGTGCGCCCGATGCAGTGTAATCCTGCTCGTGTGAGCTATGGTGTGTGCGCGATGTGGAACAATCCAAGTGGTGTGAACTATGATGGCGAACTACGCGGTGCAAGCTACGTGGTGCATTTGCCAACCCATGAGTTGGCAGCACCACTGCTCGCACAATCGTCCCACCCTCCCTCCCCCAACGTAGTTACAAAACCCATACGGCCACAAACGCGCTTGCCGATCGGTACTTGCTTGCACATCTGTGCGGCCGCGCTGGCGCGCGAACGCTTGCGCGCAATGTGGCCAACTAGTTTGGCGCGACCGACGCGGCCGCGGTGGCGCTGAACGCTGGGCACTTCCCAGCGCGTCTCGGAAGCAGAGATGGCGCGCGAGCACTTCAGTGCGGGTCGGTGACCCGGGCGGGCGCGATACAATGATGGCGTCCACAGCGGCGGCAACGATGATGCTAGTAGCAATGGTGGTGGTCATGATGACGATGACGACGGCAAGACCAATGACAGCGCCGATTCTGGTGACGACGCTGACGATGATGATGTCCATGTGTCGGTGATGGAGGTGACTGTGCTGATGATGACGGCAATGGCGGCGATTGACGATGATCACGGCGGCGGTGATGCGATGGCGCTGATGAGGGTGTTGGTGCAGAAGTGCGCGCGCAGAAGATTGTTATTCAAAATCACATGGCTGTCATATCCGTTTGGAAAATCATGTGTCGAAATGCTTCGGAATCCAATGATTTTGAAAAGACTTCGACACACGCGCACGTGGAGGCATGCGCGTTTGGCCCGCATGGTGCGATGTGATACGAAAACGTGCACTGAGCGCATGCTAGATCAACGCAGCTGCACCGCGTGGTGAAATGAGAATGCGGGCTGTGTGCGAGATTGCTATATTCATCCTGATGTCAGCAAGTGCGCGCGGGCAGAGAACCTGCCAGATTATTGTTGATGGAAAAATGAGGGTGCTCCCATGTTTGAAATCCACGCAACCTGATATAGCTGGTGTGATCTGCACATGTGCACGCGCGTGTGGACTTTGTGCTTCGTTTGCAACGACGTAATGCTAAATGGTCTTTGACATTAACGAGTGCACGCGCATGCATTCATTTGGCTGGGATGGAGGGTCGATCCCGGCCTGACTGCGATGATCTAGCTTCAGCCGCAAGATGAACGATAGGGCAGAATCGCACGAACACTTCTGAGCCCAAGGGGGGATCGATCAGTCCGGGCTCGGGAGGGTGGCGAAGCCTACCTTTCCTGCAACAAGGAGAACATGTGTGGCATGGGCTGCATGGTGCAAACGCTGGCGTGCGCTGTGTGGTGCACGCACGACGGCCCCACGAGGCGGCAACGGGCCGCAGCGTGACGAGGCCTCGGCGGACCCGCCCCGCGCACGGGGCGCCCCACGGAGGCGCCCACGGGCGGCAGCGCGGCGACACCTCGGCGGACCCGTCCACGGGACGCACAGAGGCATACCAATGCTCTGCGTCCTCCCTGGGAGGCGCGCGTCCGCCACGAACATACAGTATGCCCATCTTGTAGTACATCGTTCCCCGAGCGGGGTGGCCAGAAAGCGCCCGCCACGACGCATACACTATAAGATTTCTCGGTGCGCGCGTCGCCCCTGGGGGGCGACGCACAGATAGTATAAGTATGTTGGGGTGACGACGAATCCAAATGCCTAGCACGACATGTAAGATCCCCGACTGTTCTGCTGCCCCCATCGTACTTAAGGACCACATCCCCGAAAGAATTTCGAGCACCCGGGAAAGTGTCGAAAGGGTGTCGAAAGAGTGTCTCCCAGGGCCCGACACGCGAAAACCCTAGAGTTTGGGCACTTGTTTGGATGCTCGAAATTATTTCTGTAAAGTGGGTTGGAACATCATAACCCGACTGCAAGTGCAGGACATTTCTGGGGAACAAAGCGCACAAGATCTTTGCATCGTCAGCAAGCGTCGCCGCGTCGCCTAGAAGTCAGTGAGAAAAAATAGGAAAGCGACCATCCACATAGACTTCAACCAGTTGCTGGTCCACATCAAAAGGACGATTGATGCGGAAGTGAGCCGAGGATCTATCGCCGAGAATGTATTCAGCGGCGCGCAGCTGAACGTTAAGGAAAATATGCGGCGCTAGCCCTCAGAAAACTCCCGGAGAAACGCTCTGAGCAGCCGACAGAATAGTGTGCTCGCTTCGTACGGTGAGGAAGAGCTTGATCAGAGCGTGAGATATCCGTGCAGGCCCGCTGTCTTTGTATCAAGCAAACTTCCTTTCCAGGAGGTGTTCGCTTTCATCGTAACAACAGTGCCTTTAAAACTGTCTCACTTGGGGAATTAATGCTTCAACATGTCCTGGAACTTCCCGCTCGCAAGCATTGGTAGCACTCCGTGCCACGGCTCCGTGCCGTCGTTGCAGCCACCGACGTAGGTCCCCTTCCGGGCTGCACCAGAAGCCGATAACAAACGCAATGTCGTTACACAAAACACACAAGAACAAAACAACAACAACAACAACAACAACAACAACAACAACAACAACAACAACAACAACAACAACAACAGCAAACACAACCACAACCACAACAACAACGACAACAACAATAACCGCAACAACAACAACAGCAGCAACAGCAGCAGCGACAACAACCACAACCACAACCACAACGACAACAACAATCACAACAGCAGCAACAACAACCACAACCACAACCACAACAATAACAACGACAGCAACAAACCTAACAACATCAACGACAACAATCATTATAAGACTGATCACTCTGATCTGCTCACGTGCCATTCAACACATATCCCAAACCCCCGGTACCCGCCCTCTTCGTCTTGGATCGCACCCCCTTAGGAGGTATATATCTTCCCTACCTGCTGGGTGTAATTGGCGCAGCCCCTGAAACAGGGTAGACGCCAGGAAGGGGGGGGGGGGAGAAGGCTGGAGCACAGGATTAGCAGGAGGGGGCCAGGAGCAGAGAACACGTGGCAGAACCAGACGGGCAGATCGGGCGGGTAAACCCTAACGGGCGGCTCGGCAGGGCGGGCTCAGGCGACCAGGTCCAGCAGGCGGGTTGCTGAAGCGTGAGCCCTGCATGAATCGCGAGGAGAGCTCGAGCGATAGCGCGATTCCCTGACGAGGAACCAGCGAGAGCGTGATTCCTGAGTGTCGAGGGCGCGGCATCGGAACAAATTGCGAGGGAGTCCCACGCGAGAGCGCGATTCCTGCATGAATTGTGAGGATGTGCCGCGCGAGGGCGCGATTTGGGCACCAGCTGTGTTGAAAATCAGGCAGGGACAATTGTTTTTGTAACTCGAGGGCCAGGGGGCCAGTTTGACTCTCAATAGTTTCCCTAACAAACAGCCGGGTGCGAGCCCCGGGAGGGGCACGTAAAATGGGAAAATACAATGTGCACCGGAGGCGGGGGATCAACAAGAATTATTCTTCCGAAATGTGAACCCAGCAGCAACAACAACAACAGCAACAGCAACAACATTAACAACAACAATAACAACAACCACAACCACAACCACACCAGCAATAGCAGCAGCAGCAGCATCAAGTACAACCAGAACAGCAACAGTAACAGCAACAACAACAACAATAACAACAGCAACAGCAACAGCAACAACCACAACCACAACCACAACCACAACGACAACAACGACCACGACGACGACAGCAACAACAGCAACAACAGCAGCAATGGCAACAACAGCAGTAACAACAACCACAGCCACAACCACAGCAATAACAACAACAAACAACAGACAACTAACAACAAACGACAAACAATAAACAACGAACAAAAAAACAACAAACAACAAACAACAAGCAACAAGCAACAAACACAGCAACAACAACAACAACAACAATTACTAGCACGTGGGGACACTCCGTTCTCACCAGTGCCAGGGTTTTCATAGGAGGCGGGCAATACCCCCACTTTGTGGGGGGGCCGGTTCAAGCTCTACCACATTTCCAAACGACTCTTCGCCACCACCCACACCCAGCTTCCCGCCCTATGACGTTCGGACACCTCACTTCGTGGCCTGCGGACGACCTTGGCTACTACACTGGCGCATGGGTACAATGACTTGTTGTGGTAACATTTTCTGTAAGCTAGCTTAGTATACGACTTTTCCCCCTGCAATTGAAGATTTCGGCGTGCGCGCGCGAAGAAAAAACGAATGTGTCCCATATGGTATTATTTGACAGGGATGATGGCCCTGGCAGGCGCGCAACCGTTGTTGCAGAAGTTCGAAGCACGTGAAAAAGTTGCTCGCAAGAGCCCGTTTGACAGAAATGTTGAAAAAGTATTGGGTTTCCTAAGAAATCCGCAAGAGCGCGCGGGATGAATGTTTGAAACTTTTTTTTGAAAAACCATTGGGTTTTTCATGTTTTTATGTTAAAATCGCTACGAAAACTAAGGTTTGGGAAGGATTTCATCTTGCGCGCGCGAGTGTGCACTTCGTGTCATTTTTTGCAAAGGATTCTTGAAGTTTGGTTATGTTAGAACAAGACATGTCATTTTATATTGTTTTTTGACAGGGAAAGCGGGCGTCAACAAAACAACCGGATCCGGACTCCCCCGTTTTGCCTGAGACTTCCTGACGAAAATGATGAAAATGTGGCTGCGGCCTAGGCGCGGCGAGGGGGGCGTGCACCAGGGGGCCCAACAATAATTATTCTTTAGAAGTAATAATATTCAACAACAACAACAACAACAACAACAACAACAACAACAACAACAACAACAACAACAACAACAACAACAACAACAACAACAACAACAACACAACCACAACCACAATCACAACAGCAGCGAAGGAGACAACCTGGGGAAGGCACTGGAGCCACTTACTTCTCGATTGCCCCTCTACTCCTTCTGCTCCCTCGCCCTCGCTTCTCCTTGACCCCTCCCAGAGACGGAGCTCAACACCAGCCGCACCCCGGGTGACTCCCCACCCCCCCCCGATTTGCCGGGGACCTGCCCCCACAGACCTCCGAGAGGGGCCTGGCATGCACCCCTGCCCTCCCCGACCTCCGAAGAGGGGCAGCGATACGGCCACGAGGGCTTGCTGGGCGTCGCGGCGGCGGCACGAGCGACACGCTGTGCCTTGCTGGCGCGTCGCTCCACTCCGCCGGGGGGAGGCTGGGAAGAGCTCGGGAGGTTGACGCTTGCAGGCCAGGACGTGACTAGCGTATCGCGCCGAGGCGTGGTGGAGGAGGAGGGGGAGGAGAAGGAGAAAGAGGGAGGAGAGGAGGAGGAGGAGAGGAGGAGGAGGAGTTTGGAGAAGGAGGGAGGAGAGGAGAGGAGGAGGAGGAGGAGGAGGAAGAGGAGGAGGAGGAGGAGGAGGAGGAGGAGAAGGAGGGAGGAGAGGAGGAGGCCAGAACCGGCGGCGCGACACGCTCCGCAGGCGTTCCTGGCCGCAGCGCAGCAAGGCCCGATTTTTTTTTGGGGGGGGACGCAGAGCCCCCAGAGGAAAGCTGCCCCCCGGAGGTCTGGGGGGCGGTCGCCTCCTGGGGGGGCCGAGGTAAACTTAGCGCGGGCGTGTCCTCGTACAGGCGGATAGTCAAACGAAACACCAAAAAAGCTGTTCATAAAAATCAAAAGTATTCGGACCATCGTCCACATACTACTGTGTTCTATGATTTTTGAATACTCTTCATGCAGAGGGACGCGCCCGACTTAAGTGTAAACCCGTCACGCTAGCCTCGGTGATATTCTTTCCCCACGAGTTATTCACACTGGAGTGCAATGGGACATCCAGCTCTGGAGAATGCTTCGAAAAGTGCGCAATCAAACATGGAGCCGCTCCCACGTGGAAGAACTTCAGAATTTCGACCGAAATCCAGCGGTGGCGGCGGAACCTTTTTCGGAAACCGTTGACAGGGTACGTTTTGCTTACAGCCGAGCCTTAATCCAGACCGATGGGGCCGAGGTCTTCCCAGTTCGCTGCTTCAGTTCACCTCTGTACTCCGAGATGTGCACCATCCTGAAGTCGATGCCTTCGGACCGCAGAGCAGCTTCCGCGCGCCTGCAGAAGGGACAGGAGGGCAGGTCAAAGAAGACGACGTCGGCGGACGTGATCACATGATCCAGCTCCTGCGGAGTGCTGCACAGTAGAAAACTCCATCAGGCAAGCAGGCGAAACTACAGGTTGTTGGATGGTCGTGGAGTGAGTAGGGATCGCGTGGGGGCAGGGGAATGGGCTGCACTCCTAGAAGAAAAGAACAAAAAGAAACATACAAACAAACAAACAAACAAACAAACAAACAGACAGACAGACAGACAGACAAACAAACAAACAAACGAATAAAAAAATGCAAAACATAAATGTTTGGCGATCCGGGCAAACCCGCGCTGGACCCGCGCGCCAGGGGCGGCGTCGGAGGCGCCGCCGGGGGCCCAGGCGCACATACAAGCAATCCGCGCGGAGCGCCACAAGTTCATGTTCATGGCGTTGTTTAGTCTTCTTCGTCGTCTTCTTCGTCTTATGATCAATATATTATTATTATTATTATTATTATTATTACTATTATTATCATATTATTATTACTATTATTATTATTATTATTATTAGTACTAGTATTAGTATTATTATTATTAATATTATTAGTAATATTATTGCTGTTAATATTATCAGTATATTTGATTATAAGTATCACTATTTTATTGTTAATAGTATTGTTAGTACTATTAATATTATTATTAATAATAATAATATTAGTATGATTCGTCTTCTTCGTCCTCCTCTTCGTCGTCTTCTTATTATTGGTACTATTAATATGATTCGCATGTGTCTTCTTATGTGTCGATGCCGTCCGCAGGGCGTCGGGGAGATACATCGCCTGAAGGGGGTGGGCTCGGTGGGCGCCAGGCCGCCTCCCCGCACCCCTTTTCCCGGGCGCGCAGCCGCGCGGACCTCCGAGAGGCGATCACGCGGACAAGCGCGTTCCACCGCTCGCAGAGCAACTAGTCGCAAATGGCCTGGACCCGCCAAGGGGGGGGATCTGGGATATGTTACATCGAGGCAAACAGGTGTTTTCCAGAAGTTTGCGAGTAGGCAATTTGCGAGTAGCCGAACGCGCTCGGCGAGAGATGTGATTACGTGGACAAGCGCGCTCCACTGCTCGCAGAGCAACTACTCGCAAATGGCCTGGACCCGCCACGGGGGGATCTAGGATATGTTACATCGAGGCACACATGTGTTTTCCAGACGTTTGCGAGCAGGCACTTTGCGAGTAGTGGAACGCGGTCGGCGAGAGATGTGATTACGTGGACAAGCGCGGTCCACTGCTCGCAGAGCAACTACTCGCAAAAGGCCTGGACCCGCCAGGGGGGATCTAGGATATGTTACATCGAGGCAGACATGTGCTTCCCGGACGTTTGCGAGCAGGCATTTTGCGAGTAGTGGGACGCGTTCGGCGAGAGAGGTGGTTCTGTATACAAGCGCTCTCCACCGCTCGCCGAGCAACTAGTCGCAAATGGCCTGGACCCGCCAAGCGGGGGTCTAGGATATATTACATCGAGGCAGATATGTGCTCTCCAGACGTTGGCGAGTAGGCACTTTGCGAATAGTGGAACGCGCTCGGCGAGAGGGGTGATTATGTAGACAAGCGCGCTCCACTGCGCGCAGAGCAACTACTCCGAAATGGCCTGGGTCCGCCAAGGGGGGTCCACGAGGCAGACATGTGCTTTCCGGACGTTTGCTAGTAGGCCCTTTGCGAGTAGTTGAACGCGCTCGGTGAGAGAGGTGATTATGTGGACAAGCGCGCTCCACTGCTCGCATAGCAACTACTTGCAAATGGCCTGGATCCACCAGGGGGATCTACGATATATCACATCGAGGCAGACATGTGTTTTCCGGACGTTTGCGAGTAGGCACTTCGCGAGTAGTGGGACGCGCTCGGTGAGAGAGGTGATACGTGGACAAGCGCGTTCCACTGCTCGCAGAGCAACTACTCGCAAATGGCCTGGATCCGCCAGCGGGGTCCACGAGGCAGACATGTGCTTTCGGACGTTTGCGAGTAGGCAATTTGCGAGTAATGGAACGCGTTCGGTGAAAGAGGTGGTACTGCGCCGATCCGAAAGTTTCCCCACTTTCGCCGCCGTGCTCGCCGCGGCCATCTGGGGTGGCGCGCGCAGGATAAGACTCGCGGGGCCCGAGGGCGGACGGGGGCGATGTCGCGAGGGCAGAGTCGGCGCGCCGATGGGCAGCCCAGCACCCTATTTGGCCGGAGGGACCCAGCACAATGCAAGGGCAGAGCCTAACCCCCGCCCGGAACACGGGATTGGGTTCCCCTTCCCAATTTAAAATTCTAAATCCCGAACGGTGCGCTGACCCGAAAATGAGCAAACGGCATAGGACCTCATAGAAAAAAACTTTCGGGTTCGGTCATACGACGACACGAAAAGTTGATCGGCCGACCTGAAATTGGCCAAATCCCATTAGACTTGTGCCAAAAAAATCGGGTCCAGTTCGAACGACCCGAAAATGCGCAAACCGCCATGGACTCCTTGCAAAAACATCGTCCTCGAGGTCTTCGGACCCACGTCGAAGAAACCGAACCGAGGCAAACCGCCTAGAACATCCTATCACAAACGGTTTCTCGGTGGTTCCGGGCCTCGTCCGAAGGAGCACAAGAAAGGGCTTCCCAGAGGCGCCGTTGTCGCAAGGAATGCGCCCAGCGCGGGATCGGGGTTCGCACGGGGGCGCGGCTGCTCTCGCCTGTCCAGGGGGCATGCATTGCCGCGCCCTTCCAGCATAGCGTTTGCGCTGCGTTCGCGCGGCGCCGCGCCTCTTAAATCTGAACAAACGATCGGAGCGCCGATTCACGTAGACAAGCGCGCTCCACTGCTCGCAGAGCAACGACTCGCAAATGGCCTGGATCCGCCAGGGGGGATCTACGATATATTACATCGAGTCAGACATGTGCTTTCCAAACGTTTGCGAGTGGGCAATTTGCGAGTAGTGGAACGCGCTCAGGGAGACTGGTGATTCTGTAGACAAGCGCGTTCCACTGCTCGCAGAGCAACTACTCGCAAATGGCCTGGATCCGCCAGGGGGGATCTACAATATATTACATCGAGGCAGACATGTGCTTTCGAGACGTTGGCGAGTAGGCAAGTTGCGAGTAGTGGAACGCGCTCGGTGAGAGAGGTGATTCTGTAGACAAGCGCGTTCCACTGCTCGCAGAGCAACTACTCGCAAACGGCCTGGATCCTCCAGGGGGGATCTACAATAGATTACATCGAGGCAGACATGTGCTTTCCGGACATTTGCGAGTAGGCACTTTGCGAGTAGTGGAACGCGCTCGGTCAGAGAGGTGATATGTAGGAAAGCGCGCTCCACTGCTCGCAGAGCAACTACTCCTAAATGGCCTGGGTCCGCCAGGGGGTGTACGATATATTACATCGAGGCAGACATGTGTTTTCCAGACGTTTGCGAGTAGGCACTTTGCGAGTAGTGGAATGCGTTCGGTGTGAAAGGTGATATGTAGAAAAACGCGTTCCACCGCTCGCAGAGCAACTACTCCGAAATGGCCTGGGTCCGCCAGGGGGTGTACGATATATTACATCGAGGCAAACATGTGTTTTCCAGACGTTTGCGAGTAGGCACTTTGCGAATAGTGGAATGTGCTCGGTGTGAAAGGTGATATGTAGAAAAACGCGTTCCACCGCTCTCAGAGCAAATACTCGCAAATGGCCTGGATCCGCCAGGGGGGATCTACAATATATTACATCGAGGCAGACATGTGTGTTTCCAGACGTTTGCGAGTAGGCACTTTGCGAGTAGTGGAACGCGCTCGGTGAGAGAGGTGATATGTAGACAAGCGCGTTCCACTGCTCGCAGAGCAACGACTCGCAAGTGGCCTGGATCCGCCAGAGGGGATCAACGATGTATTACATCGTGGAATGCATGCACTTTCCCGACGTTTGCGAGCAGGCACTTTGCGAATAGTGGAACGCGCTCGGTGAGAGAGGTGATATGTAGACAAGCGCGTTCCACTGCTCGCAGAGCAACTACTCCGAAATGGCCTGGGTCCGCCAGGGGGGATCTACGATATGTCACATCGAGGGAAACATGTGTTTCCAGACGTTTGCGAGCAGGCAGTCTGCGAGTGGTGAAACGCGCTCGGTGAGAGAGGTGATATGTGGACAAGCGCGTTCCACTGCTCGAAGAGCAACTACTCGCAAATGGCCTGGATCCGCCAGGGGGGATCTACGATATATTACATCGAGGAAAACATGTGCTCTCCAGACGTTTGCAAGTAGGCACTTCGCGAGTGGTGGAACGCGCTCGGTGACAAGCTCGCTCCACTGCTCTCAGAGCAACGACTCGCAAATGACCTGGATCCGCCAGGGGGGATCTACGATATATAGCATCGAGGCAGACATCCACTTTCCGGACATTTGCGAGTAGGCCCTTTGCGAGTAGTGGAACACGCTCGGAGACAGAGGCGATATGTAGACAAGCGTGTTCCACTGCTCGTAGAGCAACTGCTCGCAAATGGCCTGGACCCGCCAAGGGGGATCTACGATATATTACATCGAGGCAGACATGTGCTTTCCGGAGGTCTGCGAGTAGGCACTCTGCGAGTAGTGCAACGCGCTCGGTGAGAGAGGTGAAATGTAGACAAGTGCGTTCCACTGCCCGCAGAGCAACTACTCGCAAATGACCTGGATCGGCCAGGGGGGATCTACGATACATTACATCGTAGCAGACAGGCGCTTTCCAGACGTTTGCGAGTAGGCACATTGCGAGTAATGGAACGCGCTCGATGAATATTTGTATAGACATACATATATATATGTGCGGACTGGGCAACCCTGAACCCAAAAACGCCTTCATCTCTTGGGGGCGCATCTTTTACTTCCGCCGCCTTCCGTCGGCCTTCCGCCAGCTTCCGCCGGCGGAGGCGGCCTCGTTTTACGTCCGCCGACCTTCCGCCGCCATCCGCCGGGGAAGAGATGCCAACTCCGTCGATCCTCGAAGGCAAGGCCCTTTTTGGAACGCTGGATATACACCTATATAGTCATGTATATATGGCTCTAGCAATCTATAAATACACATGTATCGATATATGGACGTTTCTATGCATGCAGTATGTATGTACGTGTGCACGTATGAACGTATGTACATATATACGTTTTTACGTATGTATGTATGTCTGTACGTACGTACATGTGTATGCATGTATATATGTGTATGTACGTTTGTGTGGATAAATGTATGTATGGATGAATGGATGGATAGATGCATGGTTGCATGTATGCATGTATGCGTGTATACATGTATGGATGTATGCATGTACGTATGTATGTATGTATGGAAATGTATGTAAGTATGAAAGCAAGTAAGTGTGCATGTATGTGTATGGATGTATGTATGTATGTTTGTATGTATGTGTGTATGCATGTATATGTATGTAAGTGTGTGTATGTGGATGTGTGTATGTGTGTATGTATGTATGTATGGATGGATGTATGGATGGATGGATGTGTGTATGTAGATACGCATCTATTGTGTGCACGTGTGTATGCACGTGTGTATATGTGTATGGATGTGTACACGCACGTATGTATGGAGGTGTGCATGTATGTAAGTAAGTATAGATGTGTGTATGCATGTATGCATGTGTATATGTATGTGTGTATGTATGAATGAATAAATGTGTATATGGATGGATGTATGTATGTGTGTGTATGCATGTGTGTATGTTTATATGTGAGTATGTATGTATGCATGTGTGTAGTGTATGCATGCGTGTGTGTATGTATGTATGTGTGTCTTTATGTATGTGTGTATGCATGTAGGTGTGTGTGCATGTAGCTGTGTGTATGTATGTATGTATGTATGTATGTATGTATGTATGGATGGATGGATGGATGGATGGATGGATGTATGTATGTATGTATGTATGTATGTGTGTGTGCATGGATGTATGTATGTATGTATGTATGTATGCATGCATGCATGTATGTATGTATGTATGTATGTATGTATGTATGTATGTATGTATGTATGTGTGTATGTGTGTATGTGTGTATGTGTGTATGTATGTGTGAATGTATGTATGGTTGGTTGTATGTATGAATGAATGTATGCATGCATGAATGCATGTATGTGTGCATGTATGTATGTATGCGTGTGTGTACGAATGTATGTATGCATGACTGTGCAGATGCTTAGCCTGCGCTCCTCGGCCCCCTCCGCCCCGGAGCTCCCCTCGCGAGGGGGGCCCCAGAAGAACTCTCCGCTGGCGCTGCGGCCGAACTCCACAAAGGAGAGCATGCCGAAGCCCTTCACCGCCGACGTCCTGCCCGCGAGGAACTCGAGGGTGTCTTTCCCCGTCTTGGTGGCGGCGCGCACGAAGGGGGGTGGCGCAGGGAGCGCGGCCCTCTAAGAGGGCGGGCGGGGGGGTGGAGGCTTTCTCTGAGGGCGGGGGCCTGGGCTCAGAAGGCCTGCCAGAAGCTCCTCAGAGGCCCCCCGGCCCTCAGAGGCCCCGTTGGCAGGGCGTAGGCTCTCTTCTGTGCATCCGAGGAGCCCCGTCGCGCCTTGCCTGGCGGTCCCTCACCCCGCGGGTGGCGCAGCCGACCCACCTCCGACACCCGAAAGGGGGGAGGTCGGCGACACGCAAGAGTGACCCTGGGTAAGAGTGATCTTTGGTGCGCGGCTTCTGGGGGGCCGCGGGGGGACTAAACGCAAGCGCGCAAGACGCCACCATCGCATCGCGTTCCGCGATGGGGGGTTAGCCCCAATGGGCCCACACCAAGAGATCACTCCGGCGAGGGGTCACTCTTACGCATAGCCGAGGAGGGCCCAGTGGGGCGGCGCTGGGAGGCGAGTAGGATGCCAGATCGGGCGGGGCAGAGCCCAGGGAAGTCAGGCCGGGCGGAGGAGGGGGAGGAGGGGGAGGAGGGGGAGGACGAGCAGGAGGAGGAGGAGGAGGAAGAGGAGGAGAAGGAGGAGGAGGACGGGGACGAGGAGGAGGAGGAGGAGGAGGAGACGCGGCCCGTTCGTCGAGCACTCTCTCGTCGCGGGCCCAGCGAGCGCCGACGGGTCGGTCGAGCGGCCCAGGGGGTCGCTGAGCAGCGAGGTGCGCACTGCAAGAGGCAGGGCAGAAAGAGGCAGGGCAGCCGCGGAGGCGAGGCGCGCGCGCGGGGGGCGAGGTCAGACCACCGAGGTCTTTGTCGGCGTGCAACGGCCCAGGCTCCCTCGAGTCGTTGAATCGGGTGTAGGCCCCAAGAATATACGCCACCACCACGTCGATTCCTCCTCCCTCCTCTACCCTCATACTCCTTTCCTCGTTCCTGGGAGAGGGACGTGGACAGGGAGGTGGCGGTGCTGCATGTGTTTGGGCCCCACGTGTTCCTAGAAGTGCCCCTGGCCCAAGGTGCCCCCAGGATGTCCAAGGAGGCCCCCAACGGCCTCCAGAGCACCTCTCACGAGGCCCATGGGGCCCCAGGGGCTCCAAGGTGGCGCGAAAAGCTGAGGGTCACCTTGGGCCAGAGGCACCTTTAGCAACTCCCGATTGAAGGAGGGGCGTCAGTTCATCCCAGAGAGACCCGGCAAGCCGGCGGGCTGATCGTCGGGCACATGCCAGCATGGATTACGGATCCGTGGGTCTGGCGGGTGGGCGCCAGATCCGCGGATCGGGGAAGGCATCCCCGAAGCCTGAGGCCCGTGCCGCCTGGCTCGGCGACGGAGCGCGCCAATTCTGCACCGAAGCGGGACCCGTCGCCAATCCACGCCAATCCACGTGCCCTCGAGTCTCCGGCACGCCACCGCCCCTCCCGTGCGCGCCGCGCACGTGAGGAGGAGGAGGACGAGGAGGAGGATAAGACGCTGCTTGGAACCGTCGCGCAGAGCAAGGAGGAGGAGGAGGAGGAGGAGGAGGAGCAGGAGGAGGAGGAAGATCAAAGAGGCGTATCGCGGAGGAGGTCAGGTGCCCCCCGAATCTCTGGACACGCTGACGTCCCCTCCCGTGCGCGCCGCCGGGCCTTGAAGGATCAGTAGACGAAGCCACGGCGCCCGCCGCCGCCCGGGGCTCTCGCGGGGAGCGCGGCCGCCAGCCGCGACGCGCGGCAGCTCCCGCGCAGGCCCAGCATCGCCAGAGCCGCGGGCCGCTCCTCGGGCAGGTCGACGGGCGGCGCTCTCGAAGGGCCCGGGGCGCCCCCGCCCCCCCCCCGAGGAGGAGGGCCGAGGCTGCCTCCCTCCCTTCCTCCCTTTTCCCCCTTCCCTCCCTCCTCCCTCCTCCTCCCTCTTTCCCCTTTTCCTCCATCCTCCCTTCTCCCTTCTTCCTCCCGCCTCCCTCGTTTCTTCCTCGTTCCTCTCCCTCCAGGGCCATTCAAGGCCTCGCTTGGGGGGGGGAGGGACGTCTGGAGGCCATGGGGGCCTCCGTAAGGGCAGCTGGGGTCACCGCGGGCCGGGGGCACCTTCGCTAGAGATGGAAATCCCCCAGAAGCGAACT
The DNA here is from genome assembly GCA_963575745.1 of Prorocentrum cordatum. Classification (NCBI taxonomy): domain Eukaryota; class Dinophyceae; order Prorocentrales; family Prorocentraceae; genus Prorocentrum; species Prorocentrum cordatum. The sequence goes on from CAUYUJ010011186.1 coordinate 20,391, forward strand.
TCGCTGTGACGGGGGGGGAGGGGGGGCAGGGGATGATGCGGAGAGGGAGGGTGAAATGGGACAGGAGGGGCCAGGGGGAGGGGAGACGAATGGGAGATCAAAAACAAAGTAAGGAGAGAAGGCGAGGGCGGGAAGAGGAGGGGCAGGGCTATGGGAAGTGAACCGCCTCGCGAGCCCCATGCTAAACTCATACGCTGGAAGAAACGTTCTAGAGGTGGGATGGGAGTGTACCGCCCAAAGCGCCTTGACCCAGCGCTGCTCCAGCTGATATTGCTTGACCCAGAAAAACTACAGACGAGAATGGTGGTGCTGAAGCGATGGCGATGGCGATGCTGCTGCTGGTCATCAGCATCCTAATATGACTGCATGCGGGTACCTGCGGCACCGGGTGAAAGCATGCTCACACGGTGAATGTTTTGTCTCCTGCTTGAGAAAACCAGCGGCCTTGGTGGCACGTGGTGTCCTGTGTCTTCTGGCACCTGGTGGCATATGAGAGCATCCAGGGTCGTCTTGTCCGTGCATATTGAGAGAGGCCTCTAGCACATGGCCCGCCCAGATCGTCCAGCTATCGCGAAGCATCGCCAATCAATAATCGACGCAGCGGTCGACGCGCATCGCCAACGCACCATTGGCACGTTTGTCCGTGGACGATGCATCGCGATACAATGTGATCCAAGATGATCCGCCGACCCAAGAGGCGTGTGCGGAATCCTTCTGCACCAGCTACCTAACCTTCCGCCGCGTAGAACATTTGTTCTTGGAGCCATCGCCGCGACAACCGCACCGCTTAGAAGCTCCGATTCTGGGGGGGGGCACCCGACAACTTCTGGCCCACACAGCCAGCCTCGCGGTGCCACTGCGTATGCGCTTTGGGAGCCACACACACACTTTTTTGGTCTGCGGGTCGAGAGCGGGCCTCTTCCGGTCAAGAGCTAGGCGGGGTGCGCAGAGCCACACACACACACACACACACCCTGCAAAAATCGCTCCAGAACCTCCAAACACGCCTCCCCACCACGCCGGACACCGCCAGCCGCCTGGAACCTCTGGGTATGCGTTTTCGAAGCCACCCACCCTGCAAAACTCGTTCTGGCACCCCCCGCCACGCCTCCCCACCACGCCCGACGCTGCCAGCCTCCCGGGGCCACTGGGCATAGGCTCTTCGGAGCCACCCACCTTGCAAGAATCGCTTCACGACCCACCACCACGCCCCCCCACCACGCCCGACACCGTAGCCTCTTGGCGGCTCTCGGTAAAAGTTCTTAGAAGCCACCCACTCTGAAACAATCATTCCTCCCACCACGCCTCCCCAGCACGCCCGACACCGCCAGCCTCCTGGAGCCTCTGTGCATGGATTTCAGGAGCCGGGGTCGGTCTAAGCAGTAGTTGTCGTCCCCCCTGTTCCCTTCTCATTCCCCCTCCTCCCCCCTTTCTGCCCCAACCTCTCCCTCCGCCCTCTAGCCTTCGAAGCGGCGAAGGGCAGGCCAACAGAAGCCAAAAACCTCAGAATCGAAAAGAAATAAATAATACAGCGGAGGGCTTTGCCATCAGATGCAACAGTGCCCCAGGGACCGAATTGTAGGAGGTTTCGTGCGCTGCCATCACGTGCAGCTCCAGGCTCCTCGTCTGCGAGCGTGCTGGCCAACGTGCTGGCTCACGCTTCACATCAATATCGCGTGTGAGTTTTTACTCGCAGCGAGTAAGCCGGCGTAGTGCCATCCATCTACGTGTGAGACCGAATCAGCACCAAACAGCACAATCCTCCTCCTTCTCCTCCTCCTCCTGCTCCTCCTCCTCCTCCTCCTCCTCCTCCTCTTCCTCCTCCTCCTCCTCCTCCTGGTCCTCCTCCTCCTCCACCTCCTCCTCCGCACCGCACGGACGAAGACAGTGTCGGGATCGCGACCCTCCCCAGGTCAGACCACTCGCTGAACTGACGCGGCGCGTGGACTCGACCTCGTTCGTACCGCGCGGACAAAGACAAGGTCGAGGTCACGACCCGTCCTATACTTAGACCACTCGTCGGAGGTGCGCTGCTCCTGCCTTCAGCCTCCTTCCTGCTGCGCTGTTGCACGGTCACGGCGACGGGGCTTGCCGCAGGCAGCTGGGTACCAATGAAATTCTCTGACACAGTTTGGATTACTTTCTAAGTTACGCAATGAAAACGCGAATGCTAAATCAAATTTCGCTAACTGTGATCTGCAAACAGCCAAATAACCAGGAGCAGAAACCTGACCGGCGCCTCGCGCGGAGCGCAGCCGGCGGGCGCCTGCAGGGCGCTCGGCTGCTCCTGCCGGAACAGACGCGCAGACGCGCGCGCGCGCGCACGCGCGCGCACCCTGTGGCGGCCACGGACACCTCGTCGTGTGCGTCGTCGCTGTCGTGTTCTCCTGGAGGTCTCCTGAGGTCCCCTGTCCCTGGAATTCAGGGGGGTTCTCTTGAGGAGCGGAAAAAATGTCCCCCAGCGGTCCGCGGAGTTCCCTGGAGGTCAGTCCCTGGAGGTCCCTGGGAATCCCTGCAAGCATGAACGTCCGAAAACTGTTTCGATCGTCGTCGTCTTGCTTGGCGTTGTCGTGCTCGTCGTCGTCGTGATCGTCGGGGTCGTCGTGCTCCACTCTCCCCATGCCCCCCCCCCACGATTACTCAAACGCCTTCCAGGCCTGAGCCAGATGGAACCGCGAAATCGGATCGGGCCGGGAACCGATCGGATCGCCACCGATTCGATCCGAATCGAATCGAAATCGGATCGACGCGCCAGGCTCCGGCTGGCCCCAGCCGGTGCCGTTGAATCCAGCCAAGCCGAATCGGAATCGTGGGCCCAGCCATCGCATCGAATCGGATCGCAGGCGGCCATGCCTTCTCCGCTATCCCCATTCCTCCTCTTCCTCCTCCACCATCTTCGCTGACGTACCATGCCCTCCAACGTCGTGGATAGAGGCCTCCTGGATGTGTTCCAAGTCAATGAAGTCGGAGGATTGCGCTGCACCGGCGCCACTGGCGTGGGGAAACTCTGGCAGACTCTGGCTCCACGTCGAGCCGCATCGTCGATGCATCGGCGCTGCGGAGCGATCCTTCGACCCCAGCTACTTGGACCCCACTTGCGAGGACTAGAGTGTCGGGGCGTCCAAGAAGGGGGCGTCCAAGAGGGGGGGCGCAAATCATGGCGGGCGGCATGTGCGCGGCCCAGTGGGGGGCCGGGGACGCATGGAAACATGAAGAGGCGCCATGAGATCTGGAGAGATATCATGGCCCCCGCCATGATATCCACCCCCGCCATACATCCCTCCTCGAAATCAAACGCAATTTTCCCGCGGCGTGGCGGCGCCCCAGGAGCCCAAAACTCCAGTGCTCGCGCCGACATGGGCGACTGCAGACACAAAAAATCCGACGCCGCGGGCTGCGCTTCGCGCGCCGATCTATATATTGAAAACTTGCGTCTGGTTTCGAGGAGGGCTGTAGTCATCCGTCTTGCCAGGCGGGTGGCAATGGGGGATTTGGGGGTGAAGAGAAAGGCCCTAAAGGGGCCTTCAAGGGCCCCTTTTGAGCAGCAGCTGGTTCCAAAAAGGGCCCTAAAGCCCTAAAGGCCTCCCAGGGCCCTTTTCTTCACCCCCATGTGGGTCACCCCCCATTACCACCCGCCCGATCTTGGCCGCCCCGAGGGTGGACGGACCAAGGCGCCGAGAGACCGTGCCTGCTCAGCCCACAGCCGGGCTTGCGAGGCGCTGCTCGCAAGCCCGGCCGCTTCCAGAGGCCGGTGCGCGGAAGCGCACCAGCCCCGGCCCGCAGGAGGGCGCCCAGGAAGGGGGCAGGAGAGAGGAGGGGGAGGAGGAGGAGGAGGAGGAGGAGGAGGAGGAGGAGGAGGAGGAGGAGGAGGAGGAGGAGGAGGAAGAGGAAGAGGAAGAGGAAGAGGACGGGGGAGGGGGAGGGGGAGGGGGAGGGGG
>CAUYUJ010011187.1:0-24328 GCA_963575745.1 Prorocentrum cordatum
GAGAAGGAGGAGGAGGAGGCGGAGGACGAGGAGGAGGGGGTCGAGGACTCGTGGATCGTCAGGCGTCTGCGGCCCGCGTTGGCAGAACGCTGCCCGTCTCCTCCCTGCTTGCGTCGGCAGCGAGTCGGGCAGCGCCCGCCCCACGCCTCTGCGCCGCTCGCCCCCCTCGCCTCCCCCCCCGTGCCCTCCTCCCGTCTCGCCGGCATCCACGACGAGGACCTCCTCATCACCATCCCCTTTCCTCCTGCTCCTTCCTCTCCTCCCCTTCTCTTTCTGCTCCTTCCTCTCCTCCCCTCCTCCACCTCCTCCTCCTCCTCCTCCTCCTCCTCCTCCTCCTCCTGCGCCTCTCGCCCTCTCGTCCTCCTCCTCTCTTCTCGTCGACGTCCACCTGCAGGAGCTCCTCTTCCTTCTCCTCCCCTCGCTCCCCCCTTCCGTCATAACTTGTTCCCCGTCTCGCAGTCACCACCCACTCTCATGGTTCCCATGCGCCAGCTCCACGAGGCTATGGCATTCCCCACCCTTTCGTAATCAGGCCCGGTCGACTGTCTGCAGATGTGCTCACTTTGCTTGTTCGTTTCTCTCGTTCCCCCTTCCCGTCTTCCTCTCCCGGTGCCGCTCCTGCGTCGAAGTCAGAGAGGAGCTGTAAGAGCACAGAGCATCAACTCTCGGAGCTGCGCGCGGACCGTCGACAACTTCTGTTTGTGATGTGCGTAGTCATTATACTCTGGTCTCCCTTCCCCTGAACCGCTTCTGCTGCCACTCCCCCCTTCTTTCTCCCTCCCCATACGGTCTAACATTTCCTCTTCGTGCTCGTTGCCCTCCTCCCGACCCCCGCCAGCACTCCTCTGCCTGCTCCCGCGACTTTGAGACCGGCCTTCCCGTTGAGCTCACTGTGGCTCTCGAGCGCACCTTGTCCCAAGCCGCTGAATGACAGGCTGGAGGCATAGGAGGCGCTTTAATTGTGCGATGGTGTCCAAGAAGGCAAAGCTGAGGTACGGATGACGACAGGTAGGAGGTCAAGGAGGATGAGGAAGGCGACGAGGACGAGAACGAGGAGGATGGGCGGCAGGAGGAGCCGCAGAAGGAGCTCCACAAGCATCACCATCAGCATCGTCAGCACCAGCAGTAACAGCCTTCTTCTCCCCGTCGCAGCCACTTGGCTCAAGGGTGTGTGTGTGTGTGTGTGCAGAGAAGGTGCCCCCCCCACCGTGTAGATACACGTACGTTGAGAAGCTGGCCAGGGCGATGCCGAAGCAGATCACAGAGATCCGCCAGTTCCTGCAGATTGCGCGCCGCAAGGACGCCAGGTCGGTCAAGATCAAGAAAAACGGCACGGAGACCAAGTTCAAGATCCGGTGCGCCAGCTACCTGTGTTCGGGCGGACGGCGGCGAAAGGGGGGGGGCGGGGTCGGACGGGGCTAGGATTGAGTCAGGCGTGTTCCCCTACAGGAGGAATGTTCAAGAATAGTCAAAAAATAGCTTGAGACCATCTTTCTACGGATTACGTTTTATTTGTCTTCCAAAATCTGGCCGTAGGAGGGCATGCCCGACCTGATGCCAAGACGAGGACAAATCTGCTCCAGAGCGTTCCAGAACGCTCTCAGAGCGTCCTGGAACGCTCTGAGAAGGCCGCGGTGCCCGAGACATCCGCCAGAGCTGCTGGGTCTGAGAGATTCTCGATGTGTTCTCCCCCATGATGGGCCCGTTTTCGACCACCACCACCATAAGTTGGAGGGGGGAGGGAGGTGGAGGAGGAGGAGGAGGAGGAGGAGGAGGAGGAGGAGGAGCCCTTCCCCCTCCAACGTATGGCGGTGGTGGTGGTGGTGGTGGTGGTGGTGGTGGTGGTGGAAAACAGCCCCCTCACCTCCAATTTGTCCTCGTCCTGGCTTCGTCTTTGGGGGGGGGAGAAGCGGGGGGAGGGACGAGAGCGCAGCTCTCCAGCATCTTGCCGTGGCGGCGGCGGCGGCCCCGGGGTCCTCCCGAGCCCCCGCGGTGGTGCCACGCCTCCTGCATCGCTCGGGCGCCCCTCCCGTGGGTCTTGCTCCCCCCCCCCCCCCCCTCTTTTTGGGGGGCTGGACCTGGCCCCTGCTCCCCGACTGGCAGTGGGAGCCCATGCCAAGAATCCGAGGAGGAAGAGGCACCCCTCATTTTCCTTTTTTTTTTCCCCTCATTTTCCCCTTTTCCCCTCATTTTCCCCTCCCCTCCCCTCATTTTTTTTCATTTTCCCCAGGAGACCTCTACCCTCCCCTCATTTTCCCCTTTTCGGGCCTCCGCAGAGGCCCTCGTCGCCACCGTTGGATTCGCCTCGAAATCCTGGTCAGAACGCACCCCGGGAGAGGTCCGGGGAGTAGCGGCATCGGTACCTCTTGGTCTCTCCACAGAGACACCCTGCTTGCCTCCAGGGTGCCCTGGGGTTTCTCGGGCTTCGACGGCTTTGCGGTGGGAAGCGTGGCGCTCCCACGCCAAGAGATCCACGGAACGAAGGATGGCAAAAAAACCCAGGGTTGCAAAAAAAAACCCTGGGCGAAGGATTGCAAAACAACCTTGGGTTTTTTTGGTTGTTGCAATCCTTCGCCCTGGGGTCTCTGTGAATAGAACCCGTGTAATACTCTCATATATACTCCTTATCCTCACCTCTCCTGCGCCTGGCCGTTTGGGCTCAGGTATTGGGACAGATCGATCAGACCTTTGATCGTGCAGGAGGGAAAGATATCCATCTCTCCCTCCTTCCCTCTACCAACGGATCAGGGGTTCTGTACCCTTGTACTTCAACCCCATACACAGTCTCAGGGTGGGGTTCCTCGTGGCAGGTCTCTCGTGGTCGAGCTCCTGCGGCAGGGCCCGGCCCGGCCCCTGCTCCCCGACGGCTTTACTTCGGGCGGGGGCAGGGGTCGCCTCTCGGCGGCCCTCCTGCGAGCCCTCCTCCAGATTTCGTAATACAAGGGAGGGGGTCTCAGCCCTCCCAGACGACGAGAAGTTTTAGACCCCCCCCCCCCTGGGAGAACCCTCCAAAATCTCATTTCGGGCGGGGTCGCCTCTCGGCGGCCCTCCTGCGAACCCTGCTCCAGATTTCGTATACAAGGGAGGGGGGTCTCATTTCGGGGGGGGTCTCTTCCAGGCTACCTTGGAGGGCCTGGGGGGGTCTGTGGACGATGTTTTGGAGGGTTCTCCCACGGGGGGGGGTCTGAAATGGCTTGTCTTGGAGGGTCCAGACCCCCTCCCTTTTATTACGAAATCTGGAGTACCCCACCCCCCCACCCCGTAGAATCCGTGGGGGGTGGGGTAGGGTTCGCACGGGGCCGCCTACGCCTCTCGCTTCCCTGCAGGGGGTGGGCCGCTCTGCACACAACAAGTTCGTGCCACTCCCCCCTGATGGGCGCCCCGCCCCCCCCCCCCCCCCCAAAAGAGCGGACCTCGGCCCGTCAGCGGTGCTGAACTGCGCGAGGCGCTCGAGATCGGGCGCTGCGCGCTGGTCAGGTCATCACCGCTCGGGTTACGTCGGGTATGTCCCTCAACAGGAGGAGTATTCAAAAATAGCCAAATAATAGTCTGGAGACTATTTTCTCGTCATGTTTGTCCATGTTTGAGTCTTTGATTGGCCATGCTTTTTTGTCTACCAGAATCCGCCTGCAGGAGGACATGCCCGACCTAACGCTACAGGGGGTCGGAGCAGGCCTTGGGGGGGGGCCGCCAGGGGCGGTTCCCTTCAGCCCAGCCGGTGGTGGCTGCCTCGTCGTCGCGCCTGGTGCCCCGTCAGCGCCCGCCCGATCCGTACACCCTGATCATGGCGGACAAGGCCAAGGCGGAGAAGCTGAAGCAGTCGCTCCCGCCGTCCCTCCAGAAGAAGGACATCTGATCACCTTGGGCGGCCTCGGCGGCCTTCCCGCGGGCCCCGGGAGCGGGCGGGCGCCGGGGAGGACGGTGGCGCGCAGATTCGCCTTGCGTTCCTCCTCCTCCTCCTCCTCCTCCTCCTTCTCCTCCTCCTCCTCGGTCAGTCGGTCGTTCGGTCGGTCGGTCCTCCTCCACCGAATCCTCCTCATCCTTTTCCTTCTCCTCCGCCACTTCCTCCTCCTCCTCCTCCTCCTCCGTCTCCGTCCCCTCCTCCTCCTCCTCCTCCTCCTCCTCCTCCTCCTCCTCCTCCTCCTCCTTACCCTCCAGCATGCGAGGCTTGCATCTGTCTAGACATCTGATGGCTTGCATAAGTGAACTGAACTCCTCATCCTCCCTCTTCCTTGGTTGCAAGCCCTGGGAGGCTGAAGTCAGCATTGGCCCTGGTGTGTCCTTGGCCGGTGATCTGGTCTGATCCGGCCCACTCCCGCTGAGTCCTTCCTGTTCTGGCAGAACCCTTGACTCAACCTATCCGTAGTTACCTTTCGACTCTCTCTCTCTCTGTGTGTCTCCCTCACTCGCTCCCGCGAGCAAGGATCCCTGGACTTGCCTCGCAACACGTGCTCCTCCTCCTCCCCGCGCCAGGTCTTCGTAGGAGCAGGAGGAGGAAAGGGAAGGGGAGGAGGAGGAGGAGAAGGAAAGGGAGGAGGAGGAAAGGGAGATGGAGGAGGAGGAGGAGGAGGAGGAAAGGGATGATGATGCTGATGGTGATGATGATGATGATGATGATGATGATGATGATGATGATGATGATGATGATGATGATGATTATGATGATGATGATGATGATGATGATGATGATGATGAGGAGGAGGAGGAGGAGGAGGAGGAGGAGGAGGAGGAGGCCACATCCACCAATTTGGAACATGCGCCCCCGAGGCTCTCGCAGAGCGCTGGATATCTGGGGTCTGGACACCTCGGCCCGCAAGGCATCGGTCTCCAGCGCCCCCCGCGCGCTCTGCGGCCCCACAGAAAAAGCGAGCTCCGTCGAGGGCCTCGGTGGCGCGTGGCCACCTGCGGCGCCGCCACCCGTTTCGGCACGCCCCTCGCGCGTGTCGTGGCCCCCACTAGCAGGGGGGCTCCACTGAAGGCCCCAGCGGCTGTGGTCACACGCGCCCCCGACGCCCATCTCGTCGCGCCCCCTCGCGCGCTTCGGGGCGCCCACCTAGGGGGCTCCACCGATGGCCCCAGTGGCTGTGATCACATGTGTCGCTGCCTCAGTTTCGCGTGCCCCTCGCGCGATTCGCGACCCCATAGTGAAGCTCCACCGAAAGCGGCAGTGTCTGTTATCACATGGTCCTCGAGAGCACGCTGGTGGATGTGGATCGATCCCTGACGCGGATTCCGTCTCTTCTGCCTCCTTTCTCTTGCCACGACGTCTGGCGTTCTGGGAAAGACCTTGGTGTCAGTGCGCCGGCCCAGCCCCGAACAAGTGTCGATCTCGCGCAGCAGCCCCAATGGGTGTGCACAGGCCATGGTGATCCAAACTCCAATGGCAGAGCGATCCAAGCAGCCAGGGCCACAGCGGCCCACGCAACAACGGGTCCTAAATCAATAGGGGGGGCGATTGTTTCCGTCGTGTCTTTCTCTTGTTGCGCTGCGAGAGGAGGTCTGTCGGGGGCGGCCAAGAGGGGGGTGATGACTAGGGGGCGGTGGATATCATGGTGCGGGCAATGATCTCTGCTCAGATTCCCTGGCGCCTCTTATTACTCCATCGCGTCCCTGGCCTCCCCCGGGGCCGCGCACATGCCGCAGGCCATGCTTTGCGCCCCCCCCCGTTGGGCGCCCCCCTCTCGGCCGACCACGAGTCTGGTGCCCCACGAGGGCCCAGGGGCCCTCGGCGGGAGAAAGGCCGGTCGCGACTTCGCCACGACGCCCGGGGGGTGCGAGCCAGGGGCGCGCATGGGGCGGCGCGGGGGGAGGGGTCCTGGCCTGCGAGGCAGGAAGGAGAGGGTCGTCTTAAAGCGTGGGCTCCTCGGCGTCACCCCAACAGGGCTCGTGTCGACCTCTCCGATGCGATTCGACTCGATATTTCGATGGTTTCCGAGATTCCGATTCGATTCGTTCTTCGAGTTCCGATGTGGGCTCCGGTGTCTCAACGGAGGCCCGCTAGCCTGCCGATTTCCGCCGATCCGACTTTTCCCGGCCCGGCTGCCGATTTCCGCCGATCTGTTTCATTTCGATCGCCGATCCGATTGATCGATTCGATTTTGGGCTCTCCTGCCCCAACATACTAGTACCATGCGTGCGTCGCCCCCCCCCCCCCCCGCGTCGCCCCCCCTCCCCCTCAGGGGCGACGCGCGCACCGAGAACTCATCGTTTTCGCTCCGTGGCGGACGCTTTCTGGCCGTGCCGTTTTTGGGAATCCGCATATTTTACTAGGTGTTTAGACTGGATGTTCGGGTCGGACTCACGCATCCAAAGAGGACATATCGTGCAAATATGTCTTTATGCGTCCCAGTTAAAGGCGCGAGGGTTAGCGAGGAAGTCCGCTTCCATGCGGAAGCGGCGAGTTTCGTCGCCAAATTCGGCGCGCTAGGTAGGTTGGTGTATTCTTGGCGGCGCCCTCGAGGGGGTGGCGCGGGGGGAGAGGGGGGGGGGCGCGGCCTGGGGCTCCTCAGAAGGCAGGGGCTTTCTTAGAAGGCCCTGCTGGCTTCCAGGAACGGGGGAAGCCCGGCGGTCGTCTCGGAGCCCCCCTTGCATTCTTAGAAGCCCCGCCGCCTTCTTTGAAGCCCACCCTGCATCGCCCAACCCCCTCGTCGCCCCACCTCAATGTGGGCTGCATTGCCTTCCAAGCCTCCCACATGAGGCCGGAGCAGATGGGGTCGGAGGATCGCGCCGCAACGCCGATGCATCGGCGATGCGGCTCGATGTTGAGTCCAATCTTCTCTACGCTTACGTCGCCGATGTCGACTCGGACCCCACTTGAGAGGCCTCCGTGGCCTTCTTGCAGTGTGTGTCTCGCCCCGCCCGTTCTCTCCGCGGCCTCTGCCCTGCTTTTTGTTGCGTGTCCTCCCGCGGCGTCTGCGGCCTTGCCGACGTCTCGTGTGACGTTTCTGGCTTGCCCAGCGATCTTGATTTTTACGTCATAGAGCCCCAGACATGGTCGCGTCGTTAAAAAATTCAGGACGGGAGGTTTTTGGCTCTTTTCTGCCCCGGGGGGCCCTCGCCAGGCCTCGGGGCCGTCAAAAAACGACTCAGGACGAAAAACCGGTCCCGGGGAAAGGGTCGGGACTTCCATGGACGCCGTCCTGAAGACATCAGGACGTCGCATGTCTGGGGAGCCAGAGGGGAGACAGTGACCCTGGTGGGGAGAAAGATGAGGGGAAAGATGTGACAGTTGACCCTCGGCCGGAGGCGCAGCAGGGCGGTGCGAACGGATCGTTCGGCGGCTTCCAGATGTCTGCTGGGGCCAAGGCGCGCCGGCACGCCCTCGTCCTCTTCCTCGTCGTTGAGCTCCTCCGACGATGACGATGATGATGATGATGCTGATGATGATGACGATGATGACGATGATGACGATACTGATCATGACGACGATGATGTTGCTGATGATGATGATGATGATGATGATGATGATGATGATGATGATGATGATGATGATGAAAATGATGATGATGATGATGACGAGGACGACGATGCCGATGACGATGACGATAACGATCGTCACCGTCATCGTCGCCGTCATCATCATCACCATCATCATCATCGTCATCATCATCGTCATCATCACCATCATCATCATCAGCGTCATCATCATCAGCATCATCATCATCGTCATCATCACCATCACCATCATTATCATCATCAGCGTCATCATCATCATTATCAGCATCATCGTCATCGTCATCGTCGTCATCGTCATCGTCATCATCATCATCATCATCGTCATCATCATCGTCATCACCATCATCATCATCATCATCATCATCATCATCATCATCATCATCATCATCGTCATCGTCATCATCGTCATCACCATCATCATCATCATCGTCATCGTCGTCATCATCATCACCATCATCATCGTCATCGTCATCGTGGCCAGGCCTCGCGAAGCAACGCGACGGGGGGGCTCGGCAGTTCTCGGCAACTAGAGGCCTCCTACCGGCCCATGAGGCGGCCGTCAAGCACCGAGTCGGGCGGAAGTGCTCGTCCTGTGGGGGGGGTCCGGGCCTCTGCGGGGCTCGTTTCGGTTCCTCCGATTCGCTTCGATTCGATGTCGATGGCTTCCGATATTCCGATTCGGCTTCGGCTTCGGGTTCCGATTTGGGCTCCGATCTCCTGTTGAAGGCATACTGGCCTGCCGATGTCCGCCGACTCGCCCTTGCCCGACTCGGCTTCCGATTCCCGCCGATCCGATTCATGTCGATCGCCGATCTCACTTATCGATGCGATTCTGGGCTTTCCTGCCTCTGGGGCCCGCGTTGTGAAAAATCACGACGTCGGTGATCTGGGTCATCCTCGTTTTCGTTCTCGTCGCCCAGTGCTTGGTCTGAGCTCGCCACTCCCCTTTAGCGTGCTTGGCCGGGCACGCTTATTCGGGGCTGCCACCCGCAGGCCTTGGGCCAAGGCCTTCGTAAGTTCGGGCCACGGCCCGATCGATCTGCCCGAAAGGCGCATGGCCCTTCTCCCTGGCGCTCCCCTACCACCTCAGTTCCCTCCTCCCGGGAGGAGGAGGAGGACAGGAAGAGGACAAAATGATGATGGGAGTAGGACGGGAGGAGCAACATCAATCAAACGCAAGCAAGCAAGCGGAAGCAGCAGGCGTAAGCGAGCAGTAACATGCAAGCACGAGCCAGCGATCAAGTGCAAGCAAGCAAGGGCAAGCAAGAGCAAGCAAGCAAGAGCAAGCAATCCAGCAAGAGCAAGCAAGCGAGAGCCAGCGATCAAGTGCAAGCAAGCAACAGCAAGCATAAGACTCGCCATTGGAAATAGCGGGGGGGGGTGCCATTGGAAATAAGGGGGGTGCCATTGGAAAAAGGGCGCGGGGATGGGTTGTCATTGGACATAAAAGGGGGGGGGCCATTGGAAAAAGGGGGGCTGCTGAAGACCAATTACTTTTGATGAGCTAGGACTCCTATAGGGCAAGCCTATTTAGAGAAAACCGCCCCCCTCTTACTTTGTATACTGTTATTGGATATTCCTCCTGTAGAGGGACATGCCTGACTTGAAACGGAAGGGCAGGGGGCAGCGCAAAGGGCCCAGACCCCCTCGCGTCATACCAGAAATCACGACGGGTGGATTTTCGCTGTGTTGTTGGCTTCCGGGCGGCCCTCACTGGGCCTCGCGATCGCCAGAAAACGACTCAGGATGAGAAGCCGGTCCCCAGGAAGAAGAGGGAGGAGGAGGAGGAAGAGGAGGAGGAGGAGGAGGAGGAGGGAGGAGGAGGAGGAGGAAGAGGATGAGGATGAGGAGGAGGATGAGGAGGATGAGGAGGTGGAGGAGGAGGAAGAGAGGAAGAGGAGGAAGAGGAGGAGGAGGCGGAGGAAGAGGAGTAGGGTGTCCAGACCTCTAGGGGCTGACGTCATGCGAAAGTCACGACGTTGGGGGTCCAGGAGGGCATGGGACAGCAAAAGGGGTGTGGGTGGGGTTGCGGCCGCGGGTTTCGGTTCTGCCGCCAGGCGCTCCGCCACCCCCCCCCGCCCGTGTGGCTGCTACTATCACCACCTTTCGGCGGCTTGCTCGGGGGTGGAGCTTATCGTTCGCCAGGCCCTCCTCATGAGACACCTCGCCCTCACAAGGGAGACTGGTCCGCGGCCTGACGGCCCCTGCCGTCCAACGCCCTGTCCGGGCACCCGAGCTTCTCCACGAGCACGCGGGTCGCCGCCTGCGGCGCGGCAGCCGCAGGCCAAATTCGGGAGCAGGATCGGCGGCGAGCGAGGGGGGGAAGTGAGAATAATGAGGCCCGCTCAGAAGGCTCGGAAGTCCCCCGCCCTTTGAGAAGTTTTGTCTCGGCCTTCCCCGAAGACACACAGAAAACTTCTCAGACGGCGCGAGGGCTTCCAGAAGTCCCCGCCGCCTTCTGAGAAGCCGTTTCTCCTTCTCACTTCCCCCCGCTCGCTCGCCGCCGGCCCTTCTCCTCCGACTTGACGGTGCTGGGGCCTGGCAAGGGCCCCGCCGCCTTCTGAGAAGGCCTTCTCCTTCTCATTCCCCCCCCCCTCGCTCGTCGCCGAAGGGTGGCTTATATCTCTGGAGGTCCCGTCCACGAGGTGGAAAGCAGCACGGCGCCGGAGATCTGGGGACTCACGTGGGCACCAGGGCAGGCACGCACAAGAAACAGCGCACGCAGGCGGCGCGAGGAGCGCTCGCACACAGGGGGGCGCGAGGAGCGTTCGCAGGCGGGGGCGGTATGCTCAGGAGGAGCCGCCTGCTCCTCCTCCTCCCTCCTCCTCCCTCCTCCCTCCTCCTTCCTCCTCCCTTCTCCTCCTCCTCCTCCTCCTCCTCCTCCTCCTCCGTAGCCATTTTGGCTCAAGATGCATTGTTCCACAGGGGAACACGTGGATACCGCTAGTCCGCGGCCAGTGCCAGGGCGCTTCCGCCCGACACCTTTTTTCTTTCCTGTGAGCTCCTGGAGGAGCAACGTTACCCACGCCCAGACGGCAGCAGGTTTCACGCGTGTGCGATGGGGCCGCCGTCCAAGAAGTGGGCTTGGTCTATCTGTAAGAGCTGCGACAATTGGGCTTACGACTGGAAGATCAAGCGCAATGGAGGCTACTGCGCCAAATGCGACTCGATCATCACACTTTGGGCAGACACTACACCTGCATCGCGCAAGCCGCCATGGGGAGACCAACTCACCAAGGGCACCTACGCGGAAGTGGTGTGCAGGCAGCTGGCCCATGCTGTCTCAAAGCTTGGGCCCGACCAGTGCATGCAGGAGCAACTGGCGCACCTGCAGTCTACCATCTCCCAGAAGTGTACCCCGCCCAAGAAGGAGTTACCCAAGTCAGCGGCACTCAAGCAGGCGATCGGCAAGGTCAACTCCGCCAAGGCCAAGCTTGAAGGCGTCACCAAGCGTCACCTCGACGCTGAGAAGGCGCTGGCCAAGCTGTCGGAGCAGATGGCGCAGGCTGCGACGGAGGTCTACGAGGCACAGCAGGAACATTCTAAGGCGTTGGAAGAATACAACATGCACTCGGTGGCGGAGGGTACGGCGACCAAGCCCGAGCAGGCGGGCTTTCAGGTGGACGAGAGCCTCTTCGAGGATGAGGAGGACCTGGAGCAGACGCAGAAGGACCAGCTTGCGAAGTTCAGGGAGGACGCGAAGGCCTTGCAGGAGCTGTTGGATCGCGCCAAGACGCAGCAGGAGGCCCTGCTCACCATGGTCGAGAGCGCGAAGAAGATCAAGGCCGATCATGCGGCAAAGAAGCGCAGGATCGACGAGGACGGGCAAGCTCATGCGCAAGTTCCACCACCTGCTCAAGACGCCACTCCTGAGGCACCGCCACAGCAACAACAAGCCACCGATCCAGAAGCAGAAAAGCGTAAGGCAGAGGCGATCGCCAAGCTCATCGAGGAGAACAAGGAGCGAGCCAGGACTGCATCTCAGAGGGCGACCACATCACGTTCGGTGGGTACGGCAGCTACGAGCGGCGCTACGGGCATTTCTTCTGGTCGGGCTGGCATTTAGCCCACCATGGCAGCCGCCTGCAGCGCTGGGCAGGCATCCAGCACCGCCGTCCCCCGAGTGGCCTGCCTTCCCTGGTTTCCCTGGGACCTCGCCCACCTGGCTCGGGGATCGAACCTCTTCGCCCGCGTCTGTTGCGGACGCAGCTTGTCAGAACTGGTGCCGCTCCAAGCGTGAGGGAGCTCGCAATCATTCTTGTGAGACAGGCAAGCCTGCGAAGGTCACCAGCATATTCTTCAGCAATATTACACAATGGGGCGAGAAATGCCAGAAGTTCCTCAACGAGAACCAGGAACTAGCTCAGATATTCGCCTTCACGGAGTCCCACGTGCCGCATTCAGGCATCACGAAGTTGAAGAAAGACCTGGGCAAAGATGGATAGAAAGCAGCAGTCACGGCAGCTACCCCGACGCGACGCTCGAAGGAGGGCAACAGCGGAGGAGAGCTGCTCATCGCCAAGGCGCACTTGACGACCACAACATTCGATGTGATGAGGGAGACCCTTAAGGCTCAAGGACGACAGGACTTATTCAGAGGGTTCACGGCCATGACTATCCACCTCAGCGGAGGCAATGTCGTTCTATTCTCCCTCTACCTACTCCCCAAGGAGGGCATGCAGGGTAGCAACTTTGAAAAGATCAAGGCGCTCTCGACGGTCATAGGGAGCATCACGGACCCTTGGATTATCATGGCAGATTGGAATATGGCCCCATCCCTGGTCGAGAAGTCGGGTCTCCCCACGCGCCTGGGAGGCAAGGTGATCGTTCCGAAGATTCAGATCACCTGTGACAAGGGCAAGGGCAGTCTCATAGATTTCGCCATGGCTCGAGAAGATATTGCAGATGGCATCACCATCGACGGTTATGAGAAAGTACCATGGAGGACACATACGGGGCTACTACTCAAACTTCCTGGGCGCTCGGAGGCTTGGTGGCACAGGCATTTGGATCTCCCCAAGCCGTTGCCGCTGGTGCTCCCACCAAAGAAGGCCCCCGACCCAGAGAGCAAGCGCAGCAAGAAGAAGGAGGCAGCACAACAGAGGAGACTGGCAGAACTCCCTGACGAATTGCGCGAGGAGTTCAACGTGCTCGAGCCTCCACTGACCAACACGCAGCAGACGGTGAAATACGCGATAGATGAGGGCCAGTGGGATCAGGCCAGCCGCATCGCCATCGGCCCAGCGTTGTCCAAGCAGATGCACGAGTTGGAGGCCAACCTCCTCATCCGAGGAGAGCATCAGAAGCTCATGGAGCAGGCGATCACAGGCGAGTATGCGATCTGGGTCACTACACTGGAGGAGGCGATCATTGGAGCTGACAAGATGGATGCAGCACAGGCTGATGCACACCGGGGCAGAGGAGGAGGTTTTGCAATCAGATGGCAAAGATCGAAGGCCACACCAGGTCGCACGCACATGAAGTATCAAGCAGCAGAGTTGTGGTCGATAATGGGAGTTTTGATTACCAGATACGCGGCACTACGGCTCAATGGCACAGACGACATGCAACAGATGAAGTGCGAGAAGGAGTTGGCTGCGACCTACCAGCAGCTCAGGAGGTTGGGTTTGGATCAGATCTTTGGGAAAAAATTTGATCAAGTTGAAGCTGATGAGCGCATGCTAGGCGTGCAGGAGATCAAGACACGCACGCTGGACGAGCTTGAGACGTTCAAGGATGAGATCGAAAAGCACAAGGCAATTGCGATATCCAGGGGCATCTCCATCCAGCGGCAGCAGTTCTCCAAGTGGGCAAAGAAGATGTGGGCAGAGAAGCCAGGCATCCTACATCAGCACGTCAAAGATCCAGTGCAGCCGACCTACGAGCAGTATCACCAGGAAGCTAGCTCGGCGGATCGAGAGATCCTCATGCACACGAAGAGGGAGAAATGGTTGAAGATCTGGACGGACGCAGTGGACACCAGAGAAGACATCGCGACTGAGCTGCAGGTCATGCACAGACAGGCCAGAGTTGAAGATTTGGATCCCATCACAACAGAAGAGTTCGACACGGCCATGCAGACCACGAGCCCCAACAAAGCAGGCGGCCTGGACGGCCTCAAGTTGCACGATATCAAGAGGGCTCCGCAGGGGGCACGCCAGAAGCTGGTCGACCTCATCAACATGTGCGAGCAGACGGGCACGTGGCCGAGGCAGTGGACGGCGACACTTGGGGCCGTGGTCCCGAAACCAGCAGGCGGAGAGAGGGTGTTGGGCATGCTACCCCTACCAGTCAAACTGTGAAGCAGGACGAGGGCGTCACCGTGCAGTGAATGGAGTGAGGCGCTTAGCGCGCATTGGGACACGGCCCTCAAAGGCAGCTCGGCGTTGAGGGCTGGTCTGCTCCGTGCCTGCCTCGGCGAGGCGGGGTACGAGCTGGGCATATCCAGCCTCGCCCTCCTTGAGGACATCGAGAAGTTCTACGACAGCGTCAGCCTGGTGATGCTGATGCGCATTGCGAGGGGCATCGGCTACCCAGCAGTCGTGGTGGAAATGGAAGTACTCATCTTCGCGGCGGCACGGTATCTCAAAGACAAGTCGGCGCTGAGTGAGGCTATATGGGTATCCAGATCGATTGTTGCGGGGTCGCCCAGAGGAGTCAGCCTCGCGAAGGTGTTTCTCCACCCAGTCCTACAGCGAGCGCACATCATATCGCCCACAGCGGGGCTCTGGACCTTCGTCGACGACACTGTGGCCCGAGAGGAAGGCACTTCACAGGACACCCCAGATAAGATGGTAAGAGTGGCGTGCGAGCTCGCCCAAGGACTCCATCAACAGAGGCTCAAGATCTCAGACAAGACAGTCATCGTTGGATCCTGCAGGCGCATGGTCAAGAGCGTGGCTAGGAGGTTGCAGCAGAACGGCACCCCAGCCAAGGCCAAGACCTTCACGAAGGACCTGGGCCTCGACGCCGCTGCTGGGCGCAAACGAGTTGTAAGGACCCTAAAGAGACGTATCCTGGCAGCCAAGAGACGGTTCGGCAAGATCAAGAGGCTGAGGAAAAGTACCACCTTGGCGAAAGAAGCGAAAGGACTATGGTCAACGGGCGCCATTCCCCAGGCCACATACGGACATCAAGCGTTCGGCCTTTCCATGACGGAGCTGATGAAACTTAGATGACAAGCTGGGCAGATCGCAGCAGGATCACAAGGTGGCAAATGTCTGACTACAACACGGGCAATCGAGATGTGGGACAAGGAGCCAGGTCTGGAATTGCGCAAACGAGTTGTTCACGAGTGGCTGGCTATGTGGCAGGTCAATCCCCAGATCCATGCGAGAGTCAAGTTAGCATGGCCAAAGATCAGGCAACGACTGGTCACGGCTGGACGGAGGAGATGGGCCTATGTCAGAGGCCCGATCGCCACATTGCAGGCCACGCTGATGGATATTGGCTGGAACCCCATCAAGGCGTCGGAGTGGGACAGGCCATTACCTGAAGGACAGTTGCAGGCCTGGCTTATCCCCAGCGCCACGGACACGGAGTACACGAACGATTGGGAGAGGATCGCTATCCTGGGAGATGTGGTCAGTGATATGCGCAGCTTGTACTGGCAGCAGGCGTCGAAACACGAGGATGGAGCGGACCTTCACCAAGGAGCTGATGCATGGAGAATCAGAGCAGAACAACGCAAGTTTCACAACGAAGGAGCTTCTGACTTAGCGGCGCTCAACTTGACAGTTACTACAGGTGGGCAGTGGACCCGAACGAGGCGTGCCAGACAAGGATATCTGATTGAGTCCAAGCTTTGCCCGCGCTGCCTGCTCAAAGATGAGAGTTTGTATCACCGCATTTGGGAATGCGAGCAGAACAAGGGCCACGAGGACTTCGAGAAGTCGGAGACGCTTGTGGTGCAGGCGGCGGCGCAGCACGAAGCGTCGCCTGCCCTGTGGCTTCGGGGTGTGCCAGCCGTTGGGCTCACCACTCCTGACTTTGATGAGGCGCTCATCGGCCAGCTTCAGGTGGATTTTTATTCACGTGGCTTCGCCGAATGCAAGGAGGCAGGCAGAGTTCACATTTTCGGAGACGGCTCGGGGGGCAAATATTCTGACGACCCCAGAAGAAGGCGCTGCGGAGCAGCGATCGTGGGGCTCGTGAAGGATTCGGGAGGCGGGTGGACCTTGGGGGAGGCTCTCGGGGTTCCTCTGCTCGGAGATAAGCAAACGGTCCCCCGAGCCGAAGTTTTAGTCTTCTGCCTGGCTCTCGAGCAAGTAGATTCAGATTGCGGTTTCACTTTTGTGACGGATCATAAGACAATCTCCAGGACCTGGAGGGCCCGCTTTCGGTGGCCCAGCCCTGTGGGCACCAACGAAGACCTCTGGACCAGGGCCCGCAAAGCCTTCCAGGCCAGGAGAAATTCAGATGTTGAAGTTGTATGGTTCCCCTCCCACCAAGAGGAGGCCCCAGAGAAATTAGACACGTGCGAGAAACTCTTTTATGCCTCTGGCAACGCCTGCGCTGATTCGTGGGCGGGGGAGGCGGCGGAGTTGGCGTGGAGGGGCGCGGTGGGGAGGGAGCCTGAGACGGACAAAATAGATGCCACAGCTTCGCTGATTCGTCGAAGGGCCAGGAGAGCCCCAGTGCACGCAGCGGAGGCCGAGGAAAACAGTCGGGCGGAGAGACCCCCTTCTAAGAAGGTGGACAGACCGTCCAAGCTGGTGGCCGCGGCACAGGCCTCGGACCACATCCTCGAGCCATGTGGGCGCAGCATGAAATACTGGTGGTGCACGGTCTGTGAGAGAGTGGTGCCCCGCTACCATACGCGGGGCTTTGCGGCCACGATTGCGAAGGCCTGACGGCCGGTGCCGCCGACCCTGTTCGCAATGCGCAGCAAGAGATTACGAGGTTGCTCAAGGTCGGCTTGGCTGGAGCCCAGGGGAAGAGGAGTCCCAGGGGGGGGCGTCGTATCTGACCCGGGGGGGGGGTCGCTACCCCCACCCCCCTCCCGGCGGGGGAGGGATCAAAGGAGAAGGGGCATTCATTCGACTCAACTTACGAGGGTTGCTCCAAGGTCGGCTTGGGCTGGAGCCCAGGGGAAGAGGAGCCCCAAGGGGGGGGCGTCGGGGGTATCTGACCCGGGGGGGGGGTCCGACAAACCCCCCTCGCCCCCCTCCCGGCGTGGGAGGGATCAAAGGGAAGGGGCTTCCCTTCGACTCAATTACGAGGTTGCTCAAGGTCGGCTTGGCTGGAGCCCAGGGGAAGAGGAGTCCCAGGGGGGGGCGTCGTATCTGACCCGGGGGGGGGGTCGCTACCCCCCCCCCCCTCCCGGCGGGGGAGGGATCAAAAGGGAAGGGGCTTCCCTTCGACTCAATTACGAGGTTGCTCAAGGTCGGCTTGGCTGGAGCCCAGGGGAAGAGGAGTCCCAGGGGGGTGCGTCGTATCTGACCCGGGGGAGGGTCGCTACCCCCCCCCCCTCCCGGCGGGGGAGGAATCAAAGGGAAAGGGCTTCCCTTCGACTCAATTACGAGGTTGCATCAAGGTCCGGCTTTGCCTGGAGCCCAGGGGAAACCGGAGTCCCCAGGGGGGATGCATCGTATCTGACATCGGGGGGGGGGGCTCGACACCCACCCCCCCCCCTCCCGGCGGGGGAGGGATGAAAGGGAAGGGGCTTCCCTTCGACTCAATTACGAGGTTGCTGAAGGTCGGCCTGGCTGGAGCCCAGGGGAAGAGGAGTCCCGGGGGGGGCGTCGCATCTGACCCGGGGGGGGGGGGTCGCTACCCCCCCCCCTCCCGGCGGGGGAGGGATCAAAGGGAAGGGGCTTCCCTTCGACTCAATTACGAGGTTGCTCAAGGTCGGCTTGGCTGGAGCCCAGGGGTTGCTCAAGGTCGGCTTGGCTGGAGCCCAGGGGAAGAGGAGTCCCAGGGGGGGGCGTCGTATCTGACCCCGGGGGGGGGTCGCTACCCCCCCCCCCTCCCGGCGGGGGAGGGATCAAAGGGAAGGGGCTTCCCTTCGACTCAATTACGAGGTTGCTCAAGGTCGGCTTTCTCTTGTTCCAGTTGCGTGTGTAATGAGTCCCCGGGGGGCGTTACGTAATCTGACCCGGGGGGGGGGGTCACCCCCCACCCCCCTCCCCGGCGGGGAGGGATCAAAGGGAAGGGGCTTCCCCTCGACTCAATTACGAGGTTGCTCAAGGTCGGCTTGGCTGGAGCCCAGGGGAAGAGGAGTCCCAGGGGGCGGCGTCGTATCTGACCCGGGGGGGGGGTCGACACCCCCCCCCCCCTCCCGGCGGGGGAGGGATCAAAGGGAAGGGGCTTCTCTTCGACTCTATTTCGAGGTTGCTCAAGGTCGGCTTGGCTGTAGCCCAGGGGAAGAGGAGTCCCAGGGGGGGGCGTCGTATCTGACCCGGGGGGGGGGTCGACACCCCACCCCCCCCTCCCGGCGGGGGAGGGATCAAAGGGAAGGGGCTTCCCTTCGACTCAATTACGAGGTTGCTCAAGGTCGGCTTGGCTGGAACCCAGGGGAAGAGGTCTCCCAGGGAAAGGGAAGGACAGAGACGACGAGTACAAAGAATGACGGAGATGACGGCTCGAACGGAAAAGCCCCTCACACACGCCGACAGGGTCGGCGGATTTGTTCAGGGCCTCCTGCCGAAGTCAGGAGAGGTGCCCAGGCCGCAGTCGGAGAAAGGTTTGCCCCCTCGTGCCGAGGGAGCGGCTTGTTGGAAAAGGCTCACCCCTCTCACAGGCTCCAGTATGTGGAGAAATGGTTCCTGCACATTTGCACGGAGTGCGGCTCCTATTGCACTGTGGACCCCAGGAACTTAGTTGCCAGATGTGAAGGGCGGACCAACAAGGGTTCGGAAAACCTTGCGAGGATTGGCAAAGGTTTGTTCCCGCGTCGTGAAGGCCCCCCGAGGGCTATTTTAGAGGCCATCAGGGCTCGTGAAGCAGCTGCCTGCGCGGATGTGGCAGCTTTGCACAGGCGTCCGCAGCCGGAAAACCCAGGATCCGACCAGGTTGGCCAGGGTGCTGGGCCTTCGGGGGCCCAGACGGGAGCGGGGACGGACCCCGCGGCTCCTGCCAGGCCAGGCCAGGCCCACGAAAGCGATTCCAGCGATTAAATCGCCTCCCAGGACAGCGTCCGCTATCAAAGAGTCAAAGAGTCCTCCTCCTCCTCCTCCTCCTCCTCCTCCTCCTCCTCCTCCTCCTCCTCCTCCTCCTCCCTCAAACCCAGGATGAGAAGTGCCCGTAGGGAAGAGGTCGGGACTTCTGGGGCCCGCGGAGTGAAAAAGAAACGCTCCATCGGATGCTGGGTTAATTTCACAATTCCACCTCGTCCCTCCCCGTCCAGTGTTTTCCAAACTATTGTCCCCCTCGCCCTCCGACTGTTTACCCTCTCGGTTTTCCCCCTCGGTCCTCTCCCCCTCATCCTCGTTTTCACCCTCGGTCCTCTCGTTCTCCCCCCCTGCCCCCCTACGAGCTAGGGGGAGGGAGACGGAAGGAGATGGACCTGCACACGAGTGTTCGACCCCTTCCGCGGCAGGCCTCGACCCGGCGCCCGAATCTGCTTGCGGCCCGATCGAGGACCGGCACCGTCGTCGTCGTTTCGACGGTTTTTGGGGGGTCCTCGAAGTTCTCGTCGCCACGACTGGACGCGGCTCGAAACGTCGTCGACATGGTCGTCGTCGTCGTTTCGAAGGTTTTTGTGTGGCTCCTCGAGATTATCGTCGCCACGACTGGACGCAGCTCGCAACCTCAGCGAGGATTGACCCCAGAAAGTGTCTGCGGACGGATTTTGATTTTTAGTTCGGGAACTGCAACAAACACACGGGGTTCGGACAAGGAGAGGGCTTTCACCGCTTTCGGCCTTCTCGTGGGCCTTCCCGGGCCAGGGGACTGTCCAAAAACGATCCGAGATGAAGAATTGATCATGTGGAAGTCCTGGGGTCCAGGACCTGTTTCCTTCAGGACCTTCTTCTCGAATAACGAAAATTGCATGAGCATAAACATGAATGTTCGGAGATCTGCGCTGATTTCTTTGATCGGCGATGGACCCCCTTGGTGGCGCCTTCGGCGCCGCCACTGGCACACTTCGCGCTGCAGGGAATGGAGTTCCATCGCCGACCCCAGAAATCCGCGAGGACCTCCGAAAGGTCGTTGCTGTTTCCTCTCATGCCGCGAGGAAGACGTCGCTTATTGGGCATGGTCGCTGCTGGGCGAGATGCACAACGTGCCCAACGCCAGGCCTGCGGGAAAAGACGTGCACCCAAGCCGCTCTCGACGGACCCGTTCTGACCCCGAGCAGCGTCGAACCGCTGAGCATCAGCATCATCTCGAGAGGGGGGGCTTGTCCTGCTGCGTCAAGAGCACCGTTAGGGGTGTTAGGCTCAGAGGGGGATGCGTCGGCCCCCAATCGTCCATTGATCGCCTTATAGCCCACCCGGCGGCTCAGGAAAGTGCGCTTTCGCTATCGAGAGGCTATCGCCGCTGTATGGGCGACGTAACGCCGGTTCCAGGCCGATTTCCCCCCACCCCCCCTGAGCCAGTCACCCCTATCCCTATCGTTTACCCCTCCATGAGCTGTCGAGAGGTCCACCTTCCTCGTGAGGAGGCTTGTCGAGAAGGGTGATGTCCACCATCTTCCTCGATCGGAGGAGAGGAGAGTTGGCCCAAGGTGGGGGAGATTCTTCCACAAGGTCGGAGGGCCATTCTCCCAAAAGAACTCTCCTACCTGGTTCGTGCTGGGCCTTTCTTCGATCCGCCGCCCCCTGTAGATTCATCCATAAGCTGTCGTGAGGCCCACCTTCCTCGTGAGGGTGGGCGTTGGTGGGACGCGGGAGGCCAGACGTGCACGGCCCTTCCCCGACCCAGCGGCTTCTATCTCTCGGTGTGGTCACAGCGGAGGCTCTGAGTTCCTGCCTCCTCCTTTTCGCGTCCATCCTTCCTTCCTTCCTTCCTTCCTTCCTCCTCCTCCTCCTCCTCCTCCTCCTCCTCCTCCTCCTCCTCCTCCTCCTCCTCCTCCTCCTCCTCCTCCTCCTCCTCCTCCTCCTCCCCCCTCCTTTCCCTCATCCGCCTTTCCCTCCTCCGCCTGCTCCTCCTCCCCCATCCTTCTTCCGCTTGCGCTTCCTCGGCTGTGTGCTTCAAGTGACGAGCTGAGGGAATTCAGAATCGCTCTGCCGAGATGCCTCTCCTCCGTGAGAGAAGGAGCGGGAGCTCAGAGCAGAGCAGAGTTCCGCCAGCTTCCCGGGCGGAGAGGCGGAGGGGCGCGAGAGAAAGAGGCACGCCCCTCACAGAGCGTTTGGCCCGCACAGTCGTATCGCACGCTTTCTGGTGGTATCCGCAGGTCTTCTGGATGGCGAATTGTGCTAAGACGAAAAGGGTACTCGATCGATCCTCTCTCAAAGTCGGCGGTCGCTATAAAAGCATCCGACGGGCCAGCGCTGAGGCGCTGGATTGAGGCAGGCCAGACCAGAGGTGTATTTGGGATCGCCCCCCGCAATTGAACGTGCTTCTGAAGGAGAGCCGCAGAGCTGCCCAATGTCAAATCTCGAAGCGTCGAGAGCCTGTGGACTCATCGAAATTTTGGTTGAGAAGGGGACGGATCACAGGCGAACTGGCGCAGAGGTGCTCCTGAGCCGGGCCGTAAAAGCATGTGGGCGGCTCGCGCCCGCCCGCGCCCGTGCACGCATAGCTATTCGCTACCAGCCAGATGAGCGCCGAGAGCATGCCCGGGCTTCCGACGTTGAGACGTTCCGTTCCTTCCTGGCGTTTTTGCTCTCCCTCTCGGCCTCGGGGTGGGGGCGCTACTGCGCACGGGAAAAGTCAAAGAGGGCTCCGAGACGAAGGCCCCTCCCCCCCGCAGACCTTCGACGTCCTGAAGTTTGTTACAGACCGTGGTTCCTCGTCAGCGTTTGCTCACCCAGAGTCGTTGCTGGCGATGCCCAGGCCCCAGGAAGGGCCCCAACCGTCCGTCTTGATTTCTCGGAGGTTGGTAGAGGGGGGAGGCGGAGGAGGAGGAGGAGGAGGAGGAGGAAGAGGAGGAGGAGGAGGAGGTGAGGAGGAGGAGGAGGGACGAGGAGGACGAGGAGGGGGAGGAGGGGGAGGAGGAGGAGGAGGAGGAGGAGGAAGGAGGAGGAAGGAGGAGGCTGAGGAGGAGGCGCCTGAGGAGGAGGAGGATGAGAAGAGGAGCGAGGAGGAGAAGGAGAAAGGGGGGGGGGGGGGGGGGCCCCAAGGTGGCTCAGGGATGGCCCAAAGCTGGATGGCTCACACTGCTTCCTTTTTCCAGAGGCTGTTTTGGGGCGGGTTCTCTCCAGCCCCAACCCTGCCCCCCGCCCGCACCTTCTACGTCCGCCGTCCTCCTCCTCCCTCCCCTCCTCCTCCTCCTCCCTCCGTCCCTCCCTCCTCGCTCCCTCCTCCCTCCCTCCTCCCTCCACCTCCTCAGCCTCCCTCCTCCTCCCTCCCCCTACCTCTCCCTCCTCATCTCCCCTGCCTCCCCCTCCCCCTCCCCCTCCCCCTCCTCCTCCTCGAGTGTCGTGACAACGAGGGGTCTGGGCCTGTGGAGCCCTGGCCAGGCAAGTGCCAGGCGCACAGATGCACCCTAGCTCCTTGGAAGAGGCGGCGTCCTCCCGAGGCCAAGCCCGAAGTCACCGACCCGATGCCAGCCCGGGGGCCCTCTCGGCCTCGCGGAGTCCCACAGCTCCGCGGGAGCCAGAAGGGAGAAGGAGAAGGAAGGAGGAGCAGGAGGAGGAAGAGCAGGAGGAGGAGGAGGAGGAGGAGGACGATGGAGGACGATGAGGAGGACGAGGTCCGAGATCCCCAGAGGTCCACAGAGTTCTCTGGAAGTGTTCGGGGGGTCTTATGGCAGAGGCCCACCGATGCTTCTGGAAATCCCTAGAAGCCTTGGAGGCCCAGACAGGGCCAAGAACATTCAAAGTTGGCAGTACAATCCTAATCCCCCGGACGCCCACAGCACAGTGCCAAGGATCGGGATGCGAGTCGCAGTCCCGCCAGTTTCCGGCCCCAAGAGGCGCCCAGTACGGCTCAAGAGGGCGCCCAGACGGCCCCAGTTGGCTCCACGACGGCCAAGGACAGCCCCGAGCCAGCCCAGGATCGCCCCAAGACGGCCCAAAACGATCGAGATGGGCCAAGAGGCCTCCAAGACGCCCAAAGAGGGTTCAAAGAAAACTCCGAGCAGGGCCTCCAGAACCAAACATTCCTTGACTCATAATGTTTGATGAGCTTTCTGGCTCTCACCTTTTCGGACATCAGATCGCCCAAGACGGCCCAAGAGGTCCCCAAGATCGCCCCAGGAAGTCCTACAAAGCTGCCCAGAGAGCTTCGAGACGGCCCAAGAAGCTTTCCGGAGGGCCCAAGAGGCCCCCAAGAGGGCCTCAGGAGAGGTCTCAGAGGAGGCATTCGAATTGCCCTTCGGAACTTCATCCCCCAAGGTAGCCTCCAAGACTTCCGCCCTCGGCTTAAGTCGGGCGTGTCCCTCTACAGGAGGAATATGCAGAAATACTCCGAAAGTCGTCTGGAGAAGATTTGTTTCTATATGTTTGGCCATGTTGGGGTGTTTGTTGGGTATTTCCTGTAGGGGCACATGCCCGAGCTAACCCTCGGCCCTCGGCGGAGGCCGAGTCCACGCGGGGCAGGTCCGCGCGGAGTGCTCGGCCTCCGTCTGGGCTCGCCCCGTCGGGACGTGGCCTCTCGACGGGGGCCCGAGCCCACTCGGAGCCAGTCCGCACCGCGTGCTCGGTCTCCGCCTGGGCCCACCCCGTCTGGGCGTGGCCCCTCCGGGCGGCCCGCGCCCCGGCCCAGGGAGTGCCGCGGCAAGTGCGCGCTGGTGCCCGGCTGCGGCGCCTGGACCTGGGGCAAGGCCCGCGCCTCCGCGCCTCCGCGCGCGCGCGGTCGACGGCCGGGGGCGCCCGGGGCCCTGACACCCGCTCGTGGCGGAGGAGGCACGACGGCCCCGACTTCGGGTTCGCCGTGCTTTGGAGGGATCTCCGACTGTAAAGGAGGATGGCGTCGGGGATGCCCCTCCCCACGCGGGGCGACACAAAAGTGGGGCGGAAGTTCCCGCCTCAGAGCAAGATGGGGCGGCCATTTCCGCAAAGGCAACGGCGGCAGAAGCAGCGACGGCAAGGTTCGGCGGAAATCGGCATCACTGGGGCTTGAAAAGTAGGGCGGACATTGCCGCCCAAGCACCTACAAGTTCACCCAGAGTCAAAGGGTGGGGCTCAGTTTCGGATTGGAGGAGGAGGAGAAGGAGGAGGAGGAGGAGGGGACGGGCCTCGCAGAAAACTACTCGGAGTGAAAAGCCGGTCCCGAAGAAGGGGTTCACACCTCTGGGGAGCCACGCTGCGAAAAAAACGCGACGGGGGGGGGGGGGCGTTGTTGCATTTTAAAAATAGAAGGGGCCGCCACTAGGCTTCAGAGCCGTCGAAAAACGATTCGGGATGACAAACTAGTCCCCCAGAAGGGTTCCATGCCTCTGGGGAGCCACGCTGTGAAACGACGTCGGACGTCGGGGGGGGGGGCGAAGGAGTCGGGGGCAACGTTAGAGAGGGGGATAGGCTCAGGGGGGAACACATCGACTCACAATCGCCGATTGGTCACCGATAGGGGCCCGATGGCCCACCCCGAGAAACTTGCGGTTTCGCCATCGGGGGCCTGTTTCCGATCTACCGGCGATGTACCAAGGTTCCTGAGCTGGTCCTCCCTCACGTTCCCCTTCAGTGAGGACCAGAGGGAGGCACCGACGATCGACCCCAACGCAGTCACTAGCGGTCGTTTGATGATATCTCCTCCCCCCATCCTTCCTCCTTCCTCCTCCTGCCCCTCCGCCCTCCCTCCTCCCTCCTCCCTCCTTCCCTCCTCC